>CM077153.1:298107092-298629417 GCA_039583875.1 Platanthera guangdongensis
GGAGAATTAAATAAATATATTCAGATAAAATATATAAATATGTATATAAATATTTACAAAAATATAAAAAATATATATAATATATACAAAAATTATATATATAAGTATATATGTAATATATATTCAAAACTATTTATATATATATATATACGAGTGACAGGCACGGACCTTCGGCCGGGGGGGCATTTGTCGTGGGTGAGACATATGTCGTGGGTGCGACATTCGTCGTGGGGGTGACATTCGTCGTGGGGGCGACATTCGTCGTGGGCGGCGACATTCGTCGTGGGCGGCGACATTCGTCGTGGGCGGCGACATTCGTCGTGGGGGCGACATTCGTCGTGGGTGCGACATTCGTCATGGGGGCGACATTCTTCCTGGGGGCGACATTCGTCGTGCGCGGCGACATTCATCGTGGGCGTCAACATTCGTCGTGGGCGGCAATATTCGTCATGGGCGGTGACAGTTATCGTAGGGGGTGTTTTTGGCACGGGCCTTCAGCCGGGGGACATTTGTCGCGCGGTGTGCGACAATGTCGCGGGTGCGCACAATGTCGCGGGTGCGACAATGTCGCGGGGTGCGACAATGTCGCGGGTGTGTGCGACAATGTCGCGGGGGGCGACAATGTCGCGGGGGGCGACAATGTCGCGGGGGCGACAATGTCGCGGGGGCGACAATGTCGCGGGGGCGACAATGTCGCGGGGGCGACAATGTCGCGGGGGCGACATTGGTCGTGGCGCGACATTTGTCGTGGGTGTGACATTTGTCGTGGGTGTGACATTTGTCGTGGGTGCGACATTTGTCGTGAGTGCGACATTTGTGGTGAGTGCGGCTTTTGTGATGGATGCGACATTGATCGTGAGTGCGACATTGATCGTGGTTGCAACATTTGGGTGGGGGCAGCATTGGTCGTGGGAGCGGCAATTGTAGTGGGGGAGTGACATTTTTTGTGGGCAGTGACAAATTTTGTGGGAGGCAACATTTTTGGTGGGAGGTGATATTTTTGGTGGGAGACAACATTTGTCGTGGGCAACAATAACCATCTAAAAATAACTTTCAACTATAAATTAGTATTAACAAATGCTTAGTTATATAGAAAATGACATTGACGATGAAGTTTCTGATTTGAATACAGATATGATGATGTTATAACAATATAAATTCTTTGCAAATCACATTAACAAAAACAAATTTGAATCTTACCTGAACATATACCACAATAGATATCCTCATATCCATCACTTTTAACCCAAATGAAATGTAGTCTTTTAATCATCTAACAAAATGTATGATCTGCAAAATAGGGATTTATAAAAAAAAATTAAATTTCAGTCTTTCTGCAAAAAAGAAATCTAAAATGATACATAATATTAGAACTTTACACTACCTTGTGCATTGTCCAATCAGGGACAACATGAGATCGAGTGCAGTGGGAATTTGGAGATAAAGCAAAAAAACAATCAACGTCATGTTTGTATTTTTGCTTGATGACATATTATGGGTAAAAGTTAATTGTTTAACTTCTACAAAATTGTTCAGAACTAAAAATATTAGGCAAACTCAATCATACTAGCCAAACAGAAATGTTAGTGAAGAACGAAATCTCAATAAGTCCAAGATATGAATTTTGCAACACAATTAGGAACTGGAAATATAAACCAAATCGGAAACGAAAAACTGAAATATAATTTGATTAGTTTGGACTAAATCACATTGAAATAGAAATTAAAAACTACAATCAATTTAAATGTAACAAATGCTAACATCACCTAAATGTTAAAATTGAATAGATAAAAAATAGAAGAGAAGCTAGTGAAGAGAATCACTATGATAAAAAAGCTAAATGGCTTAACATCACAATAATAACTGATAGTTCTTTTTAATTCAAGGAAAAATCGCCTAAATTAATGGTGGGTACGACATATGTCGTGGGTGCAATATTTGTCGTGGGTGCGACATTTGTCGTGAATGCGACATTTGTCGTGAGTGCTGTATATGTCATGGATGTGGCATTTCTCATTGTTCAGGAGTATGTAGCAAGCACAAAATGGTCATACTCACGACATATGTCGCACCCAACGGCTTTATTGAGAACCACAAGGATAATTTCATTGTTCAGGAGAATGTAGCAAGAACAAAATGGTCACAGTGGCAGATGAAAAAGAGACACCTATGAGGGAGAGAGAAGCAGTTTAAAATTATGGAAAATAGCTCCAAGAATTGGGAGTGAATTAAGTTGCAGCGCCTGATCACATACACATGATAAGCAGTATCAACAACATTAAATTAAAGCATGAAAAAATAGCTTTATTGCGTAGGTCAAATGCTTCTTAGAAAGAGCGGCAAGGTAGGTACCATGGCCTCATGAGGCAGCCGTTGGTTGCCCTTAAAAGTCAAAACAATAGCTCAGTGCAGTTGCTTTGTACCTACAATGTGGGGTTGGACTTAAACATCAAAATATCCATGTCATTGCTACATTTATTACACAGTGTCAAGGTTATGACATGATTAATAATACTCTTTATTAGGGACTTGATGGCGTAAGAAGGTATTTCAAACATTAAACACAAAAACTTCATTAAAACTGTCCCATTATATTGATGTCGTATCACACAGTTTCAAAAAAAAGGAGAGATTGACTGTGTCAAGTGTGCTTTCAGCATTTTTGACATTAATGGTAGCATGCATTAGAAGTTAATAAATCTATATTTTTCACAAACCAACCAAAAAATGGCAATGAACCAATATACCGCCTCTAATAATATTAGCTACTAAGTAGATGATGTTCATAGCTAGTTGGAATGCTTATGACGTATAACATTGACAACAAATGACTATATAGTTGTGTGAAATGAGATGTTGACAATATTCCAGAGTAGTTATTCTAGTATCTTGAGAAAATCATTGAAGCATTATGACAAACAGTTATTGGGCAATACAAATAAAAATTTGTTGCTTCTTAGTAATTGCATAAAAACACATTGACAAAGCCAAACATCAAAATAGAAATGAAGATGAAAAAAAGTAGTAGATTTGTTTAGAAGAAATATATCATTTGAAAATTTTAGAAAAAATCTCTCTTAACTTCAGCTTTTTATTGAATAGAAAAATGTAAAATTGAGAAGCTTGAGTCAATTCCTAATAACCTTCATATCAGTAATATTGAAATGAAGAAAAATTGATTTTTTTAATTAAAAAAACTCATTTAGTCATTTTGACAAACATGTAGAATGCAGATTTTGACTCAGAAATTGATCGTTGAAAAAATAAAGTAGAAGACCAACATGACCCTGCTGAACAATGAGTAGAAATAATACAATAAATGGAAGGGGACAATTAGTAATACCTGCAAGGCTGCATATATGACGGAAGACTCATTGGTTCATAACATCTCTCACAGCTTCTCCCACTTCAACCAAACTGTTAAATGTAATCACAAAATGGTAATATGCAGTGTGCTAATGATCAATAAAATGAATAAATGTGAAGGAAGATCTTTGAAGCGGCAAACTGTCGGGAAAGATCGGTCTGATGGAGTTCAAAGTGAAGAAGATGATGCATTTTTGGACTTTTTTTAATGTTAGAATAACCGTCTCACTTGTTAGCCTATTCGTTAATGGGAAAGCATATTGTGTTGATGCGTGTGAAGAGAATGCGGATGCGAATCAAAATCCTCTTAAAAATCTACAGCAAACAAAAGATGGTATGTATCAGGAAACAGAAGCGAATAAGGCACTAAACATACCTGCAAGCGGAAATGGAGTTGCAGTAGCAAGAAAGACTGTGCTGGGAAGCAGCCCCCGTGCAGTTGAGTAGAAATGTCTGGGGAAGAAGAAATCTGGAGAACAACATATGAGATCTGAAAACTGAAAACACAGAAATGCCAGGCTTTAGAAAGCGATATGAGATCGTTGAGAACTTACTTTTTGGGGGTATAAAGGAACAAAGTTGTTGAAGAGTGTGGAGATGTTTTGTTAGTCAATGGAGTGGTAAGCCAACATATATTTGAGGTTCGCGCATAGAGAAGTTCGCCTGTGGCAAGTCACTGATGGAGCTTTGCGCAGGGGGGAGATTCGCTGATGGTGATTCGCGTCGGCGGCGAAGTGGGGCCGTAGATGAGGAGGAGATTCGCGGGAATAGTTGGGCGGCTGCGGTAGTGTTTGAAATGGAGGCGACGGTGGTGATTCGCGCATGGTGGAGTGGGGTCGTAGATGAGGAGGAGATGTCGCGGGAGGAGAGGGGCGACTGTAGTATGGTTTGAACTGGAGGAGGCCGAGTGTTGCGTCGAGCCCTAATTCTGAATATAGAGATGGGCGGAACCGCGGAACATTTTTGGTGGGAGGCGATATTTTTGGTGGGAGACAACATTTGTCGTGGGCAACAATAACCATCTAAAAATAACTTTCAACTATAAATTAGTATTAACAAATGCTTAGTTATATAGAAAATGACATTGACGATGAAGTTTCTGATTTGAATACAGATATAATGATGTTATAACAATATAAATTCTTTGCAAATCACATTAACAAAAACAAATTTGAATCTTACCTGAACATATACCACAATAGATATCCTCATATCCATCACTTTTAACCCAAATGAAATGTAGTCTTTTAATCATATAACAAAATGTATGATCTGCAAAATAGGGATTTATAAAAAAAAAAAAAAAAAAATTTAAATTTCAGTCTTTCTGCAAAAAAGAAATCTAAAATGATACATAATATTAGAACTTTACACTACCTTGTGCATTGTCCAATCAGGGACAACATGAGATCGAGTGCAGTGAGAATTTGGAGATAAAGCAAAAAAACAATCAACGTCATGTTTGTATTTTTGTTTGATGACATATTATGGGTAAAAGTTAATTGTTTAACTTCTACAAAATTGTTCAGAACTAAAAATATTAGGCAAACTCAATCATACTAGCCAAACAGAAATGTTAGTGAAGAACGAAATCTCAATAAGTCCAAGATATGAATTTTGCAACACAATTAGGAACTGGAAATATAAACCAAATCGGAAACGAAAAACTGAAATATAATTTGATTAGTTTGGACTAAATCACATTGAAATAGAAATTAAAAACTACAATCAATTTAAATGTAACAAATGCTAACATCACCTAAATGTTAAAAATTGAATAGATAAAAAATAGAAGAGAAGCTAGTGAAGAGAATCACTATGATAAAAAAGCTAAATGGCTTAACATCACAATAATAACTGATAGTTCTTTTTAATTCAAGTTAAAATCGCCTAAATTAATGGTGGGTACGACATATGTCGTGGGTGCAATATTTGTCGTGGGTGCGACATTTGCCGTGAATGCGACATTTGTCGTGAGTGCTGTATATGTCATGGATGTGGCATTTCTCATTGTTCAGGAGTATGTAGCAAGCACAAAATGGTCATACTCACGACATATGTCGCACCCAACGGCTTTATTGAGAACCGCAAGGATAATTTCATTGTTCAGGAGAATGTAGCAAGAACAAAATGGTCACAGTGGCAGATGAGAAAGAGACACCTATGAGGGAGAGAGAAGCAGTTTAAAATTATGGAAAATAGCTCCAAGAATTGGGAGTGAATTAAGTTGCAGCGCCTGATCACATACACATGATAAGCAGTATCAACAACATTAAATTAAAGCATGAAAAAATAGCTTTATTGCGTAGGTCAAATGCTTTCTTAGAAAGAGCGGCAAGGTAGGTACCATGGCCTCATGAGGCAGCCGTTGGTTGCCCTTAAAAGTCAAAACAATAGCTCAGTGCAGTTGCTTTGTACCTACAATGTGGGGTTGGACTTAAACATCAAAATATCCATGTCATTGCTACATTTATTACACAGTGTCAAGGTTATGACATGATTAATAATACTCTTTATTAGGGACTTGATGGCGTAAGAAGGTATTTCAAACATTAAACACAAAAACTTCATTAAAACTGTCCCATTATTTGATGTCGTATCACCAGTTCAAAAAAAGGAGAGATTGACTGTGTCAAGTGTGCTTTCAGCATTTTTGACATTAATGGTAGCATGCATTTAGAAGTTAATAAATCTATATTTTTCACAAACCAACCAAAAAATGGCAATGAACCAATATACCGCCTCTAATAATATTAGCTACTAAGTAGATGATGTTCATAGCTAGTTGGAATGCTTATGACGTATAACATTGACAACAAATGACTATATAGTTGTGTGAAATGAGATGTTGACAATATTCCAGAGTAGTTATTCTAGTATCTTGAGAAAATCATTGAAGCATTATGACAAACAATTATTGGGCAATACAAATAAAAATTTGTTGCTTCTTAGTAATTGCATAAAAACACATTGACAAAGCCAAACATCAAAATAGAAATGAAGATGAAAAAAAGTAGTAGATTCGTTTAGAAGAAATATATCATTTGAAAATTTTAGAAAAAATCTCTCTTAACTTCAGCTTTTTATTGAATAGAAAAATGTAAAATTGAGAAGCTTGAGTCAATTCCTAATAACCTTCATATCAGTAATATTGAAATGAAGAAAAATTGATTTTTTTTAATTAAAAAAACTCATTTAGTCATTTTGGCAAACATGTAGAATGCAGATTTTGACTCAGAAATTGATCGTTGAAAAAATAAAGTAGAAGACCAACATGACCCTGCTGAACAATGAGTAGAAATAATACAATAAATGGAAGGGGACAATTAGTAATACCTGCAAGGCTGCATATATGACGGAAGACCCATTGGTTCATAACATCTCTCACAGCTTCTCCCACTTCAACCAAAACTGTTAAATGTAATCACAAAATGGTAATATGCACTGTGCTAATGATCAATAAAATGAATAAATGTGAAGGAAGATCTTTGAAGCGGCAAACTGTCGGAAAGATCGGTCTGATGGAGTTCAAAGTGAAGAAGATGATGCATTTTTGGACTTTTTTTAATGTTAGAATAACCGTCTCACTTGTTAGCCTATTCGTTAATGGGAAGCATATTGTGTTGATGCGTGTGAAGAGAATGCGGATGCGAATCAAAATCCTCTTAAAATCTACAGCAAACAAAAGATGGTATGTATCAGGAAACAGAAGCGAATAAGGCACTAAACATACCTGCAAGCGGAAATGGAGTTGCAGTAGCAAGAAAGACTGTGCTGGGAAGCAGCCCCCGTGCAGTTGAGTAGAAATGTCTGGGGAAGAAGAAATCTGGAGAACAACATATGAGATCTGAAAACTGAAAACACAGAAATGCCAGGCTTTAGAAAGCGATATGAGATCGTTGAGAACTTACTTTTTGGGGGTATAAAGGAACAAAGTTGTTGAAGAGTGTGGAGATGTTTTGTTAGTCAATGGAGTGGTAAGCCAACATATATTTGAGGTTCGCGCATAGAGAAGTTCGCCTGTGGCAAGTCACCGATGGAGCTTTGCGCAGGGGGGAGATTCGCTGATGGTGATTCGCGTCGGCGGCGAAGTGGGGCCGTAGATGAGGAGATTCGCGGGAATAGTTGGGCGGCTGCGGTAGTGTTTGAAATGGAGGCGACGGTGGTGATTCGCGCATGGTGGAGTGGGGTCGTAGATGAGGAGGAGATGTCGCGGGAGGAGAGGGGCGACTGTAGTATGGTTTGAACTGGAGGAGGCCGAGTGTTGCGGCGAGCCCTAATCGTGAATATAGAGATGGGCGGAACCGCGGAAGAGCAAAATGAGGGTTGCGCGGAAGAGCGTCGTTGCTGGCTGCAGGGAAGACGGAAATTAGGGTAAGATCGGGAGTGTTCTCATCGTGTTGGAAGGGGTGGCGGT
This sequence comes from Platanthera guangdongensis, assembly GCA_039583875.1. NCBI lineage: Eukaryota > Viridiplantae > Streptophyta > Magnoliopsida > Asparagales > Orchidaceae > Platanthera > Platanthera guangdongensis. The sequence goes on from CM077153.1 coordinate 298,114,876, forward strand.
TTAAAAAAGCATACGGTCATGACTGATCCGTGCGTTGGACGGTTGTGATGGCTTTAGTGTCTTATTTACCTAGTCATTTATGAGAGTTTGATATTTCTTTTTAATATAGTATAGATATATAATATACGAAATATATAAATATATATATATATATAATTTATATAAATATATATAAAAATTATATACAGGAATATATATATTTATAAATATTTATATATGTATATATAAATATAAAAACGTTTAGATTTGAAATAAAAAAAATTAGTGGAGTTGGATGAACATTGTGGAATACATAAGCAAGGTTAGCGGTTCAAGTCCTCCCTAGCCCATGTGTTTTAATTTAAATTTTTCGTATATACTATATATGCACAATTTTTTAATTTAACATAAAAAATTAAAAAACTATAAAAATTAGTCACAAATGAAATACCTTGCTAATTTAGAAAGGATAAAATTACCTCGCTAAAAATATCTTGCAAAATAGAAATGAAAATTTTCTTTTCTAAAATTAGATAGAAAAAAAATTTGTGGCTAAATTTCTTGCTAATTAAAATTAGAAGGAATTTATTCAATTAACAAGGAATTTAACTCCTTACTAATTTGAGTTTTTCTTGTAGTGCCTCACTCAAAGCTCAACTCTACTCTGTATAAGTTATGACATGATCATCCTTGTAGATATGACACTCTAAAGACTTGGAGTTATATTGCTTATGTAAGAATACAAGATCTTAAGAGACTTAAGGTATGACCTAAAACAACAACCTGCGTTTATTTAGGTAATGTAGAAGATAGTGTAGCTGACAAGTTTTTATATCTATCCACTAATACAGTGATAGAGTCTAGAGATGCTATTTTTTTGAACATAAATTTATCAAAGATTATGTCTTGACCGTTTTCAGGTATACTGACATGATTTCAGAATGTACTGTAGAACCTAAAGTTGGCCCCTCTGGCACCGCTCCCCAACCTCTAGAGGTGGAACCCGTTCCTCTTAGAGTATCTACTAGAGATAGAATCCCTAAGAATTTTGGTGAGAATTTTGTCACCTACCATTTAGAGGATGATCCATTTTCCTATAAAGAAACAATGAGATCCAGAGATGCGTTAATGTGGGCAAAAGCCATCAATGATGAGATGAACTCGTTGCTACAAAATAAGACTAGACGCCTAGTTGACCTGCCAAAAAGCACTAAAGTCATATGATGCAAGTGAGTACTGAAGAAGAAATCGACGATCCTTCCCAATGGAACCCGTTCTCTCTGGAAGAGTCCGCGACTGCTGATCGAGCTTACGTCAAGACTGCGGGCTGAGGAGGTTATCCGTCTGCTGCTGCTAAGGCGGGTGCTGGAGGCTGAGTAGCAGACTGCGCAATGAGTCCGCGGAGTCCGCCGCTGCTGAACTGAGTCCGCAATTGATAAAATGAGTCCGCCTCTGCTGTTGAACGAGGCGGCTGGCTGCTGAAGGTGGAGCTGGGGTTCATCAATGTAGGCAGACTGGAAGGTTTGGCTGCAGCTCGGGTCCACCCAGCTCGCAATGATCGGGATACGTCCGCTGATCTTGGCGGGTGGCCGGAGAGCTGGAGCGTCCGCGCTCCTCAGGCGGACTGAAGAAGCAGGTTGCCCATGCTGCTGGAGTCTGCCACTTTATTGAATGGAACTTGCCGCACCTACTGGGTGACATGGGATGGGCGACCTACCGGACTGACGAGGCAGGCCGCACGTGTTGGCGAGGTGGAAACTGAGGTAGCTGGCTGACTGCCTGGGGTCAGGTCGCTAATCTGGATATGCGGCGAGCTGGAGGGTTGTTGACGTTGGTGAAGGTCTGCGGCCTAGAGGCAGGCCGCTTGACGTTGTGGCGGTCTGGGCGGATAGACATCCGAATCCGACAAAGGGGCAACTGTTGAGACAAGCTTGCGGTTTAGCTGACAAGGGGCGCGACCTGTAGGGGCAGACTGAAGAGGCAGTCTGCGGCCCCTACCGACCAACGATGCTCGGCCTGGGTAGTCAGACCGCTGAGACCGCCCAAGCCGTGCCGCCTGAGCAAACAGAAAAGTCTGTCTGCCCATCCTAAAATGTCGCGACCTCCAAGAGCCTGGAGGAGGCCGCGACTAGCGAGCTGGCTGCCTCGGGAAGGATCGCCGATTTCGGGGTTAACATAATCCCCGCACTTTTTGAAGTTTCGAAAGGAACTTTGAAAAAGTTGGAGACCTACGAAAATCGTGATCCACCCCAAAGGAAAGAAAGGGGGCAAGGAGAGATAGAAGCTGATATCTCTCCTTAGGAGGAGTTTGCCAATGCCTACCTTTTTCCTGCAAGAGAAAGTTAGTGTAGGCATGTATAGAAGGTACATCCCGCGCATACCTGGGTTTGCCTTTGCAAAACGAAGAAGATGTGTCTTCTACTGAGTTCTGCAAAATTAAGGTGAGAGGAAAACATAGAAGCATAATAACTTGCAAGTACCTGATGGAGGCTTGCAAACACCTGTTATCCAGGGAAGTCATCCTTACCCATCAGCTCCTGCCTTTGCTCCTGCAACAACTTTTCCCTTTTATTCTCCTGCTTCTTTTGCAGCTGCAGCTTATGCTCCCTTTTATTCTTATGCTGTAGGAGAAAAGGAAGAGCCTTCACTATTTACAGAGAATGTTTGTCATGAACCTACTCCAGCTAATTTCAGAGAGCCCCAGTTACCAATCTACACTGGAGAGATTGATCTAGTGAAGCATCTTCAAGCTTTCGAATCAGCCATAACTCTCAAAACTCTCTCAGATGCAACCAAATGCAAGCTCCTTGTAACAACCTTAGATGGACAAGTGAGGGACTGGTTCTATGGTCTTCTCCCTCACTCCATCACTTCCTTTGCTGATCTGCGAAGGGAGTTTTTGCTCAGATTTTCTACTTCAACTAAGAGAAAGGGCGGTCCATAAGCCCTCTTTGAGATCAAGCAATGTGAGAACGAGACTTGGTCTCAGTTCGTTGATCGATTCCAGAGAGACATCTTGGACAACGAGATTGTTGGTCAAGCAATATACTGAGTGACTCTTATCCTCGGTCTTCATGAAGGGCCGCTCAAGTTTGAAGCCAATATCCGAGCACCAAGAACGTACCAAGAGTTGATCGCCTTAGCCAACTCATACATCCGAGGCGAAAAGAGGAACCCAGGCTTCGTCTCCAAGCTTATATCAGAGAAAGATCCTTCTCATAAGCAACCTCCGAGATCTCCTCGGAAAGATTTCCCAACTCATTCAAGGAAGGGAAGAAGGTTTCAGCGTCATCGATATCCCTTCCAGGACCATGATCGTACTCGAGATCCATTACTACCACTAGCTCCATCTTCGCAAACAACTGCGGTCCATCAACAGCAAGATGATGACTTGCATGAGTCTGAACTAGATGAAGCCATGCAAGAAGTAAGCCAAATCATGAAATATAAGGCTAACTACAAAAGGCCTTATCGACCAGCTGATCAAAGATCTAAAGACTCAGATCCATATTGTGAATTCCACAAAGAGCCAGGCCACCTAACTGAGAACTGCCGAGCACTCTGCCAACTAGTTCAAAAGATACTGCGGTAGGGTAAAATACGTGACCTGCTTCCCAAAGATGATCGCCCTGATCCAACAAACTCAAAGGGCAAAGAAGTTGCAAACATTCCTTGTTGCTCAAGAGGAGTGAGCCTAGTTGAAGAACACCCTCTCCTCGTTGTAAACAATACTGTTGAATGCTTCGATGCCGATGACAAGGGTGCGCTTGGAAGACTATTCTAAGCCGACAAAGGACTTCACAGTTCTTCGAAGTTTTTTCACAACCATGACGAGTTATCTCTACTCTTACTCTTTGAATATTTTCATCTCGAAACGCTTCTAAGTGTTTTTCTCATCATGTTTCAATATAAGTTTACGTTAGAGGTCTCACACTGACACTTTTCCCCTTTAGGAATGCTTCTTCCTCTATTTTTCTCTTTGCCAAAGAGATCACTGAACCACTGAGATATCGCCGAGTCTTGGTATAGGCCCCCTCGAGATTGGATTTCGGCGTAAGGCCACAATGACCACATATCGCAGGGAGTTTTCACATATGTGTAGTGGGGGCTATCCAACTCTTATGTGGAGGAATACGAGACTTCAGATCCTAGCCAGTATCTGACACAAAGTGTGCGTCGGGAAGGCCCATGTGTTAGCTCTGTTGTGCTTCGTTAAGGATACATTACAGTTACGGTGATCTTTGCTTGACAAGCAATGACGATCAAGCGTAGCCTTGTCTCTTTGATCATCTCACAACTATGATGGCCAAACACTCTATAGTACTCTCAATCCGTGCCTTCGCGGGATCCACAACTCCACTGATCTTTCTACATACAAGCAATGCTTTAGGCCACTTGGTGTAACTAGTCTCATTGATCAGTAATGTTGTAACCCGAGGCATGAGAGCAGTGTATCTAGCGATCCTTCTCAGGATTTCCCGTGCTTTTCTCTTTTGTGCCCTTCTAAAGGATGTGCGGCTAGCCTGCTCTTAGTATAATTATACTCGTGATGACCTTTCTCAGGCAATCAATGCATAAGGCCTACGGGTGATCTCCTGTGGCAGCATCCAGTCTTTCTTTATCATCTCCGAGTATAGACCTCTTTTTTATCAACTGCCTCTTTCACAGATGAACAAGTTAAATCCTACCTACCAAAAGGATTAGCAAACATTCATTTTACTTATGCTCATCTTATATGTGTTGCCTACATAATCTCTATCAGATGATGACTTACGAGCTCTCTACTTATATAAGCTCCATTACTTTTATCAAGTGTTAGTGGCATCAAACATTGATCAAAGAATCTAACTCTCCTTGATTATCAAGCAATGTTATTGGAATCTAGTTAAGATTAGCAGAATTCGTCAAGTTTCTTCTCTGCTAATCTGATCATAGTCATCCTATCATATCAACAATCAACATTCGACTTATTGATCTGAACTTCATGTTAAAGATATCATCTCCAATATAGCCAGAAGATCACTACTCTGGTTTGATCTTCATTCAATTATCGACAGAGTTCATCAGACATTTCCTCTGATATTTGGTCATATCCATCTTATCTCATCAACAGTTAGCATTCGCAAGTTCCGCTCAGGTACTTGCAGCTTAGCTCATTATATTATGTCTGCTGCTCACTCTTCTCTTTGCAGTGATTAGCAGGCACCTGCAAGTTTCCTCACAGGTACTTGCAACCTTCTTTCATATATCATGTTTGCTGCTTACTCTTTTCTTTGTAGTGATTAGCAGACACCTGCAAGTTTCCTCACAGATACTTGCAACCTTCTTTCATATATCATGTCTGCTTTTAACTCTCATTTTGTAGAGGTCAGTAGATGCTTGCAAGTTTCTTTACAGGTACTTGCAACCTACTTTCATATTACGTTTGCTTCTAACTCTCTTCTTACAAAGGTCAGCAGATGCTTGCAAGTTTTTTCACAGGTACTTACAACCTACTTTCATATTACGTTTGCTTCTAACTCTTTTCTTGCAGAGATCAGCAGATGCTTGCAAGTTTCTTTATAGGTACTTGCAACCTTCATATATCATATCTGCTTCTAACACTTTTTTTGCAGGGACCAGCAGATACCTGCAAGTTGTCTTGAGGTATTTGCAGCTTTTTCTTTACTCTCATATTTGCTTCTAACTTCTCTTTTGCAGAAACCAGCAAACGCTTGAAAGTCCCCCTTCAGGTACTTGCAACTTATTTTCCTCTTCACGAATGTCGCTTACTCTTCCTTTTGCAGAGGATTGCACCAGTTACCGTTTCACTGGGGGTAACGTCACCGAAAGCTGTTACCTCCTCGGGCCTATAAATCGACCCCCATACCTCTCATTGGAAGACAGTTTGGATAGTCTCATCGCTCTAACGCTCGAAGACTGCCCACGACAAGCTTCAGTCATCAACCTGGGCGGACTCTATTCCTAAGTTCGTATCCCCTCTTCTTGTAACTGTGTGGCCTGCCGGCTTTGCTCTTCAGTCCGCGCGGCCTCCTTTCTGGCACTTTCTTTCCTTAGCCGCTAGCTTCCCATGTGTACCCTTTATTTGCTTTCTCATGTAAAGGTGCATTAGCAAGCTGTAATCTTGTTTCTTGATTAAAGGAAAAGCCCGTCGCAAGAGTGACATTTAAGCCGCGACGGGCGAAGTCTGCTATTGCCACTGCTAGCGGCCCCCTCTCATCTTCTCAGCTCAACTCCCTTGGCATCAACCTGCAAGCACAACCGTCAAAGTAACCATCTGCTCGACAGTTCCTGATCAACCTCCTCCGCTGATCATCAGCCTTCTCCGCTGCTCTCAGCAAACCTCTCCTCTATCCCTGCAACCCTTAAACAAGCGCTTGCTCCACTCTCGAGCACTCAGAAGCTTCCTCTTCCCCCGCAATCCTCTTCTTCACCTCGCTTGTGAGATCGAACAACTCGTTAACTAGGTGGTGCCGTTTTCGCTCATCAACACATATAGCAATTGACATAACTTAGTATGCAAATAGCCAAAACGGGATGCAAAGTGCTAAAATGAGCATTTTGGGTGGTGCCTCGACCTAGATACCTCTAAAATTAAGTCTTGGAAAGTAATTTGTCAAAAAATTCTAAATTGGTGTGCAAGTGCATATTTTAAATATTTTGGGTGCTAAGTGTCAAAATAAGGTAATTCGAGGATGCAAAATGTCAAAAAGACAACAAAATTATAACGACAATTGTTGATGTCTGCTCAACGCTCCTGTCAGATTGGACTAAACTCGGTCGTCTTAACCCGCAGAGTGGTCAAGCGCGCATACAGTCACAGAACAAGAGAGGTAATACACACGATGATTTTAGTGTGAAAAAACTCTTTAACTGAGAAAAAAATCGCGTGACCAGATATGTGCCAGTCAAACTCCACTATGAGCTTTTGGTTACAAATTTATTGTAAAATCGAAGGCGTCAGACTGCTTCTCGTTGCAAATGGGGATGAGAGAGTACACTTGTGCTCAATAGGCGACATAGTGCCTCACGCGAAGCTTAAAGTTAGTTTCCTTTGACAATGACGAATGCTTTTAGGCACCACGCGAATGCTGATCACGACCGCATAACATGCAGAATAATGTAGTTACAGATTTGCGGGATGTTGCTCCCAAGGAGGCTACTCTGAGCAGCTCTCGGGACTTGCTTCTTGCGGTGGACTTAGACGAATCTTTGGTGGAGAGGCGGCGACTCGTAGGAGGAATCCAGCAAAGCTTTGGCCTTAGGAGGAAGAAAGCAAGGAGGAAAAAGATGAGAAATAAGGATGTCGGAGTCTCCTTTTATAACCTCCAAAATGTGGTTACGGTAATTATGCGGCTATCCGTACATTGTAACCATAAATATCATTATTCTAAGCGTTGTTTAAAGAGTATATTTTGCTCATTATGCTTGTTATTCGTAGGCCAATAATATAATTAAAATATTCCTCCACTAATAATAGTGGTTAGTAGTTGATTACCCATGAAATGGATGGCGATGATTGCGACGTAACGATCAGACAATGGGAAGGGCCTCCATGCATGGGCGGCCACCTTAACGATGGACGACAATCAGCAAAGGAGGACTGCGACCACGGGGAGGGGAGGCAGGGTACGACAGCCCCTTATAGGTTACGCCCATCGTCCGGGGTGCGGTCTGGGAGGGGTGGCCGAGGTACGGCCGGCCCTTGCGAGCGGCACTCCTCGTCCAGGAGGCGGCTACGGGGAGGGACGGTCGGGGTGCGGCTTCCCCTTGCGGGAGGCGCCTTGCCGCCAAGGACACCCCGCGGCCGGGGTGCGACCGGGGAGGGGCAGTAGAGGTGTGGCTATAACGCCCTCAATTTTTTTGGTAATTATTTAATTCAGTAATGACATATTTATGACGTCATGACGTTATTTTTAACGTCAAGTTGACGACACGACACCGTTAATGCGATTTCGCGTCTGTTAGATCCGACTGACAAGATTTTGGGATTTTCGTCAAAAACTGAAGTTTTTCCCGTTGTAAAAAAAATTAAGTTGATTAATTTTGGACTTGCTCGTCAAATTTCGTCGCGATCAGAGCATTTTTGGAGTCTCAGCGTGCGTTTGAAGTTTTGTATTATTTATGTTTGTCGTAAACTTTAGAAATTAATATCTCGAGAACGGTATGTCAGATTTTAGTTTTGTCTTCACCGTTAGATTCGTAGAGCCGACATTTGCTTACGGTGCGAATTTCGTTCTAATCGGGGTGTGTTTGGCCTCCCATATCGTCATTTTATCTCGAAATAAAAGACAATTGATTTCTCGAGAAATCCAACTGATTTCTCGAGAAATCCAATTGATTTCTCGAGAAATCCAACTGATTTCTCGAGAAATCCTTTGATTTCTCGAGAAATCCAGCTGATTTCTCGGGAAATCCATTGATTTCACAAGAAATCCAAGGTTCCATTCGGCGCGCAGGTATTGGCTTTCTGGAATTGGCTTTGGTCAAAAAAGCAATATCTGCAGGAATTGGTTTTGTGCAAAAAACCAACTCTATTGTTTGGCTGCAGGAAGGTATTCAGTGAACAGAATTGACATTGATACTTAAATGTTGTTCGGCTGCGCAAAGGAATTGGTTTTTTGGAATTGTAAATTTTAGAAATTAATTTTTTAAAAATTTAAGCATTGTCCACAAAATCATTAAAGTACTAAAAATACTTGAAATGAAATTACTAATAATCTTAAAGCAACAAAACTAGATAAAAAGTCAATGACTCATAAACAAAAACACTAAACTTGCGATCAAACTGCATTCGCAGCCAGGTGCCCTTCAACTCGTCCGGGAGTCTCTTGAATATATCACGCTTGACACTATCATGACACAGTATATCCATCACCCAAAGGAAATCTTGAGAAGATAAATCAGTCATCTAAGTAAGTGCGACGTAGATGTCGTCAACATCACTAGCAGTCATGGTCCCCACCGCTCCTTGCACCGAGTCAGACAATTTTTCAATGACCATTGTTATCGAGTTATTTTGTCCAGCTCGCTTTCTCCTCCTTCTACTATTCCATTCCCCATCAACTCTAGTCGTCTCCTGTGTATTACTTGTTTTTTCCGCCATAGACTCTGCATCTATCTCCTTTGCCGACTCTGTTGCGGTCGCAACATGACTACCAGTCACTCTATCAGTCCCACACAACACAGCCAAATCAGACAGATTCACCATCACTTTATCTTTGTAATGCTTCATAGAATGATGCGCCTGCAATAAGTTAGAATGAGAATATTTCTTAGAACGAGTTTTTAAATATACAAAACAACATAGATAAGTTACCTTCACATATTGGGCCCAAACTTCCTCGCTGTCAACCTTGATCATGTTCCTTTCCCAATCCCATCCAAATCCTGACGTGTCTAATATCGCGCTGACCTCAACGTAATACTTTTTCCAAGTTTTGAGACGAGCCATCAACTTTTTCTTGCTTGTCTCAACACCACAAATGTCTTTTAACGCGGTCATAACAGCCGTGAAAGCCACGCTCTTCCACCCGTTTGGTGTTTTGTGACCCAAATTGTGTTGTTCCAACAAAGCGTTCGAAAGAGTAATGTCCATTTCGATTGTCCAATGTATGTACGACCGCTCGGTTCTACCACCAAACTTTGGTAAGCTCTTGTCCATGATATGTGAGCTAAGAAAAAATTAAAAGTAATTAAGTGCAATAAAAACAACCACACTGAGTTCCAAAAAATCACTTGAAGTTAACAAATAGATATTGTGCCAAAATATTACAATAAAGAGTAATTAACAAATAGATAGAGTGCCAAAATGTTACAATAAATAACTGGAGTTGAATTTAACATAAAATAATTGTTTAATGATGACTCTTATATTCGTTGAACATATTCATGACTAGAGTATCCCTAAAGTTTGTCCAGTCTTGCGTAGCTTGGATTGGACTAACAACATCAACGCAATCATAAAACTCTTCCCTGGGGTTTTGATGTAGTATTTCTCAGTCAACCTCATCCAGCATTTGCGCATCAGATTCTAGTCTCTTCTCCACCAAAAAATTGTGGAGGATGCAACTTGCGTTTATAATCTGGACCTGCATTTAAAAATTATATTAGGATTGTTGTTGTCTGAAATAACCATTTTGATATTCAAGTCATCGCTTACCTGAACTTTAATGTTGAAGATGGTTGTCGTAGAACAGCTCATCATTTCTTCAACAATCCAAAGGTTCTCTCAATGACATTTCTCTCTTTAACATGACGTAGATTAAACAGTTCTTTGTAGTTTGTTGGGTTATTGCCCTGCTGTGACCACTCCTTCAGGTGATAACGCGTTGATCGATATAGGGAAGAAATCATGGACCATATATTCGTATAACTGGCATCCACGAGGTAATACTTTCCTATTAAGTGCAAAAAAATAATTAATATACATGTTTGAATTACTTACAATAGAAAGAATAAAATGACTTATTTAGTAATTTTACCATTTGGAACTTCAAAGCGATCATGTCTCTCCATTGCATCCCGTAACACTCTACAATCAGATGTAGAACTTTCCCAACCAGGCAATACATAAAGAAATTTCATGTCGCTGTCACAAGCGCCGAGTACATTTGTTGTGATAGCCTGTTTCCGAGTTCGATAGATTTAAAATCCCTCGAAGGACAATGTTGAAGTGTCTGCTAATAGTATCAATAGAGCGCATATATGCATGTCCAACAACTAGAATTTTTTTTTATGCCCTGATATGTGAAAGTCCACCTAGTGTCAACAATGTGCACCTATGGGGGGGGGAATAGGTGACGTGTAGCGCTTTTGCGGAATTTATAACGGTACCTGCACAATAACAATAAAAAGCACAACACACAGAATACACAGACAATTTATAGTGGTTCCCTGACTTGGGTACATCCACTTTCCCCCTTCGACCTATCTCCCAACAAGGGACGACTCGGTCTCTTCTCCAACAGGATTGAAATCCAATCCCTGCACTAACAGAAGGAACCCTTCCACACGTGAGAGTCAACACTCCCACAAAACGGGTTGCACCCAACCCTTACACCACGGAACAAAAGTTCCTTTACAACAACAGTAAATATAGAATGTATACGAGATACAAACTTCGTTTGGAGACTACGGTGTTCCTCTTCGTTCGACGACGTGTTCGTGAAGTCAACGAAGAGTCTACAACCTTGGTCTCTCTTGGAAAGGATCTCCCCGGAACCTGCGGCGGCAACACGAACGGCGGCTAGCTTCGGGATCGGCGGATACGATGATGAGCGGCTGCTGAACTTGGAGATCCAAACTTCGTAGCGAAGCTAGCTTGGTCTTCCAACGGTCACACGAGGATCAGTCGTCTCGATCGATTCGGACGGGGGAGTTTTTCCCGGTCAACAAATCGAGAGACAAGAGATCTCTGGATAGACACGTGAGACACAAGCTTTGCTAAGCTTCTGTCGCCGGAGATCACGAAGGATTTCTGATTGTTGACGGCGACCTACTTGCCCGAGCGCGACGGCGGCGGCGGAGAGAATTCGCAATTTTAGGGTTACGTTACGGCTCGGTTTCTTTCTCTATATTTTACTGTTCAAAATACCCATGTATTTATACATTGTAGATACTACTAATTTGACCGTTGTGGGACCCACAGGTATAACCCCGAAATCCGGTTCAAACTGGTCCAGCGGCAGAATCCGGTCCAGCAGCATCCCGAGAAAACGCTAAGTGAAAATCGGCGAGAATCGCAGGCGATTCTCGACGAATCGGCGAGAATCACCAAGTGATTCTCGACGATTCGTCGAGAATCGTTAGTGATTCTCGCCGAATCACTTATTGATTCTCAACGATTTTCACTTGGTATTCATGGGCTGCTTAACCACTGGTTCGGCGAGAATCACTAGTGATTCTCGCCGAATCTTACTTGGCACCGTTTTGAGGTAACCAGAAGGAGTCGGCGAGAATCACTAATGATTCTCGTCGATTCGGCGAGAATCACTAGTGATTCTCGCCGAATCGGCGAGAATCACTTGGTGATTCTCGTCGAATTTTCCTTGGACGAATTTTCGTCTTCCACCCAGGAGCTGCTCCTTGATCCATCCATGCTCCTTGTCTTCTCTTGCATATGAACGGCCCTGTACTTGAAAGTAAGTGCACTCCAATAGAGAGAGTACACGTAGGCCAACACACTGATCTGCTCAACGAGGGATTACGTCTTGCAGACCCGTGTATATTGACCTACTGCACCCTGACATTGGTGTGCACTTAGCGTGGAGGAGCTGTAAGTACAACTTAAGATGTTTCATCAAATACATTGTGAATTCATCTTAGCTTGACAGGTGGCTTCCTCAAATCTAGGTAATTGTGGATACAATACCCAACAATCTCCCCCTATTTGACGAAGCCAAAACCCTACTAGCTAAGATGAATAACACCTATCAAATAATAAACATAGCATTCAGAAATTAAACATGCAGCACAAGAGAATATATGCAATCAGATCAGGACTTGAGTCATTCACAAATTCAAATATATATACCAAAATATTTATATACACATATAATCTCAGAATTGTTTCTATGATAATAATAATCATTAAATGTTCTTAAGACAAAGTGATAAGCTGTAAGTTATTGACTATTTTTCCTTGGCTAAGTTACCCTTAAGATTTTGAGCCAAGTACTTCTTGCTTTGCCTCTCCATGTATTCTTTGGGCTTCGGGTAATACCTAGGAGGAGGAACTTTATCTGCATCCTTGTTGTTTCTGAAAAAGATGTTGCGTTTCGCTTCAAACGTTTTGTGCGTTTCCCACTCATACTGGCTATATACTTCATTTCGATTGATCTCTCCTCTTTCTTGCAGCCAGAAGGTGTCTAAGATAATGTTCCTTGAAACTGGACTCCACCTTTTGTTTCGTACATCCTCCTCACTCATTCTGATTCTCTTCTCAGCTGGAGTCTCCTTGGAGGTCCCTTCCTGAGCTTTTCTCTTTCCCCTGACTTTTGCTAAGGCCTCTTGGTCAAACATGCTTCTCAGTTTAGCTTGGGGGAGAGCTCTAGCATCAGCGTCATTTGTGGGAACATCTGCAGCACTTGTACTTAAATCCTCAGCAGCACATACTTCCTCAGCGACCAAAGAGGTCTCAGGAACATGAATACCTGCAGGATTGTCAGGCAGAGCGACGCCTAACGTACCTAACGCCTGTTGGAGCATCCACCAGCAGCTCTCATAGACATATTTGCTTGATTGTGCGAAGTGTGTGCTCATGCTTTCTTGAAGCTCGGCCAACTTAGCTATATACTCTTTCTCCCCCTTTTTGGCTTCGACAGCGATGCAGTTAGCATATGAGTGTAGGGAGTCATCAATATGCTTCGTGGTCTTGGAGAATTCAGTGATCAGGGCCTGCTGATTGGCGTTTAGAGTGACCATATTACCATCAAACTTCTGAATGTTGTTGGCGACAACATGTGCATTCTGATTCACGACAGCCAGAGTATCAGTATTCTTTTTCAAGCCGGCCATGAGAAGTGTGACAGCTTGGCCGGCCTCGGTGTACTTTTCTTCAAATTTCTTCTCCATTATGTCCAGTTTATGGTTGATCTCTACCATATTTTTGAGCATGAGCTTCTCAGATGTCTTAATCCTGTGCATCAGTTTGTTCTGAGCTTCATCGAAAGAGGCTTTAAGCTCATTCACAATGCCCTGAATGATGTTGACAGTGTGAGTGGCGAGCTCATCTCGTAACGGAATAGCCGGAGGCACTTGTGGGCCTTGTATTTCAGCAGACGCATCGGTAGAGCTGGATACAATCACAGTCTCTAAAGGAGGAATGTTGGCGGCCTCTGTAGATTTATTTAACTCCCCCTCCATTGGTGCAGACTTGTCAGATGGAGGTTCAACAGGATCCGGAGTCTCAAATACTTCATGTCCCTCATTCTCATCTTCCTCTCCGTCCTCATCCAAGAAATCATCTATATCAGCAGCCTCTTCCAATTCTTGGTCAGCAGGCTCCAGTACAGTGTCACTTTCTTCTTGAGTTTCGGCCACAGCATCCCTGGCCACCTGGGCGATTTCAGATACTACATCCGTATGAGGGGGTAGAGGCTCCCCCTCGATTCCTGCAGTCAAGGTATCAGGAATTTCACCGGGGGTGACTGCTGGAGATACTTCCTGTTGCTCTTCCACTGCAGGCTGCCCAATACGCCTCTCCCAACGATCAAACACACTTGTGTCCATCTTCTTCAAGTAGTGGAGAGGGACACCTTTGCTCATGTCGAACTTGTCTCCGTTTAGCTGGTTTAGATATAGACTTATGATGCGGCCAAAACTAGGAGTGCCCAGGGTGTCCTTGATCTTCTCGAACAGCAACTCCCCCCAGTTGAACCTCTTGCGGCAGACAACAGCTATCAGGATCTTGAACATATCTCCTGAGATATGGTCATGAGAGCCCGGTTTGCAGATGAGCACCTTTCCAATAATGTCTGACAGGAGCTTCCCTTCTTCATTCATATCCTTCCTCTTGATTGATCGAGTTCCTCGTGCGAGGCCGCAGAATAAGAGAGTTCTGGTTTTGTCCTCATCCTCCAGATAGTCCTCCTGCTCCGAACTAGAAAGCTGCAGGTAGCGAGTCAGCTTGCTGGCAGACATCTTGACTTTTGCCCCAGCCACCTTGCTTTTGATTAGGGAGTCGCCGTCTCGGAGTCTTGCAGTAGCGAAGAACTCCAGCACCTCTTTGTCCAGGATTTTGCAAGGGTGATCCAAGACGAAGGTTAGCCCAGCCTCTTCCAGCATCAGAATGATGTTGCGGAATTCGTCCGAGGCGTGAGAAAACCCAGTTCGAACCAGCTCGCAGCCAGAGACCAACCCAGCAGTTGTCCTTGGAGCCATTGTAGATCTAGAGAGAGAAACCCTACTCTAAGCGTTAATGAACATTCAAAAAGAAAGCATCACTAATGAGCGCGTCCAAGTACGGGTGAGGAAGAGGTTACCTAAGGGCGTATACGGTGAGTTAGTTCGAGTGGAGAAAAATCGAAACTTGAAGAGTTCGTCGGTGAAGGCTTCGGCGGGATGCTTGCGGGAAACCTTTGATGGAGACGGATTTGGCGAGCTTTCCAGCAGGCTTCGACGAGGTTTGGCGTAGGCGGTGAGACGAGCTTGCTGCGGGTCGTCGGGAGAGCTCTTGCGGGTTTCGGCAAGTCTGCGGAAGAACTCTTGCGGGATATCTGCTGCGACGTGAGGCGGGATTCGTGAAGAAGGCGATTTCTGATGCCGCGGGATTCTTAAGGAAGTTGAACGGTCGGCGAGCTCCTTCGGCGGGATTCGGCGGGATTCGGCGGGATTCTTAAGGAAGGTGAAGTTGAAGGATTTTCTTTACTAGGAATTGAAAGGTTCCGAGGTTCCGAAATTGAAGGGTTTTCAGCGGTTTTCTTTACTAAGTATAAAAATGATACCAAGTTTCCGAGTATATAATGGGTTGGCGGGATTTGTCTAATCCGAACTTGAAAGGTTTCTCTACTGGGAATTTCCACGTTAGGAAGTATTGTAACATTTTCGAATTCTTCTGATGTCAAGTCAATGTAAAAAATGATAAATACATGTATATTTTAAAGTCAATCTGTTTGGATTTGAACGAGGCTTTTCCAGAAACTTCTTGATGTCAATTGTGAGTTGTCGAGATTCACGATGACATATCTTCGTTAACCATTTATTGATGTGTGAAGGTTTGCATGCATCGAGTTAACCTCTCCGTAGAGGTGCACACATACATGTATAAGCATAAGTATAAATATACACATGGATAGAAATATATATATATATATATATATATATATATATATATTTTAAATGAGGATGCAACATGACACAAGTCCTTGAACTGATCAAAATTACCTGGGATTTTGAGAGTCATCGTCTTAGTCCCACAGGTAGAACACATTAGAGGCTCAAAGTGAGTATGCTCAAACAGATATCACATCTGGTATTGCAGACGCTTGTTCCAATTTAGTCTTGAGCCACCTATTGTCTAGTTCCCATCATATTCACGGGGACCTAGACTACCCTGCAAGAAAGAATTACTTTACCTTAGGAACCCAAATCATATTGGGTCCTAGGTTCCTGTTAGCATAAGCACGCAACTGCCTTCCTTCAGAAAACCTGTCTGGAAGACTACCTCTGTCCCTAGAATGTGGATAAGCCCTTGCCGTGGGCACAGAGGGGTTGTGCCAACAGTCGATGGCAAAGTGCCCCACTTTGCCGCAGCACCAACATGGGTGAATGTTGTATTGCCATTTCCGACCTGATCTAGTGACTGATGTAGTCACGGTCCTAGGTCTAAACGGGATAGGGCATGATCTTGTCACAAAAAATCCTCTTCCATCGTGACACGTGGAAGGGTGGAAAGAGTGCATGTTGTGAGCGTTATGAGGCCGGGAAGGTGGTGCCATTCTTTCAGGCATCTCCCTTACTGAGGCCCCATGGAGCCTGACATCATGACTTCTATCCTCTCTATCCCATATCCTCGAGTGGTGAGAAGTCTTCTGTGAGCTGGGACATGCAGATCCACACTTTGTTGATGCAGTGGCAGTGAATACAAAGGGCTCAGAATGAGCCTTAGGTATTCTCTCGTGGGTGGCCATGCCGGCCCTTGCACTCCGGGTGTCTCCACATGGGGACAGATCACCCTTGCAGTGACCACGACTCTTTCTGTGGTCATACCTGAAGGCATGATGAGCTGCCTTCCTGCTTGGAGTGGGGGGTCGGAAAACCGTTTCCCCATTTCTCCACGAATTGATAATCCGGGAGATCCACCCGTTTTCTTGCTTTCTCTTAATGGCATCAACCTTGGAGAAGTTTGATACTATTCTTTTCTCATTCTCTAGACTACTCTCTAGAGCTGAGATCTTAGAGTCCTTGGCCTTGTTGGACGCCAATTGGAGAACCAACAAGATCTTTAGTCAAGCAATCTCTTGAGCTTGCTCCTCAGCAAGTAGGTTGCTTGACTGAAGGGCTCTCGTCAGGGAATCATCATTTTCTGAAGGAGGGCAGTTCCTGTCTTCAGAAATTTCAAGAGATACGGGGCAGGATGAAGAAGTTACCTGCTCTTCTGTGTTATTGTCATTAGATCCAGTGAACATTGTTTCATCCACATCAGAGCTGCTTTCCTCACTGTCCTCTTCAGTCTCTGACACAGACACTGGAGCTCTGATGCAATCCGAGGGATCCTTGCCTTCATCTTCAGATATGAGGACCCCCCACATACGCTTCATCCTCTGATTGACAGCATATTCCAGCTTTCTCTGACCCCCCCATCAGCTCTGAGATCATCATCCACAGAGATTTAACCGTTCTGCATTTTTCCAATCTAGAGCGAGAGGCTCCAGACCAGATATCCAAGATAATTTGACGAATCCTCTGGTCCAATTGAAAAAAATGAAAGTTCCATCTCTGACATCTCAGCAATGCACATGGGCACTTGGATCCCAGAGTCGGAGGTCTTCATGGGAATAAACGGACCCTCTTCCAGGATGAAGGATGCTCGAGGATCGATAGCATCAAGGTGACATGACACTCTCATTCGCCAGATGAGATAATAATCCTTTGTGCAGGCAGGGAGTTTGAGTGGCGGTATCTCATAATCTAGCTCCATGCTTCTGACACTGGTGGCAGGATTCTACTCAAGGTGTTAACCTTTTTGATGAGTAACCTGCCTCTGATACCACTTGAAAGTCCACCTAGTGTCAACAATGTGCACCTATGGGGGGGGGGGGAATAGGTGACGTGTAGCGCTTTTGCGGAATTTATAACGGTACCTACACAATAACAATAAAAAGCACAACACACAGAATACACAAACAATTTATAGTGGTTCCCCGACTTGGGTACATCCACTTTCCCCCTTCGACCTATCTCCCAACAAGGGACGACTCAGTCTCTTCTCCAACAGGATTGAAATCCAATCCCTGCACTAACGGAAGGAACCCTTCCACACGTGAGAGTCAACACTCCCACAAAACGGGTTGCACCCAACCCTTACACCACGGAACAAAAGTTCCTTTACAACAACAGTAAATATAGAATGTATACGAGATACAAACTTCGTTTGGAGACTACGGTGTTCCTCTTCGTTCGACGACGTGTTCGTGAAGTCAACGAAGAGTCTACAACCTTGGTCTCTCTTGGAAAGGATCTCCCCGGAACCTGCGGCGGCAACACGAACGGCGGCTAGCTTCGGGATCGGCGGATACGATGATGAGCGGCTGCTGAACTTGGAGATCCAAACTTCGTAGCGAAGCTAGCTTGGTCTTCCAACGGTCACACGAGGATCAGTCGTCTCGATCGATTCGGACGGGGGAGTTTTTCCCGGTCAACAAATCGAGAGACAAGAGATCTCTGGATAGACACGTGAGACACAAGCTTTGCTAAGCTTCTGTCGCCGGAGATCACGAAGGATTTCTGATTGTTGACGGCGACCTACTTGCCCGAGCGCGACGGCGGCGGCGGAGAGAATTCGCAATTTTAGGGTTACGTTACGGCTTGGTTTCTTTCTCTATATTTTACTGTTCAAAATACCCATGTATTTATACATTGTAGATACTACTAATTTGACCGTTGTGGGACCCACAGGTATAACCCCGAAATCCGGTTCAAACTGGTCCAGCGGCAGAATCCGGTCCAGCAGCATCCCGAGAAAACGCTAAGTGAAAATCGGCGAGAATCGCAGGCGATTCTCGACGAATCGGCGAGAATCACCAAGTGATTCTCGACGATTCGTCGAGAATCGTTAGTGATTCTCGCCGAATCACTTATTGATTCTCAACGATTTTCACTTGGTATTCATGGGCTGCTTAACCACTGGTTCGGCGAGAATCACTAGTGATTCTCGCCGAATCTTACTTGGCACCGTTTTGAGGTAGCCAGAAGGAGTCGGCGAGAATCACTAATGATTCTCGTCGATTCGGCGAGAATCACTAGTGATTCTCGTCGAATCGGCGAGAATCACTTGGTGATTCTCGTCGAATTTTCCTTGGACGAATTTTCGTCTTCCACCCAGGAGCTGCTCCTTGATCCATCCATGCTCCTTGTCTTCTCTTGCATATGAACGACCCTGTACTTGAAAGTAAGTGCACTCCAATAGAGAGAGTACACGTAGGCCAACACACTGATCTGCTCAACGAGGGATTACGTCTTGCAGACCCGTGTATATTGACCTACTGCACCCTGACATTGGTGTGCACTTAGCGTGGAGGAGCTGCAAGTACAACATAAGATGTTTCATCAAATACATTGTGAATTCATCTTAGCTTGACAGGTGGCTTCCTCAAATCTAGGTAATTGTGGATACAATACCCAACAATATGTATAAAAACATAGCAACGACTTCTTTGGTAGAAACTGACTGCGTATCAAGAACATAACCTTTTGTGTGTAATATATTGCAGAGCTCGTTAAATGAGGCTTTACCCATACGTAATTGGTTGAAACAATCGACCTCTTTGCCAGCAAATAAACGTGTTAATAATAGATTACGAAGGGCTTCATTGTCTGCAACATATGTAGGTTGTCTCGGAATGGAATTCATAACAACTACAGCTGCCCCTAAGGTCGCTCTGACTGATTTCGAGATTATGATATCTCGTTTGCATTTCTTGTGCGCCTCATTACGATCCATTGTAGCAAAACTACGTATAAAACGTCTAATGTAACAACTATTGAAATAATAAATCAAACAATGAACAAACACTATGATAGAGAGCACTAATTTCATAGCAATTCATTCCAAAATTTCATAGGAATTTTACACCAAAAATTTATAACAATTTGATACCAAAATTTCATGCAAAAATTTCATAGCAATTTCATACCAAAATTTCATACCAAAATTTTATAGCAATTTTATACTAACACAGTTGAACAACCCCCACCTTAAAACGGAATTTTTTATACTAATTTCATACCATAGAGAGCACTAATTTCATACCCAAAAAATAGTCTAGATCTGGAAATAACCTAGATCTGGAACTCTAGATCTGAAATTTCTGGACAGAAATTTCAGAACTGAAGTTTTAGATCTAAATGTCTGGAAGTAAGATGGGGAAGAAGAAGAAAGGAAGAGGAGGAAGAAGAAAGGAGGAGGAAGAAGTGGAGAAGGCAAACCCTAAATACTTTTGCTACAAAGAAAAAGAAGGTGAAGAAGAAGATATGAGGAGAAAGAAGAAAGGCGGAGGAACAAGCAAAAAATGGGGGAGATTGGGAGGACGAGGAAGGTGAAGAAGAAGAGAAGATGAGGAGGAAGAGGAGGAGGAGGTATACCTGCGCCGGGAGAAGTGCAAGAGGACGATCGGGGAGGAGGAAGATTGGTGTCGGGCCGTCGCTGCTTCCGTCGGCTTCGATCGGGGTAAGAAAATCGCGAAATCGCGCAGCAGGCAGAGGCGGAAAGAGGAAAAATCCGAAAAACCCGAAAAACCGACGTGGGGAGATAAGTTTTGCTCGACCGGCTTTTTAGGTTTAGAGGAAAACCAAAGCCGGTCCTATTATAGCGCGTCAAACAATGGAATTGGCTTTCTGGAAGTCAAGGCCAGTTTCAAAAAAACAATTCCTGCGCGTCGAACGGAGCACAATGGATTTCTAGAGAAATCCATTATTTCTCGAGAAATCCATTATCTCTCGAGAAATTCATTATCTCTCGAGAAATTCGTTTCAGCCTACACATTTCTCGAACTTTCAGATGTCGTTTTGAGGGTCAAAACGGCATCAAATAAAAATGGTGAACATGAAATTTTTCGTCTCGACTAGATCTACAACTTTCACGTTAATAACTTTTCGATTTGAAGCCATCTTAAGTCTTTAATTTCATTTTCCGCGCGTCTGCATTAAAGGTAAGAATATATTATGTATAATAATTAATGATTTCTTGATAATATACTTATATATATATATATATATATATATATATCTTTATTATATAAAGGAAGAGCTCAAATCCCATGGTGTAACATTTTAATACAAAAATACCTCTCATAAAATTTCTCCTCATTGCACATATGATTGATCTTTTGGGTCATTACATAAAGGCCGCAACTTTAATTTTTTTCATGCTAAACACATGATATGGTATCCACCTGTCAAAACTTTCGGCCATCCTGTTATCCTCCTATCAAGGCAACACATAAAGGCAGAACTTTTCCTCATTGCTTTCGGCCATCCTCCCCTCCTGAGAGTCCTGACAAAGCTTTAATTTTTTTCTCTTTATATGTTATCCCCTCCAGCACGGAACTCTCGACAGCACGACTATCCCTCTTCACTGCAAAACCCGCCGAAAGATAACTCCTCCCACCAGGCGCCGGCATGCGTCTCATACCGCCTCGACTCCCCTCGACTGCCACCCGCCGAATCCCGCCGAATGATGAGTGTATAACCCTACCTCTTCTCCCTTGCCCCACCTCAACTCTCCTCCACAACAGAACTACTCCGCAGCAGCAGAACTTCTCCTCAACTGCTCCTGCTACCGGCAGTCTCCTCATTCCGGCAACCTCCTCATAGTCAGAGCTCCGTCTTCTTCCTAACTTCCCTTTTTTCTCTGCATTAACCTCCTCATGCCGGCAAACTCCTCTTCTCGGCAACCTCCTCACGGCAAACTCCTCACGGTAGTAAGTTACCTCATTCTCAGCCTCCATCACTCATTCAGCAAAATACCCCCAAAGTTATCTCATTCCCAATCAACAGTTGCGAAAATTTCTTGCCCTAATTCACCCATCTTCTTAGTCTTTTTCTGAATGTTTTTTTTCACTCATTTGCATCTAGCACAATATTAGGAGTTGTTTTATATGCTGTTAGCAAAACACCTCATTTGCATCTAGCACAATATATACTGTTGCAAAAATTTCTTGCCCTAATTCACCCATCTTCCCCGTCTTTTTCTGAATGTTGTGTAATGAGGAGTTTGCTGTGAGGAATTTGCCGTGAGCATATAAAACAGCTGATCAAGATATGGAGTAATGAGGAGTTTGCTGTGAGCAGCTATCAAGATATGTTTTATATGTTGTTAGCCTAATATTAGGAGTTGTTTTATGCGATGTGTTCTCTACTTGATATGTTTTAACTTAATGAAATGAAATGGAGAAATTCCAACCGAATTTGACAGGATTAGAACGATCTAAATGGAATTTTCTGCTTGATATGTTCTCTGCTTTATGTGATGTGTTCTCTGCTATCAAAAGTTGTTTTATGTGTTGTGTTAGCTTAATATTAGGACTTTGCTGTGAGCAGCTATTAACCCAATCTAAGCAATTCTGTGAACTTGATTTGCTCACAGCCTAATATTAGAGAACGGTTTAACAACATTGTGACCATTAAATTTCTTAATGATCCTTCTAATTCACATCTCAATATGATATTGAAATCCTGAAATTTATTTGCATTCAATCTAAGTCATTGCTGCTTTCCAAACTTACACTCCATGCATAGATATATATTAAACGGCTACTTATATTCTAAACATAAATTCTTTGATAATGATAATTTATAAAGGTAATAACTATATGCAGGCCGCATTGTGGCTATGTGCAGGCTGTGTGTTTGAAAATGGTTATATGCAGGTCAATTTCTGAACGGGTTCATCACTTCCTACTGTTTTTTAGTTTGACCTGCATTTATCCTTGGACTGCATATAACCCAAAATGACCTGCATATAACATGACCCTTTATAAATCCCTCGCTATTTGGTGGTCTTTTCTTTTTATTAGAAATGTAATTTATAAATCCTCTTTTAACAATCAATTTAGAGCAAAATACTTTGATTTAAATGCATTTCATGCAGTTCACTACTCCCAAATATAACTTTGTGGCATTGTATATCCTTTATTATCTGGAATCAAATTTTTTATTTCATCAATTTTTTTTTATTTCATCAATTCTTCTACAATAGTTTTTAAAAATTTAGATTGATTTTATTATAGGAGTGACAGTGCACAACGAGCTTCTAGAGCCTTGCGAGACAGTACCTTAATTTTAAGTGGGATACATGTGACAATGCATGGGCGGACACACCCGAGCCCAGCACAGTAGATACCTGTCCGCGGCAGTATTGCGAATGCGACAGTCGCTCGAACTGCATTTGCAATCTCTCGGGCTCACAGAATTCGCACATGCTCAATGCTTACGGGTGGGCTTTTTGTCATGTTGTGTATTGCTACAATTAGATAAGCACAAGTATGCCTGTGAGTTTTCTAATCAAATTAACTTATTTGTTGTCTTATCACTTTCCCCCTCATGTCAAGGTTATGTATAGTTTTTAACTTTTTATCCTTCCATGGGTCTTCAAGTTGACAGAATGAATGTCGTTTTTATGAAGCTGAAACTTGCATTTCATGTTGACAAAATGGTTTATGCTGAGATCATAGCCCGAACTTGCATTTCATGTTGACTCCACTCATTCTGGCCTCATAGAAAATACAACCTGGGAGGAAGTAATGCAGGTTTTAACTTTTGTGTTATTGAAAGTTTGCTATTTCTAATATGTGGCTTTGTTTCGTTTATTAAATAAATATTTGATGATAATCTTAACATAATTTGAAAATTTCTTACGGTTTGCTATTATGTGATTTTGATTTTTGAATCTTTATTTGTCTTTAAAAGAACATTAAATAAATATTTGATGATAATCTTAACATAATTTGAAAATTTCTTACGGTTTGCTATTATGTGATTTTGATTTTTGGATCTTTATTTGTCTTAAACATGACTAATTTATACAAGCTAAATTCAATTTTGAGCATGTCTACGATGCCTTTAATGTGTGAAAAAGTTTACCTTTATAGCATCATAGCTCATTTGAAACTTATCAGTGAATGTTGCTTCCAAACTCAGTTATTTTAGATGATTTTATCACTGAACGCTGCTTTCAAATGCAGATATAACCCTTATTTATGCATTTTATTTAGTTAATGGAAGAACGCTGCTTTCAAATGCAGATATAACTGTTATTTATGCATTTTATTTAGTTAATGGAAGAGATGCTTACATTGGCTCATCAATGAAGAAAATTTTAAATAGTCTTATCTGAAGGTGTTTTACTACTGCATTTGATTCTTCAAATTTCTAATTAAGCCAGACCCTAGGACCTCTTCAGCCAAATCAACTAATAGATGCAGTTATAGCAATCTGCATTCCAGTAGCAACAAGCCTCACTTAGTAAGAAGCCTAAAATCCTTCAGTTTTATTTATTCCAGAACAAATTCAGTCTTCGTTATTTTTCTTCAGACTTGCATTCAAGTAGCCGCTAGCCTGAACATGTAGAGACTTACACCAGAGTTTTAGCAGCGGCAAGATGATGTTGGAGGTCAGCTTTGGGGAGGTTTCCTTCACCCTTACTTGATGCTTTGTCGCCGCCCCCGACTGATGTAGCCGCCCCCGACCGATGTCGCCGCCCACGAACGATGTCTTCCCCGACGACCGGTGTTGTCCCCCACGTCCAATGTCGTCCCCTACGTCCAATGGCGGCGCCCACGTCCAATGTGAGCGCCCACGACCAATGTCGGCGTCCACGACCAATGTAGCCACCCCCGTCCAATGTCGCCGCCCCCGACCAATGTCGCCGGCCCGGACCAATATCGCCGGCCCCGACCAATGTCGCCGGCCCCGACCAATGTCGTCGGCCCCGACCAATGTCGCCGGCCCCGACCAATGTCGCCGACCCCGACCAATGTCGCCGGCCCCGACTAATGTCGCTGTCAATGACCAATGTCCCCCCATGACAAATGTCGCTCTCACGACAATTGTCGCTCCCACGACAAATGTCGCCCCGCACGGGGTCCCCCGTGCACGACTGCTTGTTATTATATAAGTAAACTCCTAAACACGTCATGGTGTAACTTTTAAATCCCAAAATACCCCCCTTAAAACATGTATTTTATCTTAATTTTGAGACATTTTGGTCTTTACGCAAGCCGATCACTTAATTTGGGAATTAAATCCCCATGCACAGCTCATCTCTGCCCAGTCCCGCCACTCCTGCTCTCCTGCCAGTCCCGCTCTTCTGTCGAAAGCAACTCCCGCCAGCAGAGCTCCAGTGCTCGAAATCTTCAACGGAGCATAGATCTGGAAAGCTCTCGCCGCGAGCTACACGTGCGCGATAAGTTTTTTTCCGTTTCGTGGACTTCTAGTGTTAGGATTTTTCGGCCCTAATCTCCGTTTTGGCCAAATCTCTGTAGGTTTCGCTTTCTTGTGCCTTTGTTTGAACCGATCTGCGACGTTGAGTAATTCGGAGGACAGATTCGAGTAAAAATTGAGGCAAGTGGTGTTCCTTTCCTTGCTCACCTTGTTTATCTCCCTTGTTTTCCTCTAATTTTGGTCTAAATGCTAAATGCGGCCTTTTGTCGTGGTCTTGGGTAACATGTGGTCGTCTAGAAAAAATCTTGAGTGGAGTTTTTCTTTCGTCAATTCGCCAGATGTCGTGTTTTGTGATTTGATCGTCCCTTTCCTCGTGTGACTCTTGCAATTACGTCAGGTAGTCCAAACCATTGTGCGACCTTTGAAATTTTATCGGATGCGTTAAGGTTTTAGTCAGAGTCTGTTATTGACCTTATAACCTGGAAGTTATGATAAAATTCTAATAAAATAATGAATATAAAATGTTTGTTAGGTTGTGCGCGTTAGGGTAAATCCCTCGGCACAGTGCCTGGACTGTTGGGCTATGCGCATTGGGGTAAATCCCTTGGTATAGTACCTTGTTTGCTGGGTCTGTGTGCGTTGTAGACCCTTTCCCCGGCACAGTACACCTTTTGGTTGTGGATTGTGCACCCAGGCTTGCCCGGTGTTATGATCCTTTTTCTCGAGCTGATTAGTCTCATTTGAAAATTTTAAATTTGAATATAATTTGAATATAAAATTTGTTAAGATATATATATGTATATACAGCTCCCTTACCTCTTTCTTTGAGTTAGCTTGACTCATACTGCATAGCTAGTTATTTTGTTACTAGCTTGTTTGTTGATTCCGGCCTACTTGGAGGTTTGTCAGATTCTTTTACTTCTTTCCGCACCACTTGTATCTTGCTTTTGAGGTGTTCTTCTTTTGAATGTCTCATATTCATAGCAGTAGCAGTTTGGCTGGTTGAGTTCGTGGTCTCAGGGTTGCGGCTAATTGTTGTTGTTTGTTTTACTTCCTGTTTATGAGGTAGCTACCTTATGTATCAGATTGGATTGGCTTTTCTATGGGTTCGTGTCAATTTGTTGACGCTCATAGTGTTAGCTTCTTGCTAGTTGTACTATTATTACTTACTGTTAGTTTTATACTTGCATTCTGAGAAGGTTTTATATTAGGGTGCATGTTTGTTACTTTTAAGTATAAAAAACTGCATTCTGACAGGAATACATAACATTTCTTTTTTTACTGATAAACTCATTACTTTAAGCGCTATGAAATTGTTTTCCTACTTATACTAATTTTAGAAGTCTCAACACTGTTGCACATCTTGAATCGCCTTTATTCTCACTTAGGATAACAAATGAATTGAACTTAATAATTTTCCGCTGTGTAAATCTATAGTTTCTCACTCGCTAATTAGTTGATCCACCAGACCGAGGGACACAGTCAGTAAACCTAATAATATAACTATGTTTTAAAAATGAAATTCATAAGTCTTTTTATAAAATAAATGAAAAGGACAGGATTGTCTGAACGTCTGCAGTTGTCCCCTGCACAGCGTGACATCACGACCGTGTATTTTCTCTCACTATGACAGTATTTTAATATTGAGAAAATGCAGGTTGTGACAGCGGCCACCCCTTGCGAGCTGCGCTCTGTGGCTGGGAGGCGGTCGTGGGGAGGGGCGGCCGGGGTGCAGCCGCCCCTTATGGGCGTCGCCTTGCGGCCGGGGACAACCCGCAGACGGAGTGCTGTCGGGGAGGGCGGCCGAGGCGTGACCACCCCTTGCGGTCGGTGCCCCGCACCCGGGAGGCGTCCGCGGGGAGGGGAGACCGCTTGCGAGCAGCGCCTTGCGGCCGAGTGCGGGCCGCTCGGCGCCGGCGGCCGGTCGCGGCGGTGGCTTGGATGGTGCACATGATGGGATTGATGAGCGGGGGATCGCGTGAGGCGATCACACATGCGGTGGTCAAACTCATGATCTCACTAATTTAATGAGGATCATGAGGAGTGGGTTAACCACACCCCAATTTGCTATAAAAACATGACAACACCAAAAACAATAATTTTCAATGTTGACACTTGCCACTATTGTTTACACAGGTATTTTATGAGCTCATCGCGGTGGCGATTTAGATTGAGCTGTTGAGATGACCCAATTGTTTGTTCTGGAGGTCCCCCGATTAACGAACGTGGACGACAAATAGAGCTGTCACAGTTCCGGTTCGGTTCCGGTTCTACTAAAACCGTAAATCGAACCGCCAAGGTAACTGTTCTTTAAATTAAAACCAAAATCTTATTTGATTTGACCGGTTACGGTTCTGGTTCCGGTTCTAGAATAATTTTTAGAATCATCATGTCAACGGTTTCGGTTACGGTTCAACAAGAACCAAAACCAAATCATCAACTAACGGTTCGGTCCGGTTCTATGCGGTTTCTATCGGTTCAAAGTTGAACCAAAATTAAATTTGGCGAAATGAATTGGAGAGGTCAAAAATAAAAACCGGAGGGGAAGGGACTTCAAAGTCCGGGGCCTAGGCATAGGAATTTTGCATTATTTCAAGTGAGATTACTTTTTGGTGTAGTATAATAAATAACACTGAAAGTTAAAAACTGAAATCACAAAACCACAAAATTTTACTATACTGCACTGATTTTAAACCGCGCCGATTTTAAACCGTATTAAATGGTTTGGTTATAGAGTGACTTCGTTGGTTGCAAAACAAAATAGTTTGCAGTGCTGTTTTTGGCGGTGCAATATCGACAAAACCGCGCCACATCGTTTTCTTCGAGAGAGCATGATATTCCAATCATCGCCAATAAGTACAAGCTACTTTAATTATTTCAGGAAAATGTATGAGTAAAATTGAAAATATATTATATAATAGCGTAAAAATTGAAATTGTACCGCAGAAACCGACTCTAAACCGAACCAATGTCAAACCACACTGCACAGTTTTGGGGTGACGCGATTTTGTTCGGTCCAAAACCAACCTCTTTTAGCACGATTGCGGTTTGAATCAAACAGCGTCAGTTTCACTCATACTAGTAAGTATAGATATTATCGATAGATTAAAAAATTAATATAATAATAAAATTATTATTAATAATAAATTATAATATTAAACGGGTTGCGGTTCGGTTCTGCTTCGGTCCGGTTCGGATCAGATTTAAAAATCTTGGAACCGCTTAAGACTTGTATGTTGCGGTCCCAATTCCGGTTTCGGTCCGATAATAATATGAAAGAATCACACCCGGACCAATGATGTTAACGGTTTCAAAATTCAAATCGGAACCCAAATAATTTGTGAACGGTTCGGTTCGGTTCTTTGCGGCTTTGATTCGATTTTCGGTTTTAAGTGACAACTCTAACGACAACAAACTTTGTCAACACAGGTGTTTTCGAAAATCGAATTGTTTGGTCCGCCTCTGTGGCATGCCGCACGTAGCAGCGGAGATACTGGTGCATGAGTTCTAGGTCAAATGTGAAGGTATAGTTCCAAACCTGGATGATCGCCGATAGGAGCTTCCCATGGGAACCCCCAAGCAAGTCCATACTTGAATTCTATTCATTCTTACAAGATGCTTTAGAGAGTTGATAATAAAGGAATAATTTTCAACAAAATCTGGATATATAGATGTTGGCCAGTGCACATATATTTGTAGACATGTATTGAGTTTATCGTGTGCACATGGCTTACTTCATTATATGTCATAATCTAACTCTTTCCCACTTTGTATGATCCACAATTATTGGAAACAATTAATTATCAGCACATCAAAATTAATGAGAGTGTAAAAGTTGAAAAAGATAAATCAGGCAATGAAATTGATATTGAACTAGGATGTATTTTGAAGAGATATAATTGCACTACCACTTAACATAAGATGGAAATAAATAAAAATTTATGCGGAATAATGGATCTCTCGTCAACTTAAACATTAGTGTCTTTGTTATTAAAAATATTGAAGGGTCAGCCAAGGGGCAACTACAAGAAGTATAGGGATAATGCAAAATCCACAAATTATGATTCTTCCATGTTTGAGCATGTTTTGATGGATGAGGAAGTATCAATGACAACAACTACAATATGATCCACATGAAAGATGATATTGAAAAAAAGCAGATTGTCGCATAATGTAAGAAAATGTCTTCACGTGTTTCAGAATATGTTACAGATATGATCAATGTATTGCAAGATGGACATTGTATGTAATGAGTTGTTAGTAAAACAATGGACATAAGTAATGACTGATTAAAAGTATGTATTTGTCTATCCCTCAAACTACAACACAATGAGATTGTAAAACAACATGTTTATGAAGGAGAGAATATCATAGCTATTTTGATCACTAGATTGTACTATTAATTACTCTATTTGACAAGTTGATGTCAATGTTTGATATTGGATCAGTGGTTGCTTCTTACTACAATATACTTTTGTTCACTTGTCTAGATATCAGACATTCACACTACTGTCATGACATTCATCGCCTTTTGTTTCTCGCAATATAGTATACTTCAGATTTATAAATGGACAGAATTTTTTGTTGAGGTGCAAATGTGTGAAGATTTTTCATTGTCTTCAATAATAACACTTTGGAGAAGATATTGGGAAGAAATTGCAAAGCAATGGACAAACTTAATAAAAACGAGACAGCTTTCTCATGATAAAATGTATTCAAAAACGTTTACATATTACAAACATGATTACATTTTAACTTGCATGATCAAATGTGTATCTCCCTCAAATATTGGAAACTTGTTCTAGAATGCAAGTAATTGTTTAACATATAGTATATTGTGATAAGATTATTCAGTCATCTCACACAAACTACATAGGATTTTGTTGTATAAAATCTTTGGATTAATGTTCATGTTTTATATTAATTGTCATAATTTGAAAGATGAAGTCACTATTTTATTTATTTATTTATTTTTAAATAGTCTGCACCTAATTAATTGATTTGTAGTTTGATTTTTTTTTCAATTTGAATATAATAGTGATTTGCATGTAATCAATATTATTGGCAGTTGTTATTCACAAATCATAGTCTATTCGTCGATCAAATTTTTCATATTTACAAATTACTATATGCGGACCAAGTTTAAACTTTAACAATCTATGTCTTTCTCTCAAAAGTACTGTTCGACAATGAAGGAATATCTTTGTCAACCTTTTAAACCAACACCAGAGATCAAAATGGTGAAATTCACATCAAAATGATGAAATTCACTTCAAAATGGATATATTCACGCCAAAATGGAGAAATTCACGTCTAATGGTGAAATTCATGTCCAATTGCTGGAATGGAATCGTCGGCATTGGCTCAAAAGGTTGTCAGAGAAGTTCATTCGTTGTCGGGCCTTGCTCTGTAGAAGAAGACATCAATTGCTAAAATTTAAATTGGACCGCGGTTAGTAATTTATAAACATGAAAAATTTGGTCTGAGAATAGACGTTTATGATTTGTGAATAACAACTGTCATATTATTTTGCCCTTGTAATTACTCTTAATTTAATTGAGATATAGGCTTTGTTTGGCACGACTTATTTGCTCCGGCAATTTGGTCAAAAATGTCATTATTATAAAATGTATGTTTGGCAAGACATTGGTTAAGACCGCAACCAAGAAAATAAACTCGTTATGAGCATAAAAGGCATGAATCTTTTTAGATGAGGTCGGGCACTCACGAACGACGGTTCATGAACACCGCCTTCCCGACCGCTGCCACCGCGCCAAACAAAGCTTAATGGGGGCTTAACTAAAGCATGAGTTTAGCCAAATCAAAACCAATTGCATAATAATTGGGCGCAGGCCATCAGTAACACTGGGCACGACAGGCGTTGGGCCTCAATCAGGCCTAGCCGAATAGTAATAAATATAGCGTCAGTCAGCACCCTCAATGCCTGGCTCGAGCCTAGATCATGCGCGCAGACCCGGGCGGATTTTTTGGACTCGGGCTTACGGCTCTTCGTAGAATAAAATTTGAAAAGAGATGATTTCAGAATCGAGATGATCGGACTTTTTGAACACGACTCACTGATGCACCCCACCAATTATAGAACTATAGAAACACTCATGTGGCGGCCGTTGCCTTTTCAACCGATATATGTTAGCAAAAATGTTATGCACAGAAAGCTCTGTTGTTCCTTGCTCCAAAACAATACAAATTATCACTTAAATTCAATAACCTTTTCTTCAATTTTGATTCATCGAGAAGCCTGTCATACTATAAGTCTATCTAGAATGTTGTTGTCAGGGTGCCACAAAAGCACTTTCAACTGTCAACCGACACTACCAGAAAATTGACATTTAGTGACGAAATTTTTGGTCACAAAATATTGCGGTTTTGTCACTATAGACATTTAGCAATCAAATTTAGTCTGTGACAAGGTGGTTGCAAAATGGGCGTCACAAAATATATTTAGTGACCAAATCAATTTTTGTCACAAAATGTATATTTTCAGTGACAAATAATTTCCGATACTAAATGTATATTTTTAGTGACCATTAATTTTGGTTACTAAATGTACATTTTTTGTGACATATATTTTTCTTCACTAAAAGTATATTTTTAATGACAAAAAATTTGGTCACAAAAAATTCACTTTTAGTGACGAACAATATTTCGTCACAATTATTTTGTCACTAATGGTCAATTTTCTTGTAATGGCGACTACTCTCATCAGATTCAAAGCACTCATGAACACCTAAAATTTTCACACACACACACCACAAAGGCCGGGCCGAACAGCCCGAACATAAAGAGCGCAATCTGCACAAGTGTAGCAATCTATATGAGTCTAGCATGCAACCACGTGCGATACAACCAGCATTTGTCCCATGTCAATCTCCCATAGTTACAAGGTTATATATAGAACTATAGAAGCAACACTCATGCGGCGGCCGTCACCTTTTCGGCCGATATATCTTAGCAAACATGTTATGCAGACAAAGCTTATTCCTTGCTCCAAAACAATACAAATTTTAACCTAAATCCAAATAATCTTTTCTTCAATTTTGATTCATTTTATTCATCGTTGAGAAGCCCGTGAGACTATAAGTCTATCTAGATTGTTGTTGCCAGGGTGCCACAAAAGCACTTTCAACTGTCAACCGACTACTCTCATCAGATTCAAAGCATGCATGAACATCTAAAATTTCGTCACACACACCACAAAGATCGGGTCGAACAACCCGAACATAAAGAGCGCAATCTGCACAAGTGTAGCAATCTATGAGTCTAGCATGCAATCCACTTGGGATAACAGCCAGCATTTGTCCCACGTCCATCTCGAATTCGGGGGAGGTATAGTGCACTTGCTGCACTTTACCGTAAAGTGCGGGCATCCAATAGCCCGCGTTGGATGCCCGCACACATCTCAAAACGAGCTGAGATGCACTCGCTTTGAGATGTGTGGGAGCATCCACACGAGCCGTTGGATGCCCGCACTTTACCGTAAAATGCAGGGGTGCACTTTACTTCCCCAAGTCCGTCCATCTCCCATAGTTATGTGTTTATATATATTCACACACAAAAAAAAACATGCTGCACGCGGTGTTATTCATTAGTTGGACTAATTTGATTTTTGAACAATAGAGATCATATTTATTATTTTTTAAATCAAATTTAATATATATTTTTAGCGAAATCTGTAATTTCAGGGAAAAAAATTTGAAAGGAATTCATTATTTTGAGTGGGAAAAAACACCTCGGCGGTCATAATCATATAAATTCAAGGGTAAAATTGTCTTTCTATATATGGAAATAAGATACAAATTTTCTGCACGTGAAAAACTCATTTGGCATGCAATTATTTTAGGTGGTTGTTATTAGTACCGTAGTTTTTGTTAGTTGTATCATATTTTTTCTTAATTTTTTTATAATTTTTAGAAATAGGTCGTGTACATGCATTTTTAGGAAAAATGTTCAACACAAAAGTACTAGATCTCAACAAAAATGCATGTACATGACGTACTTTGTAAATTCACTCAAGTTTCACGTGTTTTAGAAATACGTCTTATACATGATTTTTTAGGAAAAGTGCTCAACACGAAAGGTTAACATCGCACTTTTCCTAAAAATGCATGTACAAGACGTATTTTAAAAGACGCGAAAAATTAATAGAAAGTACGATTCGACTAACCAAAACTGCGGTGCTAATTAATAACAATCACATTATTTTACCTTGGTGTGATTGTGGTTCTATATATATTTCATTTATCACGTGCTCATATTTTAATGTTTTATAATGTCTTAGAATTAATCAAAATTTGAAGAGGGAATTATAGGAAATATTTTGCCATTATAGTTGTTGCGGGTTGCTCGACGCTCCCGCTGTAACACCTCAATTTTCTTTGGGTTTGAGGCTGAATTACCAAAGAGAAGAGTAGTAGGAAGCTAGCGCGGCGCGGTAACCAGTACCGCAGCGTGGTAGAGTGCTTTCATGCATTTTGGCCGTTGTCGGTTTGAAGTGTTGACGTCATGATAGATCGAAATCTTGATGAAATGAAACAGAGAGCATTCTTTTATATTCTAGATCAGCTATTGTTGCGCGGTAACTTGAGTAAACAGATCCGTAAATTTGTGTTTAATTTCTAGCCATCTGATTGTCTTAGTACTTGATCCAATGACCCTAATAAATCAGCCAGTGAACTCTAAATAGGGCAGAGGCTTCTCCCCTTGTCATTCTCCAAGTATTTCGGTGCTTTGCGGCTACGGTGAGCGGGAGAGGGCGAAGGAAGAAGAAGGCCGAAAACCTTCAATTGTTTGATCTTCAGAGCTCCGTTCGACGATCCGAAACTGACATTACGGAGATGACTTGAAGGTGCACATTTCCATCTGTGTTATTTACGGTTTCCATGACGAGGAAGAAATTTCATAAGATAACAATATTTTATTTTATTTTAGTATTAGGATGGGTGCATGACATCGATCCCTTTTATTTATGTCTTTCTTTTTATGCATTCTTGACACCTGATCTCTCAAATGAGAGAGTTTTAGGTTTCCTTGGTTCAAGAGGAATCACTGGATTGATTGAGTCAATTCCCAACATTATTTGCATTATAGATCCACTCTATTAGCAGATTAGGCAGATGGGTGAAGCTAAAATCGCAACTGGTGGTCTGATTTGGAGATGTCGTTGTGACGTGCATTTTAAAGTTTATGTTAGAAATTCAATTGTGGTGAAAATGCCATTGCAAAGCCCTTAATTTCGTGTGAGAACGAATGGTGGATCTATAATGCAAGAAAATGTGGGCGTTGACTGCTTGGTGGAATTTGGTGTCCACTTGTATGTTAAGATGTGACTTGTCTTTGTGGTCGACTGGGTAGCCCGTTGATGTTGTGATTTACGTGTGGAGGGTGTCCTGACAAGACAAGTCCCGTTTGGTGAAACTAACAAGAACGATTGTGCTTATGGACAATCCTCATGGTGTAATGATCTATGTACATGTGTGGTCTAAGCAAGACTTCTTTGCATCAGTTGTTATGTCGTTGGGAAAATGAGAGTACCCATGTTGCTATGATTGTGGTTGGGGAAATGGGAGTGAGGTCCATGTTGTTTTAGGTGATGTGTTGATGTGTGATAACATATTAGAATCATACACGTTATATGTTGCATTGGGTGAAACCCAGGTTTGCAGACATGCTGCCGATCGAGCTTGTCTGGCCAGTCTTTCGCAGCTGTTTCTCCTCCCTCTTTCAGTTGAAGAATGATCGATGTTTCTTTTCTAGATTTCTAAACTTCAGACTTTTGTTGTTAGTACTGTGGTTCATGTTAGATTGTTGACGCCCATACCACAGTTTCTTGTGTATTAGACTATTGTGCTACTGTTTTTGCCACCACTGTAATTTTCACCAGTGTTTTTCTCTGGAAATGTTTTATGCTAGTTTGTATGTTAGTTATTTTTACAACTAAACAAATCTGCATTTTAGCTTAAATTCACCGCATCTCTTTGAACTTAATATCAAACTACTTTAATGAATATAAAACTCTTTTCTTTTACTTATACTAAATTTAGAGACAACATATCATTAGCATGTTCGTTTGGTTTTTACGTTCATGTAGGATAAATGAATGTAGTAAAATAAAGGTATCCCGCTGCGAACTATATTTTCCTATTTTGTGAACTAGTTGAGCTACTAAACCGAGAGACACAACCTTGAACTTTAAACTCAATCCGCGTTTTCAATCATAAAAATGTACGTCTTTTATGAAAATGATAGCTAGGAAGTTTGTTTTTGCTTGAGCGTCTGCAGTTGTCCCCTACATGACGTGACATCACGACACACATTATCTCTTACTCTGATAATGCTTTAACCTTGAGAAAAATGCGGATTGTGGCAGTCAACGCCTTTTCGGCCGATATATCTTAGCAAGAATGTTATGCACAAAGCTCTGTTATTCCTTGCTCCGAAACAATACAAATAATCACTTAAATTCAATAATCTTTTCTTCAATTTTGATTCATTTTATTCATCATTGAGAAGCCTATCATATTATAAGTCTATCTAGAATGTTGTTGCCAGGGTGCCACAAAAGCACTTTCAGTTGTCAACCGACTACTCTCATCAGATTCAAATCCCGGGCCGAACAACCCGATTCTAAAGAGCGCAATCTACACAATCGTAGCAATTTATATGAGTCTAGCATGCAATCCACGTGGGATACAACCAGCATTTGTCTCACGTCCATCTCCCATACTTATGTAGTTATATATATTCACTCACAAAAAGAAGACATGCCGCACGTGGGGTTATTCATTACGTGACGGAGCTCCGTATCGGACGCTCCTGTGTGTATATATATAGGCACTCTCTTTTAACTTTTTTAATATAAAAACAAATTAATAATTAAAACAATAAAAGATTATAGTCATCAAATCACATGATGAAAAAAATAATAATAATCGTCAGGAGCGCTCAAAACCGGCCATTTCGATATTGTCATGTGGAACACGAGAAATTTTGTTCAGATATATTATATATTATATATATTCATATATATATATATATATAATATTATATTATATATAATAGTAACATAGTGTAGCATTTAACACTTCATAACGTGGCACCGTGAGAAGTTTGCGTGGGCCCACAAATTTAGTACTCTGTCGGTCTTTTCACGTTGTTATTTATTTGTTTATCCACATAAAATCACAAAAGTCAAATAGGGCTGCCCAACCTATTCATCATAACGCCATAAACATATTTTATAAACGCATAATTTAGTGATGGGTGCACGTTGACTTTGACATCCGAAAGGAGCTCCATTCAAGAATTTATAGAGAGACTGACTTCTTCGAGTCATCCTACAATTGTAACCAATGACGCCATCCTAGAATTTATAGAGAGTTGGAGTGCTAATAACTCACATGGCATGATCCCATTAATTTAGTGATATAATGGGGAAACTGTCGTGCATGCGATGGGCACACCTGATTCCACGCGTGGACCGCACACGAATCCCACTATGCGCACCTTCCACGTAACCACTGTAGCTGGACGCCGGCGCTGTTGAATTTTCATTCAAGATGATCGGCGAAATAGTCTGACGACAAATTAATATTCTCAGAGCTATCAAGATCACACCTTGATCAAGCGGAACTGGGAAAGCAATCTCAAACACAAAATGCAAGTAGAAGGAACAAGCAGATCATATATTTATTAACTTCTTTACAGTGCGGGATATACGTGGCGAGACATGATTTCGCCAGTACACAAGGAAAACTGAAAAGTTACAAATAACAATCCGGGAGAACATAACTGGAGACCGCCGAGACCGCTCGAACTGCTAGATGACGAATAGAACACGGAGTCCGGCAAGACCGCGAGGTCACGCAGACACACCGTTATTCGCTGACTACTGCAAGTTGCTGCCGAACTGAAGAACAGACCGCCTAACCGTCGAGTCCGGCGGACAGGTTATTGAACTCGGAAAAGCTGAAGCAGAGAAAACTGACAAGCCGCAGGAGCGACTTGCTGAGACCGCCGATTGTAACCGCAAACTTCACTGAACCTGACCGAAGTCAAAGTCAAACTCCTGGCTCCACAGTGCAAGTCGTGCAACCTGCAAACAACAACCAGTTAACTCTGATAAAACCGCGCGGACAAGAAAACCGAGGCCGCAACACTTAGCCAAGTATCAACTTACTGTTCCCTCAGTTACTGTAGACGTGTCGGGGGGGTCTATTTATAGGCGGGGTGAGCAGTGTGTTCACCGCCCTAATGAATAGAGTCACCACCCCAGCTCGCAGCTAGCAAAGCCCAGTCCGCCGAGTCCACAAGGAATTAGCCGGACTTCAACCAACCCGCTAGGAGCCAAGACAAGGTCAGT
The DNA here is from genome assembly GCA_039583875.1 of Platanthera guangdongensis. Taxonomy (NCBI): domain Eukaryota; kingdom Viridiplantae; phylum Streptophyta; class Magnoliopsida; order Asparagales; family Orchidaceae; genus Platanthera; species Platanthera guangdongensis. The sequence goes on from CM077153.1 coordinate 298,152,335, forward strand.
CCACCACCAAGAGGACACCGCGCCAGTCCGCACACACTATGCGGACAAGGCATCAGCTTGCATAGCCCGCAAGCACAGCACCAGTCCGCCACACTACAACACACAGACACAACCACAGTCCATACTGCATCAGTCTGCACGCCATATGTGGACATGACGACAGTACACAAAGTTCGAGAACAACTCCTCAGCCCGCCACATGAGTCCACGACCAACAGGCAGACCACCCGGTCAACAGCGGACTCTACGGACACTGCGGACACCCTGGACTTGTCACAGAGTGTGACCAAGTCTAGCAAACCACCAAGAGCCCGGCGCGAGCTCGACGAACAAGGCTCTAGTTTACCAGCTCTCAAGACAGATCACCAACGCTCTACCAAAGCAAGATAAAACTCGCAAGATCCAACTCGCACAGTAGTCAAGTCAGCGGCCAACTGCCGGACTCGCAATTAGTCCACGCAGTCTGCGGATAAGCTACCTGCAAAACAAATTGGCGACAAACCAGGTCGCAGAAGCAGGCAGACTCCAATCCAAGTCCGCCCAGCATGGCGAACTCCAAAATAATCACACGGCTACCTTCAGAACACCACACAGTCTGCCACCACCAGACCGTCAGGCTGCTCCTATAAACTGTAAAGACAGTCCGCCCAGGCCGCTCCACTAGACGCCCAAGTCGCAAAGTCTACTCTAGTCGTAGACCACCCAGGCCGTAACAACAGTCCGCCTAGGCCGCGGACTCAGACCGCACGGTCTGCTCCATCACCCACTTTCACTTCATAATTTTCAACACTCCCTCTTGAAGTGAGATGTGGTGATCAAGCCCAATAGTCCCCGTAGTCGTTGAAATGGCCCCTTCGACAGCGGCTTCGTGAAGATGTCAGCAAGGTTGTCTTCACTTTGAACATGCCCGACCATAAGAGATCCCTCCAACACCTTCTCTCTTTTGAAGTGGTGCTCGATCTCTATATGTTTTGTCCTTTAATGACAAACTGGATTGTTCACCAGTTTGAGAGCACTTTCATTATCACCTCGGAGCAGAGTTAGACCTTGCACTTCCTCATGGATGTCCTCAACTAGCCTCCTTAGCCAAATGACTTCTCGAGCAGCTAAAGCCGAAGCCTTGTACTCTGCTTCCGTAGTCGAGACGGACACCGAGTCCTGCTTTTTGCAACACCACGAGATGCTAGTTGATCCACAAGTGAAGACATAACTGATGTTGATCATCGATCATCTAAGTTACCACCATAATCAGCATCTATGTATCCTAGCAAAGAAAAGTCTGTGTCCCTCCTATAAAGGAGCCCATATCAGAAGTAGTCTTGACATACTTCAAGATATTATTTGCGGCCACCAGATGAGACTTCCTTGGCTCTGCCATAAACCGACTTACTTGGCCAACAGCGTAAGAAATGTCTGGCAAAAACACTCTCACCAGCCTTCAATTCTCACGCCTGCATCATTAATTTCAGATCCCACATGCATCCGCTTATTCAAATTTCCATTGAAACCATGGTATTTCCACTCTCATTAGCTTCAAAAACCAACCTCTTTCCTCCCGTGTCTTGCCACATCAGTTTTTTCCCTACTTTAATTTCTTTCCTTTTCACAAAACTAACATAATTTTTCCTAGCTGTTAAAGCAAATCCCTTTTATATACCCACTTAGCACTATCCCTCAATCCCACACCACTACCCACTCTAGTTTCCCTCATCCATTCTCACCACCCACTCTAGTTTCTCTCATCCATTCTCACCACCCACTGACATGGGCGGACCCACCCTAAGACATGCTCGGGCATGTGCCCGGGCGTTAATTTCATGTATCCGCCTCTAGGGCAGGCTTCGACCATTTGCCTAGTACTTCTCTGACCGAGCCTGAGACGATTTCTGTGGCGTTTTTCTCCTGTTTGGTTGTGCCCTAGCTCGTCGGTGCCCCTTTCTCATTTTCCCTTTCCCCCTTTGTCGTTGCCCGACGGTGTCGGGCGGCGAGGCGTGTAGCTGATTTTTCATTCCCCTACGACATCCACGACCGAATCGCAGAACCAGTAACCCTGGACTGCACTTAGATCCAAATATTTGGAGTAGAGATTTTCCTAGCTTCAGCAGTGAGGACGTAATCATAATGCCCCAATAACAAAGCTCAACAACTTCAGAATGACCCTCAGCAACTGGTACTAATATAAGCCGTAGTTGATGAACAAAACAATGGATATAAAATGCAGAACTATTATCCTTCGATATCAAAATTTGAAACCATTTAATTCACCTTTCATATTGCTGGCTCCATCATAACCTTGTTCCCGTAATTTTGAAATACTTAAACTGTACTTAGAAAATAGCTTATCAATAGCAATCTTCAGTGATACATCATTTGTATCAGATACATGGACAAAATCAAGTATTCTTTCAACAATTAATCATTTTTTATCAACATAGCGCAGAACAACAACCATCTGTTCTTTAATTGCTACATCACGAGATTCGTCCACTAAAATAAAGAAACAGTCATGTCCAATATCACTAATGATTGTGTCTGTTATTGCACTTGCTATTGTAGAGACAATCTGCTTTTGTATTTTTGGTGATGTTAGTTGACAATTTAGTGGAGCATTTTTCAGAACCACAGCTTTAATATCATTATTATGTGAAGCTAGAAAATCTAATAGTTCAAGAAAATTCCCTCTGTTGATTGATTCACTGGATTCATCATGACCGCGAAAAGATTGCCCTTGTCGATATTCAAGGATTTGACTTTCTTCTTGTCTTGCAAAAACAATTTGTATATCATGTTTCTGATTCAGAAAGCTTCACACATTCTAGTAGCAATTGGATAGTGGGATCCATGTTTGAATCCTGGATGAGGAATTGGATAGTGGGATCCATGTTTGAATCAAGGAAAGAATTCCAATTGGAATCAAAATTGGGATCATTTTCACTTGATAAAATCATAATAAAAACATCATAATCGTGATATCTCTGCACTAGACTTCCAATTGTTTATGATCAAAGAAGGCAGAAATTTGTAAGTAGACAGAAATTTGGAAGATGACAGAATTCTAATTGTTGATATCTCTGCACTAGAATCAAAAATTAGAATCAGAAATTTGAAAGTAGACAGAAATTTGGAAGTGTAAATGGTAGACTCAAAGGAATCAAAACAATTTTGTGGCTGATCAAAGAGGACAATAGCACAGCCAAAATTATATTGATGCTTCAATCATGATTAGACAAAAATTTGGAAGAGGACAGAATTCCAATTGTTGATATCTCTGCAATAGAATCAAAAATTGGAATCAGAAATTTGGAAGTAGACAGAAATTTGGAAGAAGACAGAAATTTCGAAGAAGAAGAAGATACCAGATCGCGAAGAGCAGCGATCAGCGGGAGCCGGGATCAGCGGCGAGCGCGCAAATCAGCGGCGGGCACTAGGGCACGCGATCAGCGGCGGGTTACACAGTAGCGGGAGAAGAAGAAGAAGAAGAAGAAGAAGATACCAGATCGCAAAGAGCAGCGATCAGCGGGAGCCGGGACCAGCGGCGGGCACTAGGGCACGCGATCAACAGCGGGCACTAGGGCGCGCGATCATCGGCGGGCACTAGGGCACGCGATCAGCAGCGGGCACTAGGTCACGCGATCAGCGCCGGGTTACGCAACAGCGGGAGCACGGCGGCACGCGATTCAGCGGGAGCAGCGACGGGCTAGGGCTAGCGCAAAGATGAGTGTGTGGAGTGATTTGTTCTACTTCGCCCCCGGTGAAAATCGCGGAAAATCACACCCGGGCACGTGCCCGGGTGTGTCCGAACCTAGGTCCGCCTCTGCCGTAGAAGGCGAGCTCGCAATCAAGTCGCACAAGACAGACTGTTGCCGAGCTAGGCAGATGAAGAACCAACCCGCGCAGGCCACGCAACCTCCAAACTAAGCCGACCTCGACTTGGTCCGAATCCCGATCAAGTCCACACCACCAGACATCCCTAGTGCGAACACAGCACCAGCCGATACAAAGTCAGTCCGCACAACACCGGCGAACTCCAGAACCAGCTGCACAAAACCGGCAATTGAGCGGATAACCATCATATCCGCCTGAAACAACCTGGAAAACGCGTGCCCGAGCAAAACGTGCCCACATGTGAACACTCCCACCCACTCGAAAACCCGCGCTCGAGCGAAAATATTGGGTTCAAAAATGCATTGTAAACAAGTATTAATCCAACATAATGAATTGATAAATTATTATTTGGAGCGATGCTATTGAATTTTAATGCTTTATTACAAAAACAAAGTAGTAAATGCGATTTCGATGGACGACAAGCAATTGAAGAGCCCGATAAAATCGTTTATTATTTAAAATTCAGTAGATAAACGTAGAGGCGTGCATATGGTAATTTGTTATAAAGAACATATTTATCTTTATTATTACTATTATTATTATTATTATTATTATTATTATTATTTAAGTCATCCTCTCTGAATTTTGTAATAAAATAAAATAAATATAAATTAGACACGTATAAATACAGGGAAAAAACAGAGTATTGTTAACCGCAACCTGTTATTAGCTAGTCGCACTCCAAAATCTCCTAATTTTTCACGACTTTTCAAAATATGCCTTATACATGCAATTTCAGGAAAAGTGTTCAACACAAAATTTGTATATCTCGACGAGAACTACAACTTTCGTGTTGAACACTTTTCCTGAAATTGCATGTGCCAGACGTATTTCTGAAAGGCGCAAAACCTGCACATATTTTCAAAGTACGTCTTGTACATGCATTTTTAGGAAAAGTACTCAACACGAAAGTTGTAGATCTCGACGAGATCTAAAACTTTCTTGTTGAGCACTTTTCCTAAAATTGCATGTACAAGACGTATTTAGAAAAAAACGTGGAAAATTATGAGATTTTGAGTTGCGACTAGCCAATAACGGATTGCAGTTAACAATCGCCAAAAAATAAAGTATCACATCACAACGTTATATTGAGTTTGAACTATTGCTGCCCGGAATCCGGATCCTCTAGAGTTCGTGCGGAAACTTTAGGGTGGAGTTCGCGCAATCTCGCTCGTCCGATTGAAATCCAACAGGTGAGCGATATTGCATTTTTTAATATTTTAACTTTTTTTTGTCTTTTAACGCGTGAGAAGTCTAACCGTTGGATTGATGGAGTGGAGGGTTCTCGCGCCGTTGGATTGAAATCCACCCTCAAGTTCCCGCACGAACTCCAGAGAATCCGGATCCTGCTGCCCGATATCTCGTTTTGGATAATGTGCAGCATGTACAACTTTTTTGTGTGGAGGTGGGGCCCAACTCAGTGGTAGGCCAAGAGTCAAGGTGCTTGCTAAAGAGAGGAGAATCAAGAGACAATTGGAGAGCTCGCCAGCCCCACGGAGAGTTTGCTAAAGGTTGGTGTTCGCATCAATCCCCAAGTGAGCTTGCTGCATTTATATATGAGCTTACCTCGTCACGAGTCTCTCTCAATCGACGGCGCCCCTCTGGCGAGCTTTATATGCGCCGAATCACAAGATCCGCCTCGCCTGAGTATATCTCATTCGCGAGCTCTTCTCTCATCCTGCACAAACTCGTCAAACGAACTCAACAACAAGACCTTGCAAGAGGGCGATGTCATCAGCCAGCTCGACAAATTTCAGTACCAAAGGAGAGGGTGTTGTCCACTCGCAGAGCATCCCTTGAATTTGCCAATAAATAGAATCCTCAAGGCAAATTTTGAGGCACGCTGCATCCCCCCCCCTCAAGGGTCCTGAAAACTGTTCCGTGCCCCGCCAGTGTCGAGCTTACTTTAGTTTTGGAGGGAAAATTTCTATATACTTCCGGGAACGTGGCTGAACCTCCTCGTTGTAGCCCGCGATCTCTTATTTACCGGCAAACCAAAACGCTTCTGTCCCTCTCATATCTCCCTAGTCTAACTCGCCTTCCCCCGACCACTAGATAAATAGCATTTGGTCCCTCTCGGTCTAATCTTCTTGTGAACCGGGATCTTCCCGATTCTGACAATATATACGAGAACTTGTCTTCATATATCTTCTTTTTTTTTAAAAAAAAAATCAATGTGTTGAAAGTAAAAAAATTGTGAATGCAGAAAACGGGACACCAGGCGCAGGAACACTCAACCACAACGAGCCCAAGCAACCAAAAAATCAACTAAGGAGAGCAGGAATCTTGTACTAATCAAAAATTCTGTACATAGCGAGGCGTACATGGCGAGACACGATTGTCAATGTATCCAAAGCAGAAAAAATACAACTCAAAAGACCAAACCACGCGGCCTCAAAGCGTAACCGACGGCTCTGTTGCTAACCGCTAAAGGAGTCCGCTGAAGTCGCCTGGTCGCAAGACCGCAATAAGTCGTGCAGACTACCCGTTATTCTAGTGCCGCTGAAAAACTCTAGCCGCTGAACTGCAGGCCGCCTCACCGCGAGGTCGCCTAGCCGCCAGAACACGCGGATTGCTGCCACCGAACTGGACAGGCCGCCCAGAGGCGGACAACTTATTTGAACAGGGAAGAAGTTCCAGAAGAGAACCGCTTAGTCGCAATCCGCGACGTGCTGAAAACCGCTGGCTGTTACCCGCAAAGTCCGCACTCAGTCAGAACCAAATTCCCGGCTCCTCAGCGCTGTCCGCACAACCTGCACAGCACAAACCGGTCAAACCTCTTCAAACCGCGCGAATAAAAAACCATAACCGCATCAACTTTCCGCGAGTTCACTTACTGTTCACTCGGTACTGTTGATGTGACAGGGGGATCCTATTTATAGGCGTGGAGAGAAGTGTGATCACCACCCTAGATGATAGGATAACAACCCTATCCAATGCGAACAACAAGTGTATCCGCAAATGCTGCGGATACACACCAGTCCGCGACGACTTAGCTAAGAGCGCCGAGCTCAGCCAAATGAACACCAATCATACGGACTCAGCGAGAACCACCTCAGATCGCCCACATGCGGACATAGCTCCAGATCACAAAAAGCGAGCTCGCAGACAGGTCGCACCTAGCAGACGGCTGCCTTGCTGGGCGGATGAAGAAACCAACTTACGCAGGCTGCGTGACCTCCAGACTAAGCCGATCTGTTCTTGGTCCAAATTTAGACGAACATTGGGACACACGTACGTGCGTAGATGCTAACTAAATTGCTCACATGGAGTGGGTAACCCCACTCCCTTTGTAGGGAGAGTCCCACTACCTTAGTGAGAAGAGAAGGAACTGCTGTGAATGAAACCACACATACACGCTATTGGGTCCATTGATCCCAATGGCCCTGATTTGATGATGTCAAACAGGTCAATGAGATACACACAGCTGTATTTGATGTGTGCGTAAGTTCATGTGTGCAGGATAGTCCCTATGACAAAGAATAGGCAGGTGAACTCAAAGAAGTGGCTGGAAGGGCAGAAGATTTGTCTAAGTCCACAGGCGTTGAGTGAAGTCTATTCACTCAACGCCAGGTAAGTAAAATCATTAAGTAGTGTCAGCCAAACAATTGCAAAGCTGAAAATGTGGCTAACTCCACAGGAGTTGAGTGAAGTCCACTCAATCAACGTCATAACAACAAAATCGTTGAGTTCTGCCCAGTCAGTCAAAGACACAAAAATTCTGTGTAAAATTTTGACCAAGTACACAAGCATTGAGTGATGCTTACTCACTCAACTCCATGAGATGGAAAATCTGTCTAAGTAGTTAGGCGTTGAGTGATGTTTACTCACTCAATGCTATGAGATAAAATCTATCTTAAGTTGTTAGGCATTGAGTGATGTTTACTCACTTAACACTATGAGACAAAATCTGTCTTAAGTAGTAAGGCGTTGAGTATAGCTCACTCACTCAAAGCCATGAGACAAAATCTAAGTAGTTAGGCTTTGAGTGACGCTTACTCACGCAACGCCATGAGGCTATTTCGTCAACCTGAGCTCTAAGTTCGTCGAACTGAGTTCTGAGTTTGTTGAACTAAGCGTTCAATTTTCGTCGAACTAAGCTTTCACTTTTCATCTAACTGTGCTTTCACTTTTCATCGAACTAAGCTTTCACTTTTCATCGAACTGAGCTTTTACTTTTAATCGAGCTGAGCTCTAAGTTCATCGAACTGAGTTCAGAGTTCGTCGAACTGAGCTTTCACTTATTGTAGAGCTGAGCTCTGAGTTCGTCGAACTGAGTTCTTAGTTCGTCGAACTGAGTTCTTAGTTCGTCGAACTGAGGTTGAAAATGTGTCTAAGTCTTTTAGCACTGAGTGATGGTCATTCACTCATTGCCTTTGCTACTGATGCCTGATTTTGTCTAAGTCCAGAGAGATGATGACGTCAGTAAAGTCAACAATGTCAAAGCAGATTCAAATGTTGCGGGAATGCTGCTAGTGGCGCTGGATTCCAGCTGTCATGATTTGTTGCACTAGGAAAGAGATTTCTCGCTGGGGCCCATACAAAGCAAAGAGCCGTTGAATCAGCCGTCAATGGAAAGTAGGTGGTTGCATGGCAAAATCACAGCCACCAACTTCTTGTGGGGCCCACTACTCAGTGAGATAATTGATCGGCTGTCTATAAAAGGAGCAGGATCAGATCGAGGAGAAGAAGACAATCAATATCAATCAACACTAAGAAGAGACGTAATTAGGGTTCTCTGGATTTGCAATCTTGCGGCTGGACGACATCTTATTCCTTGTTTTCTTATCGAGTAAGAAGAAGAAGTTTAGACCAGAGAACCTGAATGCGAAAGGAGTTAGCTGCTGCAATAGTCATCTACGACAGCAGGATCGGGATCAACTCCTGAAAAAGAAGAAGATAGGGCTGACATCTGCTCAGTCCAGGAAGATCGAGATTGACTCCTGAAGAAGAAGCAGAGTTTTCTGCAAGTTGCTTCCAGAATAAGCCGTGCTTCAATTGAATATTTCTTTATCAACTTGTTGCTGTGAAGAAGAATATAGGGTTGATATCTGCTCAGTCCAGGAAGACAGACATAGAGTACTCTTTTTGGTGTCTGAATATTTCATCTCTTTGACATTCTCTGTAAGATCTAATTTTGGATTTGAGGGTAGGATTCTTTAGGGAATCTGAGTGTAGGCCTGTGTTATAAAGGTCGTGGTAGGATTCTTGTTAGAATCTGAGTGGTAAGTCGTAGTGCCTGAGTGTATGCCTGTGTTATAAAGGTTAAGGTAGGATCCAATTTGGGATCTGAGTGGTATGGCTTAGTGCCCGAGTCGTTGGTCTTGGATAAGACTGAGTGGTCTTGCGGGATCATGCTGTAAGCTCTTGATGAGCTGAGGAATTGGTGAAGAGCCTTGTCTAATACACTGTTAGAAAGACGGAGAGGGATAGTGGACGTACCCAAGATTGGGGAACCACTATAAAAATATCTGTGTCGTCTGTGATTGTTCTTGAAAGCACAAATTAATTAATCACTAAGCACAGGAATTCAGATATAGGTCTTATTAATTAAAAATAAGGACTAAAACCTATTTACTCCCTCTAGGCATTTAGTTGACCTTGAAAACAAGACTTTCAAGTGGTATCAGAGGGAGTTTTCTCGTTAAAGACTCAACAGTCTGAGTAGATCTCAAAGGTCAACAACGAAAGAAAGCCCGTATGGGTTCAGGAGTAAATCACAAGGATCTAGGGGCCATGAAGCTTCCTATCTGTAGGAAGGAAGGGTTTGGCATATGGAAGGGGAGGGTTGGGCTATTTATGGAGGCAACTGACCCTAAAATTTTCATTACTGTCAAAGAGAGACCATTCATCCTTATAAAGGTCTCAGCTCTGGATTCTAATATTCATACACCAAAGACATACTCTGAAATGACTAAGGATGAAATCATCCTTACCACAATGGACAAGAGGGCACAAAATATCATAGTCAGTGCCACTGATGACTCCACCTTCCAAAACCTAGTTCACTACAAGACATCTAAGGAGATGTGGGACACACTAGATGTATACATGGAGGGGACCGAAGAAGTAAGAGACGATAGGAAGTTCATGCTCAATCAATAGTATGAAGCTTTTAGGCAGGGCAAGACTGATAGCATAGCCAAGTGCTATGAAAGGTTCTTAAGAATTGTAAATGAACTGAGAACATATGGAAGAGTCTTCAGCACTTATAAGATGAATGACAAGTTTCTTAAGTCTCTAACTAGAGACTAGGATACTAAAAAATGTGTCATTAGAGAAGTGGCAAAGCTAGCTGACACTCCAACAACAACTCTGTTTGGAAAGCTGCTATCCTATGAAATGCAGTTGACAGCCAAAAAGGAGGAGGGGAAAATCAGTAAGTTTGTAATCAATGACAAGTCTGTGGCCTTCAAAGCTGAAGCCACAAGGAGAAAGAGAAAAACATCTTCTCCACCAAAGAGGGATGCTAAATCTGATGTATAAAGTTCAGAAACTAGCACATCAGACTGCCACATGTCTGATGAAGAATTTGTTGTCTTTTCTAGGAAATTCCAAAAGTTCATGAAGGAGAAGCACTGAGAAGCAGGCCCTCCTCCTCTTCTAATCCCAAAGAAGACTACTACAAGGGAAGGAAGAAAACCTCTAAAGAGCACAGGTATGGCTCTAAACAAAATAAACATATTTCTTCTAAAATTATTTGTTATTGTTGCAGCAAGTCAGGGCATATTATAGTTGATTGCTCTGTCAAAAGGAAGGGTGTTGGTGAAAAGAAGGAACAACAACAAAAGGGAAAGAAAGAGAAATCCCTCATTGCTAAGAAGCAAAAGAGCTGGACTGACTCCTCATCATTAGAGTCAGAAGAGGAAGATGAAGATGAAGCCTACATTGGGTTATTCACTGTTGAAGAAGAAGCTGTAAAGGCAGAATTCTTAGAGATGCTGGCTACAATTGCTGGAGAAGCTGATGACGCTGCCAGGACTGAAGAAGGAGAAGAAGATAGCCATTGACTTAGGCTGATGGCTCTGGCTGATGAAGAACCAAACCAGGAACAGCCTGGTCCAAACAAAGTATATTCTCCATCTTCTGCATCTGACTATAAGACAGGTCCGGAGTAAGAGACATCTGTATCAAGTGATAAAAATGGCTCTAAATTTGAAGGAGACATCAATCAATTGATTGATGACTATGGTGAACTCCTGTAGGCACTGAAGAGAAGTAGGCTCCTAGCCAAAAAAATAGGCTCAGGAGATTACCTCTCTGCAGCTTGCTGCCTCAAAGTCAGCAATCTTGCTGGACCAGAAGCTGAATGAAATTAGCATGCTGAAGAACATCACTGTTATTCAGATGGGAACAATAGCCTTCAAGAATGACCACATCAGGAATCTTGAAGGTAAATTCCAAAAGGAGAACGAGCTAGTGGCCAAGTTTTCAAAGTCATGTTCTGTGTTACCTTTGATAGATTCCTTCTCCTACCAAAAAGATAAGAAGGGATTAAGCTTCAAAGGGAACACTAGAGCTGCCAAGTCCAAAAGGAAGGGCAAAGCTCCAGTGCAGTCACTAGCCTCTCAGCCTCATATTCCCTTTAGGAGAGTGCTGCTACCATCTAATAGGTATGACCAAGAGAGCATATTTAGTCACTGGGACAATGGTGGATCCACTTATGGGAACAAAGATGTTCATCACCATGGTGGTAGGAATGGAAAGGGTGCTAGTGCCTACAAGGCAGCCCATGAGGAGATACAAATGGCCTACCGTGGACCATTTGTGTTTGGTGCACATGCCCCAACACTTAAGAATAAGTCTGCAGGCCCTTTTTAAAATATGCTAGTCCACAATCAGACCAAAGGACAGTTTGTTAGCAAACCAGATGTAAATGTTTACTTTAGGATTTAAAATGACCTAGAGGGGGGTGAATAGGTCCAATTTAATTATGGCTCCCCTTTAATTAGTCAGAATACTACTTTAAATAAAGTGATTTACTCAGTCAGATAATCAACATAAACTAAACAACAATTATCAAAATTAACACAACACAGCAAATTAGCATACAAAACACAATGCACACATATTTATAGTGGTTCCCTAATTTATGAGTACATCCACTTTCCCCCTTCGCCCATCTATCAATGAACTAGATTCGGCCAAACTCCTCCTCTTTCCTTTACTCAAATCTTTAGATCTTACAGCTCAGATCTCACCCAACTCCTACAACACAGACTTTACAAGTCTTACCACTCAGATCACCAAGATCCTACACCTCGAGTTCCTCACTCCTACCTCTCAGGCAATATATGTCCTACAACTCAGAGAATTTTCAACTTCTCCTACCTCAGGCAATCCTAGCCCTACCCCAGTCTTATAACACAGGCTTACAATAACAAGAGAATAAATCTCCTCCACTCAGATCTACAGACAGATCTTACAAATTGAATATTATAGAGAAATGAATTAGAAAATGTCACCCAGTATGAGATTTGAGTAACTGCTTCTTGTTCTGATCTTGATGATTATGCTTCCTTTGATTTTGACAAGATAGATCTGATCAAACCCTTCTTAGCTTTTCAAAGTTTCTTGAAGTAGAAATTAGGGTTGATCTAGGCTGGAGAGATATTATAGATGATTCTTGATCAGACCTTTCTACACCTTCTAAATTGTAGCTAGAGCTTCGAAAATTATGTCTTAAAATTGTGCTGCTTTTTTATTACTTTCACTTCTTTACGCCTGTTCTTTGAAGACTGATTCCCTTTAAATAGGCTCTGACATGGGAAACCGACTGATCCAGTTAATAACTAACAGTTCTGACAGCTATCTGTACCACCGTCTTGATATCTGTACTTAGGAAATAATTCTACTGAAGTATTGAGACTTGGCTGTTAAATGTGTTGACACAAGTCCTGCGTGTTGACACAGCCCTTGTAGTGGTGTCGACATACTTCTGAATGTGTCGACAAAGCTCTTCAACATGTCTCGACAAAACTTCTATGGAATGTGTCGACACAAGTCCATTGTGTCGACAAAGTTTTCTTTAGTCTGGTTACAACTTGATTATAGTGTGTCAACACTAGTCCTGAGTGTCGACACAGTTGTCTTTAGTATCGACACTGCTTGAATAGAGTGTGTCGACACTAGTACTGAATGTCGACACAGTTATCTTTAGTCTCGACACAGCTTGAATAGAGTGTGTTGACACTAGTCCTGAGTGTCGACACAGTTGTCTTCAGTCTTGATATAATGTGTATAAAGTGTGTCGACACTAGTCCTGAGTGTCGACACAGTTGTCTTTAGTCTCGACACAGTGTGTTGACACAGTTGTCCTTAGTGTCGATACAGCTTTTCCTTGTCTCGACACTTGTTCAGTGTGTGTCGACACTAGTCCTGAGTGTCGACACTTTGTACTTAGCTTTATTTACCTGCACATATAAACTTAACATCCATCAAATACAACAATGTGTATATCATTGAGCTGAGAAGACTTCTTCAAATCAAGTACATTGAGACCAATGTACTCAATAATCTCCTCATATTTGGAGAAGTCATAATCTCAAATCAATGATATACAACAAGATACCGCAAAATAAAGATAAAGACATTTAAACATACAGTGCAGTTCAAAAAGTGAATTATCACAGATAAACACACAACCTTAATAATAATGCTGAGTAGAACATAAGGTAAACAATTTCAGTGCTAATTAATCAACACATGAAATGTAGAATAAGCCATGATTTCCATTAATTGTTTATTACATAATTTACTGATACAAGTTTTATTTACAGAATAGTTACAGATCCAAATGTTCATATGAAATATAAAACTTAGAAAGTCCTAAGACAGCTCAAATCTCTTAATAACTATGTCTTTTCCTGATTGTATATTGGCTTTCATTTCAGGCTCCTTGTCCTCAGCAACTGTCTTTCCTTTGGCTTCCTTAGCTTTAGCTTTTGCTATTGCTTTCTCCTTCAGCCTTTGCCTCTCCAAATAATGATATGGCTTTGAGAAATACTTGCTAGGCTCTATGGATTTAGTAGGAAGCTTTTCTCTCTTCAAATCTTGCCTGAATTTTTGAATCACATCTTGATGTTTCAAGTGTTTAGCCCATTCCTGTTCAGAATACCATTTCCCTCTGTCAGTAATATTACCATTTCCCTCTGTTCAGAATTTTTGAATGATTGATCTGGAGGTTGGACTCCAATGTTCAAAGTCAGGTTTAGTCTCAGCCTGTTCTCTAAATCTTTTCTTTGATAATTGAGCCTTAGTATTTGGAGCAGTAGCAGGCCTGTCCACTTTCTCAAATATTACATTCTTATCTATGCCTTGTGGAGGACTATACATGTGGTGAACAGCTGCTTGAACAGACTCAAAATTGGCTGGGACAGCACGAGTAAATAATTCAGCAGGAGGTGCTTGAAGTAGAGGTGGTTGTTGATAACCAGATTTAGCTGTTTGATCACCCTCATACCATAGGGGAGGAAAGTCTAAAGTATCTCTGATATTATTTGCAATCCAGGTAGCTTGTTCAACACTTGCCTGAATCATGACTCTCTCCCCCTTTATGACTTCTCTCTCAGTATGATCTCTTAGATCATTCTTTTAAAATCTGACCTGGCCATCAACATAATTGATACCTGTAGTCACTGTATTCTTAACCCTCAATAAATTATTGTCCAAAGTTTTGTAAGAATCTTTGATATCCTTAAGGAGAGATTCAGAATGACTTTGCAGTTTGGTATTGATGTCTATGCTAGTAGAATTAATTTTGGTTTCCAAAGCAGTAGTTTGACTCTTAATTTCTCCCAAGATAGTTTCATGCATCACTATGAGATTCTCATTCAGTCTGTTCTGATTTTCAAGAACACAGCCTTGCTTGATTGCCACATCATCTTGTAGTTGCTTGGCATAATATTGTTGCTTTTCTAGATAAATTATTGCATGAGCTCGTTTCTCAAAGAATGAAGTCATTTCAGTTTTCAAAAGATTTACTTCAAATCGTATTGACTTGATCTCTTGGGCTAGCTGAAATTGCAACTCCTTGTTGCTTTCATCCACATATTTCTCTAAATCTTGCCTTTGTTTATCAAGCATTAGCTGTAATTGCACTAACAAAGAGCTATGATCTATTGTAAGAGCAGATGGTGGTCCCGACTGAAGATATTGCTTGTAGCTCTTGCTCTTCTTCTTCATTTCAGATAGTTTTCTTTTCTTCTATTGAGAAGCATCTGCATCCTCAGATTCAAAAGAACTAACCTCTTCAACTTGAGGTGTCTCAATAGTTTTCTCAGTAACCGGGGCCAACTCCCCCTTAATTCATGTACCTTCATGATTAATAGGAAGATTATCCACAGTAATATCTGCATGTTAAATTTCAGTATCAGGTATCTCAATCTGAGAATCTGCAATTCTCTCTTCCTGAATTGTACAACCCCGTGTTAGCCGAGTGTGTCCACCAAGCCAGGCGAGCGGACCAGGGCGTCCGGCCCGCACCGGAGCAACATGCGGGTAGGCAGTAGACGGCCAGCTCGCTCTCGCCGAAGTCAGGCAAGCGAGCTGCGCGAGCTGGTCCCTTCCCCCTTCTAGCTTGCCCGCCATTCGTCGAACAGAGTTTTGGTCTGCCATTCGTCGAGCAGAGATCTCGCTCGCCATTCATAGAGCAGAGTTTTGGTCTGCCATTCGTCGAACAGAGTTTTGGTCCTCCATTCGTCGAGCAGAGTTTTGGTCCGCCATTCATCAAGTAGAGTTTTGGTCTGCCATTCGTCGAGCAGAGTTTGGGTTCGCCATTCGTCGAACTAATGTCCAAAGTTGAGCCTGACAAGTCCAGATCGGCGAGCCTCCCTCCGGGGCTCTCATGGTTACAGTTTGAAGCCTGATCGCCAGCCCGCTCTCCTATACGCGACCGAGCCGTCGGCCCGCCTCGACACGGGCACTAGCAGGTCACGGCGGCCCGGCTCGCTCTCGCCCAGGAAGAGTAGGCGAGCTACGGGAGCCAGGTCGCACCCGCCTCTCGCGAGGAGAGAATAGTGGCGAGCTGACCTCCATATCCCTGGGATAGGTCCTGTGGGGCCCAGGGGTGAAATTACCTGGATGACCTCCTCATGGGTGCGAATAGCTTGTTGGAACAGCGGAGTTACGCTATTGGCAGACCAAGTTAGATTGCATATAGCTGTTCAAAAAAGCGGAGGTTGGCTATTTGCAGGCCGTTTCTGGAAATCTATAAATAAGACCCAAGGGGCACCTCAAAAAGCACGCTTTCAGACTCCCGTGCTCCTTAGTCCTCTAGCGCTTTCTGAGGTAGCCTTAGCTTGGCTTGTGGCTAAGGAGGGAAAGCGTTCTAAGGTCTTCCGGGTGTGTGGTGGGTCCTCCCTGCCGAGCCCTTGGGTCTGTTTTCCTTTGTTTCTCTTGTTGTTTTGCTTGCAGGAGCGAAGTAGGTGCGCGATCACCCCTTCCCCAAGGGTGAACTCCACAGGAGACCGTTTTTCGGTTTCAACAATTTGGTGCGGTGAGCGTGGAACGTGATCAGCACAAAAAACCTTCAGCGAGCTTGATGATAGGAGGACAAGGATCTGATAAGTCGGGCTCGCCCCCCCCGCCTCTAGCCATGGTGGGAATGCTTGAAGATTTCAGGAACGAGGTGCTGAGCCTCGTCAAGTTTGCACTCGGCACGCGGGCCGAGTGCTCGACTCTAGCCGCTCAGATCACTGCCGCCCCATCACTGGGCGAGGACGCTCCCAGTAGGAGAGCCGAGAAGGAGGTTGCTGAGGAAGGAAGTGGAGGAGAGCTCCTAGGGCACGTGCTTTTCCCCGGCTCGGCGAGCGGCGACCGGTTCGGCGACATGGGCGTGCGAGATGCTCCGGCTTGCCCAGTAGGAGGAGGCAGCCCCTTTAGTGAGCTTTTCTCTTCCTCCCCAGTTCCAGACGGGTTCAGGGAACCTAAAATATCCTACTACACCGGGAAGGGAGACCCGGTCCAGCACGTCTAGTGGTTTGAGAACGTGGTCTCGATCCGACAGATGTCGGACGGGTTAAAGTGCCGACTCTTCGCCATTATCCTTGAGAAAAAGGCGAGAGAGTGGTTTCATCAGCTGCCGGCCAGCTCCATCTACTGCTTCGAGGACCTGTATCGGGGGTTCATGTTGAGGTTCACCACTTCAAAGAGGAGTAAGAAGGAGTTGGTGTCCCTGTTCTACATCAAGCAGAGAGTGAATGAGACGCTGGGGAGCTACGTTGACCGGTTCTAGGAGGAAGTCACCAAGGTCCAGGAGATATCGGGCCACAGTCTGATGATGGATTTCACCCTGGGCCTGTAGCGGGGATTCTTTAGGATGGAGCCGAAGAGAGTGCCCCCCTCTCCTATGAGGAGTTGATGGAGAGGGCGGCGGGGGAAGTTGACGGGGAGGCGTTAAATCTGGAGTTTGCCCGGAAGCTGGCCACGTGGGTCACGGAGGAGGAGAAGGAGCCAAGAGGCGGAAGAGGGCAGGAGGAGAGGAGAGTAGAGCTCTGACAGAGGGAGCAAAGGCAGCTCCAGGGGAAGCAGCAGCCCAGGTGGGGGCGTCAGGAACCCGACCGTCGGTTGGGTTGGAGGCCCAAGTGGCAAGAGCAGGGGCCCTAGAGAGGGTACCAAGGTAAGGACCACCACCGGGGGGGGGGGGCAAGATAAATTCCACCCCTCGGGCTGGAGGCAGGCCCAAAGGCCTCGACTCCCCGATCAAGAAGAGGCTATGGCCATAGCCCTATGGGAGAGGAGAAGAGCGGCCAGGAGGAGGAGAAGAGAGGTAATGGTGGAGTTGCCCTACTGCGACTTCCATCAGGAGGAGGGGCACGCCACAGCTACGTGCCCAGAGTTCCTTGAAATGAGAGGGAACATGGAGCAACAACAGCAATAAGGGCGCCAGGAGGTGCAGATAGAGGAGGTCCTGCCTCGGGCAGAGGAGGACCGGTGTGAAGACCGGGTGGACGTCGGGACCTGGGGGGGATTAGAGTGATCCACGGGGGGATGGGGGTTGAGGCTTCCCGGAAGGCGAGCCTCCACACCTTGTATCTCCGGGGCGTTGGCTCTACATCCCAAATCCCACCCCCAGAAGAGAGGATTACCTTCTCCAGGAGCGACATGCCGGATCATGAGGATCCATTTTGCAATGTGCTGGTCATCCAGACAGCCATCGAGAATTTTACCGTCTCCCGGATCCTCGTTGACAACGGAAGCTCTGTCAACGTCGTCTTTAAGAAGGCGTTTGACGCGATGAAGGTGGAGGCGAAGAGGGTGTTTGCCTCGGATGGGCCCTTGTTCGGATTTTCGAGGGAGAGGAAGGAGGTCGAAGGAGGTGTGGGGCTCCATGTCACCCTGGGGGGGGAGTCCAGGAACTGTAGGTTCGTCATCGTGGATGCCCCCAACAGCTACAGCGCCATCTTCGGGAGGCCCCTCATTAGCGCCTTCCGCTGCATCCCCTCATCACACCATCAATGCTTGAAGTTCAATGCAGAGGGGATTCAGGTCAGGGTCAGGGGGGGCCCCAAAGTAGCGCGGGAATGCTACGTCACCGTCGTGAACTCCAACTCTTGGCAAGAGGGAGCCGAGGAGATGGGGCGAAGGATGGAGGAGGTGGATCAGGGAGCTGGTAGGGAGGAGATGGAGGTGGAAAGCTGCACCGAGGTTGAGGTGACAGGAGGAGATCGGGAGGAGCTGGCCGAAGCGATGGCCATGGAGGAAGAGGTGGAGGCGGAGGTCCTTGTCCCAGAGGGATGTAGAAGAATGGGGGGAGCAGTCCCGGTTGGAAGCTTCGGAAGAGGTGGTGGAGCTGGAGGTCCTCACCTGAGAAGGCAGGGTGGAGAAGGTACAAGTCAGCGGAGGGCTGACCCCGGAAGCTCAAGCCAGGTTGCTGGCGTGCATCCAGATGAACAGCCGAGGGTTGACGTGGATGTGGCTTGCCACCACCTCAACTTGGACCCAGGAGCATGCCCCGTCCAACAAAAGAAGAGGTTCACCGCGGACAAGCTGGCAGAGCCCATCAGGGAGGAGGCAGCCAAGCTTCTCAAGGTCAGCTTCGTTTCGAGATCCAATACCCCTGCTGGGTCTCCAACGTAGTCATGGTTAAGAAGGGAGATGACCGGTGGTGTATGTGTATCGACTTCTCTTTGCTTAATAAATCTTGTCCTAAGGACTGTTATCCCTTGCCTCGGATCGACGCGCTGGTTGACTCAGCCGTTGGTTTTTCTATAATGAGTTTTATAGATGCATTTTCAGGTTATCATCAAATCAGGATGCACCCCCCGAACGTCAAGGATGTCTCGTTCATCATGGGGGTGGATGCTACTGCTATAAAATTATGCCCTTTGGGCTGAAGAATGCAGGTGCGACCTATCAGAAGATGATGGACATGGTCTTCAAGAAATAGAAGGGGAGGAACCTGGAGGTGTACGTAGACGATCTCATGATCAAGAGTCAGGATGTTGTTGAAGTATTGAACGAGCGGCCTTGAGGTCTTGTCCATCGGTTTGTTGACTGAGCAGTCTGGCGGTCTCACTCAGAAGCCTGGAGACCGGGCGGTTTATCGGTCTCCAATTGCAGCCTGTTCTTATCCTGCTGGAGTTGCCGAGCGGTTAATGCATTTGTCTAACCGCGCGGCCTATGCGGTCTCCTTTATTTCTAGCCGCTCAGTACTGTAAATTTTTAGTCCCACATTGTTTGTTTGTACTCTCCCATATCCCCTCCATTCTATAAAAGGGAGGTCATACCTTTGTAAATGATATATTTTTTGGATAATAAAGTTTCAATTATTCAAAACTCTATCCATTTGTTCTTGCAAGTTCGCTACTTTCTACATGGTATCAGAGCACACGGTCTTTTCCTCCTGATTGTGTGCGCTCTCTGATTCTCGCGGCTTGTTTTCTGCTTTTCACGACATGTCTTCGTGGCTTGCCTTCTCTTCTGTCCGCTACACTGTTCGCGCGTCTTGCTCCTTGCTTCTCTTCTCCTGCTGCTCTTCGTGGCCGCGACTTATTTCGTTGTCGCCGCACCCTGGTTCCTTCTTGCCTCTCCGGCTTCCTAGTCGTTACGACCTGCTTCTGTTCGCCTGGCTTGCGACTTGTTCTTGTCGCTGCTTCTTGCTTCCTCTTCTCTTCTGTTCGCTCGGATTTTTCAGTCCGCGCGACCTCTTCCCCGTTGTGCCTTTGTTTGCTTCCTGGCCGCTTGTGTTCGCGCGACTTCTTCCTTTTAACCCGTTGCGGTTTCGCGCGAGTTGCCCTCTTTTCCTCTCCCCGCGGCTTCGCTTCTTCTTGCGTGGTTTCCTGCTGTGTTCTATGACTACTTCCGGTCTCACCACCCCCATTATCTCCACCACTTCTGCAGCTCCTTCTCCTCCTCCTCCTTCGGGCAACCTTGGCACCCTTTCTAAGCTGGTTGGCTCCAATTATCCCGATTGGAGCGTTTCTTTCACCTTCCTTCTTCGCTCTCAGCGCAAGCGTCATCACCTCACTGGTGACCCTCCTCCTCGTAACTCTCCTGAGTTTGATGACTGGGATGCGAGTGATGCTCTTGTCCGCACTTGGCTGGCCAACAACCTCTCTGATGAGTGCCTTCCCGTCATTCGCCATGATGAGACGGTCAAGGCCGCCTGGCTTCACCTTGCTGCTCTCTATTCGAAGGGGGGACAGACGTCCCGCATTTATACTCTCTATGTGGACCTCTTCGCCCGCCCTTCTATGTCTCCTGCTGCGGCTTATCAGCAGGTTCAGGCTCTTGGTGCTGAAATCCTCCAGAATCACCCCTTCTCCGTGGACTTGGCCAAACAACACAAACACTTACAGGAACTCCTGGTTGTTTGTTATCTTCTCTGTCTCCCCGATTCCTATGATATGATCCGCCAGCAGATCCTGGGTGAGGCGGAATCTCCTACTTTGGATGCCACTGCGGCTCGTATTGCCGCTGTTACTTCGCTGCTCCAGCGGCCTCTGTTGGCCTCCCCCTTCCCAGGACTCCTTTGCTCACCAAGCTCAGAAGGGGGGCCCTAGTAGCCGCGGTCCCTCCGGCGGACGGGGTTCGTCCCGGTTCTTCTGCTCTCACTGTGGTCGTACCGGCCATTCTGTTGACCTATGCTGGCAGAAACGTCCTCATCTTCGCCCTTCCGGTGATGCTCCTTCTTCGGCCTCCGCCTCTTCTCGGCCATCTGCCTCTATAGCCACGACGTCAGGTAGTGCCCATGTCGTTACCCAAGGTAAATGACTGATTGACTCTGGTGCTACGAATCATATGACGGGCAACCCTCATTGCTTCTCCCGTCTTGAGACACATGACCGATTACCCCCGGTTCGTGTGGCGGATGGTTCACCGTCCCCGGTTCATGGGACAGGCATGGTTCAACTCACCCCATCGCTTTGCTTGGAGGACACTCTCTATGTCCCGACGTTCCCGTGCAATTTATTATCTGTTACTACTTTATGCTGGCAACTTCAGTGCTCCGTCTTATTCACTCCAACTACTTGTTCTTTTCAGGACCCGAGGACCCAACGGACGACTGCTACTGGGACTGAGAGTGGCGGCCTCTACTTCCTCGACGATGTTTCCGCTCTATCCGCCTACTCCGCCTCCACCGATCTCCTTCAATGGCATCTTCGCCTTGGTCATCCTCCTCCTCAGATTCTTCGACAGCTTCTACCTCACTTACCTCCTACCAGTTCTCCGCTCAGCTGTGATGCGTGTCAGCTTGGCAAACATCATCGCTCCTCCTTCCCACCGAAGCAAGGTCGTGGCTCCTCTCATCCGTTTGATCTTATTCATTCTGATGTATGGGGTCCGGCTCCTACCCTCACTATTGGTCGGGGTAGTTCCTATTTTGTCACTTTTATAGATGATTTTTCACGCTGTACCTGGATATATCTATTAAAAGATCGCTCTGAACTCTTTTCTGTTTGACAATAATTTTATTTTATGATTCAGAATCAGTTTGACATTTCTATTAAAGTTTTACATTCTGATAATGATACTAAGTTGATACGCCCGAAATGAAATAACTACGGATCTTAGGGAAAATACTTTTCTTATCAAAGGAGAGAAATAATCTCGTATCATGATTTCCTAGGTTTAGTATGATGAATAAGTGAATGTGTCGTTGTGAAAATCCATAGTGAACGTGCCCTGCAACGATCTTAAAATAGAGAACTGTATCTCTTGATATCGGCAATCCCTAGTTCTATATTTCCCCTTGGGTGAAATAAGAACCGCTCAAAGATCGAAGATCTAAGTTGCTAACACCAAGAGGAAGTCTCCTTCTCTCTTCAAATGCTATATCAAGATTACGATATACTACCGCAACTCCTCTCTCGATTTATGAAGCGTAGCATAAAGGTGAAACATTGGCCAAACATTTCAGAAATAAAGATCGTAAAATTGATAAAGAACATTCACCAAGAATTCTCAATAACATAAACTAGAAAATATCCATCAAACACAACCTAGTACTCTCATAATACAAGATTAAGGAAGAATTAGTTTATGGCGTTGGAGAAATCACACAAAATATTGAAGTAGATCTTACAAAACATAGTGGTTCACGCTTATTCGCTGCAGGAATCTCTTCCTAGAGTCGCTTCTTCGATCCGCACGAAGATCTCCTTCTTCTTCCTCTAGCCGTCGCTCTCCAATGGAGGTTTTCTTCCCAAGCCAACCCTAGATGATGCTCTCCTCCTTAGATCCGAATTAGTGATCCCCAATTATCTCCTTTGGTCAGTTTTTAGCATTAAAAACGTCCATACTCCTGAAAGGACGCATCCTTCCATAATTAAAAATAGCGGGAATTCGAATTTGAAATTTAAAATTTCGGACAGACACATGTTGCAGTTTCAGAATTGGATGTTGCAGTAACTGCTCCAGGCCAAAAATAATAATTCTGCATTCACTTCCAAGTTGATTTCTCCGGCGAATCTTGCATAGAAAACCATGAAATAAGATCAACTTAGTACCATAAACATTAAAATACTAATTAATCATATTTTATCATCATTTAAGCTCCTTTTTATTAATTATGAAGTAGAAATATTAGGCAAGGATAACTTCAATTGAGAAGTTATCACACCTCCACACTTAAATTCTTACTAGTCCCTAGCAAGATAAGTTCACAATAATAATCTGGGTAAAGGATAATACGCAGTGCATGATTCAATGGTACTTTAAATTTGTGGTTGTCTTGAAAAACCAAATAATCGAGGCACACTCAAAATGTTTGCTTTACTAACATGATAGGTTTGGCAATCAAAAGAAATCCAACCATTCACAAATCCCTTAGTTAGATGCTGGATTAGAGCTCAAATAAACATCCTAGTGTGATGTGTGGTAACAAATAATGTACTCTAATGCAATACTTCCCTTTTGAACCCCCGCATCTACAGGTAATGACAAGCTTAAGCTAAGTAATTAATTTCGCCTCCATATGAGTTAGTAGTTCCAATAAGAACTAGGATATTTTCAAGCTTGGCTTAGCGTTTAGGAATACGTTGATCAATAGATGTAGCTCCCTAGTTAATACTCTTAAAGAATCGCCATATTGTGGTTGTCACATTTTTCTAAGACTATCCATAGTAGGGATCTTTCCAAATATAAGTACACATAACTAGGCCACATGTCACTATGATATTTCTTCTTTTCCATTTTTTTTATATCATCACAGTTGGGATCATTCCGAGTATGCATTCACATATTCGGGCCACATATCACTATGACTTTTCTTTTGTTTACTTACTTTTTTTTATCATAGTTGGGATCATTCTAAGTATGTGTACATGTATTCAGGCCACATATCACTATGAAATTTTTATTTTGTTAGCAACACTCACAATAAGCTACTTCTTAAGACACAACCAGTGGGGACATATGAAATTTAGCCATGGAATGATGTGTATCAAATGGTTCAAGCTCAACTAATGGCGTGAATGATCAAAACGTTAGGACGAACTAACTATCCTCATATTTTGGTGTACATAATTTACATCGCTCTTACTCACCACTCCTCATTAAATTTAGAGGACAATGTAGGAAAGCATGCAATGGACGTACATCAAAATTTTAGTGCACGAAAACATTTGCTTAAATGAGCTCAGTCAAACCAACATCCTTCTAGCTTCAAATTCATTAGTTGGGTTCTTAAGATTGACATGCCCTACCGATCATTGAAGAACTCTAGAGTAACTCATAGATTAATTCAGGACAAAAGATAGTATTATTGAATTCATATGTAAAGTAGCCTTTACCCAGTGGGGACAGGGCTACACCCCTCCACACTTAGAGTGTTGCTAGGCCCTAGCAACTCTACTTCTAGAGCACTAGTTATGACAATAACACACCCCTCCACACTTGATACGTTGACGTAATTAATGACGTTATCGAATGAGCATACATAAATAAGGAATAAAGCAGTTAAAAGTAAATGACTTCCCTGAAGAATTAAAGCCGCGGGAGGATTGATCCACATGTGCGCAAGATAATCAATCCTGCCGAAGACGTGCTTCTCCATTCGTGTAAGGACCTTCATTAGTGAACACAACTGCATTACCTGCACTTGAAGTGACATAGGACGCAATGGAATAGAAGTACTACGAGGGATGATAACAAGATAATTATTCATCGGATAATAGAAGCAAGCATACTTGATAAGTAGAGCAGGGTAAAAAGTCATGTTCCATACATTATTATTAGCTGGGATAAAAACATGCAATCATTGGAAACACAGTCCAAACACCAGCACTGCTGAACATATAACCAAAACAGATTAAAAAAAAATCAAAACACAGTTCAACAAAATGAGTATACTATAAACAAAAACACAGCGTAACATAGCTGTCCAAAAACCAAAACAGAGTTCACCCAAAACAATGTCAGTCCCAATCACAGCTTAACATAACTGTCTAAAATATAGTATAGTATAAACCAAAACAAAAGGAGATTGTCTATTCGTCGTCTCCATCCTTGTCATCTTCATCCTCATCACTCGCTTCATCACCTTCCGCATCATCAGCATCATCTCCGTCGTCATCATCAGCCTCAGCTTCAGTAGCTGCATTTTCCTCATCGGCTGCATCGTCATCTGCATCCCCTTCTTCATCTTCAGTCTCATCGGCATCCTCATTCCCTTTGGATCTACGGATGTGAGGATCTACTCGCATGTAGTCGGAGTTGAGCAAATAACCTTCATTATCAAACTGCTTCTGCATTCTCAGCTTGGATGGTAGTCGAGGGAGCTTAGCTTTCTCCATTAATCTGTAAAGAAGGGCCCTTTGCTCATCCAATTCCTCTTGCACATGAAGATGGTGGCATCTCAAGTAGGCTTTCAAATATTGTATCTCCTCCATCATAGCATCAGGATCACCACCTCCATCTTCTTCCTGAATTTCAACATCCATAGGCTTGTCATCTTGTGCCTTAGAGGACTTGGCAACGGTAGAATCATCAGCAACCTTTATGCACACCTCCACCACCGTCTTGGTTATGTGGCCCTTCAACTTTTTGATCACATCTTCTTCCTTTTCCGGCACATCAACTGCACGACAGAGATCCGTGATAAGGACAGGATACCAAAGTTGCTTTGGGCCTCTCTCCTTTATCTTCTCCTGCAGCCGATGCGCAATTACTTTCCCCACATTGAATTTGATGCCCTTGAGGATACAGTAGAGGATGGCAACTTTATGGATAGGCACATTATTGAGGTGCTTTGTCGGAAGTATGGTGGCATTGATGAACAGGAGCCAAACTTTGGCCTGTCTAGTTAAGCAAGTTGCTTTCAGGTACTTGGAGGCGACATTGGTCCATATCGGTCCTGTAGGAATGCAAACTACCTCTGCCATTTCCTGTGGGGTGACCTTCGTTAGAACTGTAGTGTAGTCAGGTTGATCTAGGTCATCCAGAGCAAACAATTCAGAAATTCTCTCAGCTGTAAACACGACCTCCTTCCCCCTCACAATAGTTGTCTCATCATCCGCTGATACGGCGTTGGCGTAGAACTCGTAAACGAGGGTAAGGGCAACGTCAGTCCTTGGGTGGCAGAAGTGCTCCCAGTTTAGGGCACAAATTTGATTTGCATAAGCTAGGTTCCAAGCCCTTGTGTCCATTTTGAACCCTCTTTCCATGATGAATGGAGTGGTCCTCACCTCCCTAAACCGTAACTCCGCCGTTTCATTTTGGAATGTTCTACCGCCCTTGTCAAGTGATTTCCCCTTTTTCTGCTTCTTCCGCTTCATTTTGTTTCCTAGATTGGTCGGGCTCTATTACAGTGAGATACAAAAAGAGAAGGCAGTTGGAAAGGAAAGGGGAGAGGTTAAATTTACCTGAAGGGCTTTTGGCGACCTTCTCCGGCGCAGCCGTGGTCTTCCGCCGCGTCTCTCTCATTTTTTTTTCGCACGCAGTGTCTCCCCGCTTCCTTTGACTGGTGGTCGGCGTCCGACGAACTGGGAGATGTTGTCGCAGCAGCCTCCAGCCGCCCGTCGCTTCAGCAGTCGCAAACGGAGGGTCGCCGGCCGCTGCGTCGCTCCAGCGCGAAGGGGAATGTCGTGACCTAGGCGAAGGGGAAAGTCGTTGCTTTTATATTTTAACTTAATTTAATCTTAGGTGATTAATGTGATTTAGGGTGAGAAAGTCTTAATCCTGATTAAATAACCTAACCGCCTCAATTAAGAAGGATTTGAAACGTCACTATGGTCCGCCCGCGGCGGTTCATGCAAACCGGGCGCCGGTTCAACTCCCAGCGCAAATCAGCGTATGCAGGCAGCAAACAGAAAATGACAACTTGCACTTTTTGCGTTGTCATTTTCCGCTGAACCGGCGGTTCACGCAAACCGGTTACCAGTTCGTAACCCAGGAAAATTCCGCCTAGGAGGGCAGAAAAACGAAAATGACAACATTCGTTTTTTGCGTTGTCATTTTCCGCTGAACCGGTTATATGGCGGTTCAGTTAGACCGGTTCGCGGTCCAATTCCCAAGCATAATGACGCCTGTCCAGGCAGAACACGGAAAATGACAACTTCCATTTACGCTGTTGCAACAACCTGTTTTTTTTTTTTTTTTTTTTTAAATGGCCGAATTTTTTTTTTCCAGAATCTCATGTTCATCCAGCAGCTTTTCCTCCATTCCAATCCTAAATCTACAAAACTACTGACTATGAAAACTTAAAACTTTAAAAACAAGAAATAATACAAAGATGCAATGGGTTGCCTCCCACCAAGTGCCTGATTTATGAGTCCCGGCAGGACTTTGCTTGATTAGACAAGCTCTACACGCGATACGACTCGGTCAATGTCGCCTCCCAGATATAACTTCAATCTCTCTCCATTCACCTTGAACTCGGTTCCATCAGTTTCATTTAAAATGGTCACAGCTCCGTAGGGGTGCACGAGTTTAACCTTGAACGGGCCCGACCAGCGTCACTTGAGCTTTCCGGGGAATAATTTCAAGCGAGAGTTGAATAGTAGAACAAGCTGTCCCGGCTCAAAGTTTTTCTCCTTCATGCGTCGATCATGCCATCGTTTCGTGCGCTCTTTATAAATTCTCGAGTTCTCATACGCTTGCATTCTAATCTCCTCTAGTTCATTCAATTGTAGGAGCCTCTTCTTACCGGCGTCGCGGAAATCATAATTAATTTTCTTTATTGCCCAGAATGCCCGGTGTTCTAATTCTAGAGGTAAATGACAAGACTTTCCATAGACCATTCGGTACGGGGTTAGCCCAATGGGAGTTTTGAAGGCAGTGTGATATGCCCATAATGCATCAACTAGCTGTTGTGACCAGTCTCTACGGTTGATGCTCACTGTCTTTTCTAAAAATTTTTTAATCTCCCTATTGGATACTTCCGCTAACCCATTCGTCTGGGGATGATATGCTAATGCGACTTTATGAGTTATCCCAAATTTGTTTAGTAATGCGGTGAACTGATTATTGCAGAAATGACTTCCGCCGTCACTAAGGATTGCCCTCGGGATTCCGAATCGACTGAATATATGGTGTCTTAAGAATTTAAGGACTACCTTCGCGTCATTCCTGGGCGTCGCGATCGCTTCCACCCACTTAGATACGTAGTCCACAACCAATAATATGAATAAATTACCATTTGAGTTCACGAACGGTCCCATGAAATCTATACCCCATACGTCAAATAGCTCGACTTCCAGCATTATATTCATGGGCATCCCTTCGTTCTTATGTATATTCTCGCTCCGTTGGCATCTATCGCATTGCTTCACAAATGCATTGGCGTCCCTAAACAAGTGAGGCCAATAGAATCCAGCCTCAAGCACCTTCATTGCTGTCCTCGTTCCCTTAAAATGACCTCCGTAGGGGGAGCCATGACATTTATCCAATATCGCTCTCATCTCCTCCTCGAGGATGCATCTCCGTACGATTCCGTCGGCACCAACCTTGAACAACAAAGGATCATCCCACATGTAAGATCGTGCCTGATGTAAAAATCGTTTCTTTTGTTGGTAGGATATTTCAGGTGGCAAAATATTGCTTGCTAAATAGTTTACTAAGTCAGCATACCAAGGCGTAGCACTCTCCGAGATCGCTAGTAACTGCTCATCAGGAAATCTCTCTTCCACTTCAGAATGTAGTGTCGACTGTGTACTCTCAATCCTAGATAAGTGATCTGCAATCGGGTTGTCCGTTCCTTTCCTATCCTTAATTTCTACATCAAACTCCTGTAAGAGAAGTACCCATCGAATCAAACGTGGTTTTGAGTCTCTCTTCTCCATGAGGTAACAGATCGCTGCATGATCGGTGTACACTATAACCTTCGTACATAAGAGATACGATCGAAATTTTTCGAATGCGAATACCACCGCCAATAGCTCCTTCTCGGTGGTAGTGTAGTTGGTTTGGGCCTCGATTAGGGTCTTGCTAGCATACGCAATCGTATGAAATATCTTCTCACGCACTTGACCCAAAACAACTCCTACCGCGTAGTCGCTCGCGTCACACATCAAGATAAATGGCTCTTCCCAATCAGGTGTTACTACAATAGGAGCGGTGGTTAACCGATATTTGAGCTCGTCGAACGCTCTCAAGCAATCGTCATCAAAAGAAAATTTTGCATCCTTCTCTAGAAGTCCACTCAAGGGTTTAGCTATTTTCGCGAAGTCTTTGATGAATCTTCTATAGAAGCCCGCGTGTCCAAGGAACCTTCTTAGCATTTTCACATTTTTGGGTGGAGGTAATTTTTCTATCACATCTAGTTTTGCTTTGTCTACCCCCAACCCAGTCCTGGAAACATGATGACCCAACACGATGCCTTCTCGAACCATGAAATGGCATTTCTCCCAATTCAATACTAGGTTTGTCTCTACACAACGTGTGAGTACCTTCTCCAAACACTCTAGGCAGTCGTCAAATGATTTTCCGAAGATGGAAAAATCATCCATAAAAATCTCAATACCCTGGTCCATAATATCAGAGAAAATGGCAATCATGCAACGCTGGAAGGTAGCCGGTGCGTTGCATAGACCAAAGGGCAGTCTCCTAAACGCAAAAGTCCCATAGGGGCAAGTAAAGGTGGTCTTTTCTTGATCAGCGGGGTCGATGGTAATTTGATTATACCCGGAATACCCATCAAGAAAACAGTAAAAATCATTCCCCGCCATTTTATCTAGGACTTGGTCGAGGAAGGGAAGAGGGAAATGATCTTTTCGGGTGGCTTTGTTTAACTTTCTATAATCCATGCAAATCCTCCACCCCGTGATCGTCCTAGTGGCGACCAACTCTTCCTTCTCGTTCCTCATAACCGTCATCCCCCCTTTTTTTGGTACACACTGAACAGGCGAGACCCACGGACTATCCGAGATGGGATATATTATACCCGCATCTAGCCACTTAATAATCTCTTTTTTAACTACCTCTTTCATTGGCGGGCTTAAGCGGCGTTGAGGCTCAATCGACCCATGAAATGACTCCTCCAAAAGAATTTTGTGCATACATAATGAAGGGCTTATCCCCCGGATATCAGCGATGGTCCATCCTATGGCAGTTTTAAAATGCTTAAGCAGTTCAATTAGTCGTTTTCGTTGATCCGGTGTTAAGTTTGAATTTATGATGACCGGTAGTGTCTCGCCATCCCCTAAATATACATAAGTAAGATGCTCGGGAAGCGGTTTTAACTCGAGTGATGGTGGCTCAACGATGGACGGTTTAACTGACAAGGATTTCTCGGGCATCTCTAATGGTTCCGGCTTACGAAACCAAGCCATTTGCTTCTCGAATGCTTGTGAACATTCTTGAATCACTTCATCATCCCCAGACTGGTCATCCTCCGTCAATAATTGATTCAATAAAATATCATGTTCATCGGAAAGTGAACTAGGCATGTAATCGCATATAGAAACGTGATTGACCACCTCCATATTATCTTCCTCCCGGTGGTGGAACTTTAACGCTTTGAGTACGTTAAAAGTGACTTGTTCGTCATTCACCCGCATCGTTAACTCTCCTTTATGCACATCAATCAAGGTTCTACCCGTCGCTAGGAAAGGTCTTCCTACAATAATCGGAACTTCTCTATCCTCTTACATGTCTAGAACCACAAAGTCCGCTGGAAATATAAATTTATCCACCTTCACCAACACGTCCTCCACTATCCCCTTTGGAAACGCTAGGGTCCTATCAGCCAACTGTAAGGTTATGGAAGTCTTGGAGATTTCTCCCAAACCCAACTTCCTATATATCGATAAAGGCATTAAATTAATGCTCGCTCCTAGGTCACATAATGCCTTACCCTCGAATTTATATCCTATGGAACAGGGAATAGTGAAGCTCCCCGGATCTTTCAACTTGGGTGGGAGTCTTTTTTGTAGAATGGCGCTGCACTCTTGAGTAAGTGTCACTGTCTCATTCGTTCCAAATCTTCTTTTCTTTGATAGGATATCCTTCATGAATTTCACGTAGCTTGGCATCTGTTCCAACGCTTCCGCGAAAGGGATATTGATTTGCAATTTCTTAAATATCTCCATAAATTTTGAAATTGGTGGTCTAATTTACTTTTCCTTAATCATTGAGGGAATGGTGGTGGTGGATAGACTATCGCACCACTCTTCTTTTTAGAACTTTCAACGGTCGACTCACGTGTCTTTTCTCCTAACACCTCCACTCCTTCACTAACATTCTCTTCTTGTATCAACTCCTCCCTAGGTATCGCGGGACTAATCTCCTCCAACTCATTTCCTTCATTATTCGACTCAGATTTTTCTCTCTCCGGTGCTTCCACCAACTCCTTTCCACTCCTTAAAGTGACTGCCTTACAATGTGGATTATCTCCCTTTGGATTTGTAACGGTGTCCGATGGGAGTGTTCCTTGGGGTCTCAGGTTTAAAGCACTCGCGATTTGTCCTAACTGCGTTTCGATTACCCTCAAAGAACCCTCTAAACTAAGAATGCGAGCGTCACTCTTTTGTATTGATTCTACTATCACATCTTCGGAGTATCTTCTTGACGCACCTTGTTGATTATAATTGTTATTATTAGGTGGATTCGGGTGTGGGTTTGAACTAAATCCGGGTGGGTGTGTCAAACCGGTGTTGTTCTTCCACGAGAAGTTTGAGTGATTACGCACTTCAGGATTATAATAGTTAGAAAATGCATTGTTGTTATGATGATTGTGATGATGATTATTATTATACCTTGGTTGTCCCCCTACATAGTTAATCTCCTCATTATGGCCAACAAGTTGTTCTACGGTAAGAGATGAGTTAATGGGGAATGAAGGGGCAACTATGCTATTTACCTGTGGTGTGGTTGAGTTTGACTTAGCGTCAAAACATCTAATCTCTTGTTCATAGAGTTGAACTGCGCCGATATTTGTGCGGCGAAAGATGTCAACTGATCCACTTGGTAAAGACCTCCTACCGAAGAAGAAGGAGCCTGTCGATCGAATGATTGATAATTATTTGAAGATAAATCTTCAAGGATAGCGTAAGCGTCCTCAGGGTACTTGTTCATAAGAGATCCTCCTGCGTCTCCATCTACCTGGATCATCGTACATGTCTGGAGGCCATTATAAAATGTCCATACTTGTTGGTGCATCGCCAAACCGTGGTGAGGACACTTTCTTAAGAGCTCTTTGAACCGCTCCCATGCGTCATACAACGTTTCTCCATTCCCTTGCATAAATGTACTAATATCTCTCATTAGTTTCGCTGTTTTTGCGGGCGGGAAGTACTTGGCTAAGAACAAGTCAACCACTTGCATCCAAGTGGTGAGACCATATTGGGAATCAAGTCACTCCTTCGCTCTACCCGACAGAGAGAATGGAAATAGGCGGAGTTTAATTGCTTCGTCTGACGCACCATTAATCTTGAATGTGTCGCACACATCCATGAAAGTTCGTAAGTGGGAGTTTGGGTCCTCATGATTCAGTCCACTGAATTGCTTCTGCTGCACTAGGTTCATGGCCATGGAGTCAATTTTGAAGTTATTGGCTTCAATGGCAGGCTTGATAATGCTATACTGCAGTCCTCCCCTATAAGGCATGTTGTACTCGCGACAGGTTCGCCTAACTTCAGCAGGTTGTCCATTCTGTTCAACCTGACCCTCTTGACCTAAGCCTTCCTGGTCAACTTCATTAGGAGCGTTCTGATTATTATGATTCATTGTTATTACGTTATCGCTTCCTAATCGAACCGTTCTCCTATTCTTTCTACACGTCCGTTCGATCTCTAGGTTTAAAGGTAGTAAATCAGGTGATCGATATCTGGACATAAAATGCACACACCAACAATTGATGATTGATAATAACTACTCAACAAAACAATCACAAAATAACACGGCAATAATAATAAGAAAATTAACAATGACAAAAACAAAACTTGATCTCTAATTACTAGGGATTCACTAATATTGCAAGAAATAAACAGTAACTCTCGCACCTCCCCGGCAACGGCGCCAAAAACTTGATACGCCCGAAATGGTCTGCGTATTTAAACGCAAGTGCACGTGCCGTGTCAAGTAATAAAAGTGAGTAAGAATCGTTTCCACAGGGAGGTGATTGGTTTAGTGCTTGCAAATACCAGTTAGACATTTTCCTTAAATCCAAGTTGAATGAGATTTGTGATTTTCTTAAACTACCAAAATTAAGAATGCAGACTTCTAAATGAAATTACTACGGATCTTAGGGAAAATACTTTTCTTATCAAAGGAGAAAAATAATCTTGTATCATGATTTCCTAGATTTAGTATGATGAATAAGTGAATGTGTCGTTGTGAAAATCCGTAGTGAACGTGCCCTGCAACGATCTTAAAATAGAGAACTGTATCTCTCGATATCGGCAATCCCTAGTTCTATATTTCCCCTTGGGTGAAATAAGAACCGCTCAAAGATCGAAGATCTAAGTTGCTAACACCAAGAGGAAGTCTCCTTCTCTCTTCAAATGCTATATCAAGATTACGATATACTACCGCAACTCCTCTCTCGATTTATGAAGCGTAGCATAAAGATGAAACATTGGCCAAACATTTCAGAAATAAAGATCGTAAAATTGATAAAGAACATTCACCAAGAATTCTCAACAACATAAACTAGAAAATATCCATCAAACACAACCTAGTACTCTCATAATACAAGATTAAGGAAGAATTAGTTCATGGCGTTGGAGAAATCACACAAAATATTGAAGTAGATCTTACAAAACATAGTGGTTCACGCTTATTCGCTGCAGGAATCTCTTCCTAGAGTCGCTTCTTCGATCTGCACGAAGATCTCCTTCTTCTTCCTCTAGCCGTCGCTCTCCAATGGAGGTTTTCTTCCCAAGCCAACCCTAGATGATGCTCTCCTCCTTAGATCCGAATTAGTGATCCCCAATTATCTCCTTTGGTCAGTTTTTAGCATTAAAAACGTCCATACTCCTGAAAGGACGCATCCTTCCATAAATAAAAATAGCGGGAATTCGAATTTGAAATTTAAAATTTCGGACAGACACATGTTGCAGTTTCAGAATTGGATGTTGCAGTAACTGGTCCAGGCCAAAAATAATAATTCTGCATTCACTTCCAAGTTGATTTCTCCGGCGAATCTTGCATAGAAAACCATGAAATAAGATCAACTTAGTACCATAAACATTAAAATACTAATTAATCATATTTTATCATCATTTAAGCTCCTTTTTATTAATTATGAAGTAGAAATATTAGGCAAGGATAACTTCAATTGAGAAGTTATCAGATAACGCCAAGGAATATCTTAATCATGAGTTCTCCTCTTTCTTTCACCAACATGGTGTTATTCATCAAACTACTTGTGTTTACACATCCCAGCAGAATGGGGTGGCGGAGCGTACAAACCGTCATCTGCTTGATGTTGCTCGTACTCTCATGACACAGATGCACGTACCTCGTTCCTACTGGGGCTACGCTGTGCTCCTCGCCTGCTATCTCATCAATCGCCTTCCCTCCACAGTTCTCCACGGCCAGACCCCCTTCTCCATTCTCTACCCCCACAAGGAACCTTTTCCTCTCCCTCTCCGTGTCTTTGGCTGTACGGCCTTTATTCACGCTCCCTCTGCTACCCGCGATAAGCTTTCCCCCCGTTCCACCAAGTGTGTCTTTCTGGGGTACTCTACCACTCAGAAAGGCTATTGTTGTTTTGATCCCCTTCTCCGCAAGCAATTTGTCTCCGCGGATGTGACATTTTTCGAGAATGCTTCCTACTTCTCTCCTACCTCCTCTCTTCCTTCTGATCTCTCCGTTCCCTCCATGCCTCTCGACGTCTCCCCACCTCCGTCTCCTCCTCCACCGTCTCCCTCCATGTCCGTCTCCCCACCCATCCTCCCTCCTCTCCGACGTCGTCTATCTCTAGTCCCGGGCCAGCCTTCTCCGCCACGGACGCTCCGGTCGCTGACGCACCCGTCGATCTGGATCTTCCCATTGCTCTTCGCAAAGGGGTGTGGGCGTGTACTCAACACCCGCTTGCGGCAGTTGTTTCCTATGATCGGCTTTCTCCTTCTCGCAGGTGTTTTGCCTTGGCTATCTCCGCTACTTCTACTCCCCGCACCTACCAGGAGGCTCTAACTCTCCCTCATTGGAAGTCTGCCATGGATGAAGAGATGGCTACTCTTACTGAAAGGGGTACCTGGACCCTTGTTCCTCCTCCCGTGGGCACTGATGTGGTTGGCTGTCGCTGGGTCTTCGTTGTGAAATTTTGGCCCGACGACACTGTGGATCGCTACAAGGCCCGGCTGGTGGCCAAAGGCTTCACTCAGACTTACGGCATTGATTACTTTGACACTTTTTCTCCGGTTGCTCGCCTCAGCACCATCCGGGTTCTTCTCTCTGTGGCTGTTAACCGGGATTGGGCTATTTCTCAGCTTCATGTGAAGAATGCTTTTCTCTATGGCGATCTTCAGGAGGACGTCTACATGGATTAACCTCCTGGGTATGTTGCTCAGGGGGAGACACGCGTATGCCATTTGAAGAAGGCCATTTATGGCCTAAAGTAGAGCCCTCGGCCGTGGTTCGACAAATTCAGTGGTATTGTGGCTACCATCGGCTTTACAAGGAGTTCGGCCGATCACTCCTTATTAATTCCCAAAACGGCCTCGGGACTGGTGGTTTTGGCAGTATATGTGGATGATATTCTTCTTACTGACAATGATCGAGATGGGGTGGACTTGACGAAGAAGCGCCTCCGTCAACACTTGGTAACGAAGGATATGGGCTCCCCGAAATACTTTTTGGGGATAGAAATCTCTCGGAAACTTGACTCGTTGGTCCTCTCCCAACGGAAGTATGCCCTTGATCTTCTACACGAAGCAGGATTGATAGGTGCCAAACCGGCTCGGTTTCCCATGGCTATTGGAGAAGACAAAACGTGGACGGATGACTCGCCTCTTCTATCTGATGTCACCAGGTACAGACGTTTGGTAGGCAAACTCATCTATCTCACGGTGACTAGACCCGACATCGCCTATGCTGTAGGCAAGGTCAGTCAGTTTATGCAAGCTCCCAGGGAGTGCCATCTTCAGTCTGCCCTGAAGATTTTAGAGTATATCAAAGCAGCACCAGACAAAGGGATAATCTTTCAGAAGAATGGTCATCTGAGGGTTGAGGCCTACTCAGACTCTAGTTACGCGGATGACAAAGGCGATCGTAAATCCATATCAGGTTTTTGTACCTTTGTTGGAGGAAATCTTGTGAGTTAGAAGAGCAAGAAACAGTCTGTTATCTCTAGATCCAGTGCAGAAGCCAAATACCGGAGTATGACGTCAACCACGTGTGAGTTAAAGTGGTTGCGAGCTCTCATGCTTGACCTGGGGGAGGTCTATGACTATCCTCTTCCTATGTTCTGTGACAACAAGGCCGCCATATACATATCCAGAAATCCGGTCTTCCATGCGAGAACAAAGCATATAGAGATTGACTGCCATTTCATTCGGGAAGAGATTTTGAAGAAACAGATCTGTACATCGTTTGTCACTTCTGACAAAGAATTGGCAGATATCTTCACAAAGCCGGTCTCTACTTCCTTCTTCCACATTTATGACAACCTGAGCATGATTGATATTTATGCTCCAGCTTGAGGGGGAGTGTTGAAGTATTGACCGGGCGGCCTTGCGGTCTTGTCCAGCGGTTTGTTGACCGAGCGGTCTGGCGGTCTCACTTAGAAGCCTGGAGACCGGGCGATCTATCGATCTCCAATTGCGGCCTGTTCTTATCCTGCTGGAGTTGTCGAGCGGTTAACGCATTTGTCTAACCGCACGGCCTATGCGGTCTCCTTTATTTCTAGCTGCTCAGTACCGTAAATGTTTAGTCCCACATTGTTTCTTTGTACTCTCCCATATCCCCTCCATTCTATAAAAGGGAGGTCATACCTTTGTAAATGATATCTTTTTTGGATAATAAAGTTTCAATTATTCAAAACTCTATCTGTTTGTTCTTGCAAGTTCGCTACTTTCTACAGATGTCGACTCTCACCTCCAGGACCTAGAAGAGACCTTTGCCACCCTGCGCAAGTATAAGATGCGGTTGAACCCCATAAAGTGTGTCTTCGGGGTTAGCAGGGGAAAGTTCTTGGGGCACCTCCTCACCCCTGCAGGGGTCGAGCCGAATCTTGATAAGGTCAAGACTATCATGGAGCTGGGATCGCCGCAGAATACTAAGGAGGTGCAACGGATGACAGGGAAGCTGGCAGGGTTAAGCAGGTTCCTCTCCCAGGCTGGGGAGAAGTGCTCCCCCTTCTTCAAAACACTAGGGGGGGGGGGCAGAAATTCGAGTAGACAAAGAAGTGCGAGGAGGCATTCTAGGCCCTCAAGATACAGTTGACTCAGGCTCCATTGCTCCAAGGGCCGAAGGAGGGGGAGGACCTATTTTTGTATCTCGGGGTAGGGGCAGAGGCCTTAAGCGCTGTCCTAGTTCATGAAGATGGGAAGAAGCAACTCCCTATATACTACGTGATCCGGGTCTTGAGGAAGGCCGAGCTCCGATACCCAATTTTGGAGAAGCTGGCCTTCACCCTGGTCATTTCGGTCCGAAGGCTGCGACCCTATTTCCAGGCACACTCTATCCGAGTGGTGACTGACCATCCCCTCCGCAACATCTTCGAGGGGGTGGAGCATTCTGGCAGGCTAGCCAAGTGGTCGGTGGATTTGAGCGAGTCTGACATCTCCTTCGTCCCTCGCCTCTTGATCAAGGCCCAAGCGATGGCCGAATTTTTGACCGATTATATGATCGAGGTGGCGGAGGAAGAGCTCACTCGTCCGACTCCATGGAAGGTAAAGGTAGACGGCGCCTCGGGAAGAAATTCCTTAGGAGTGGGGATAATCTTGGAGAGCCCCCAAGGAACTAAAATTGAGTAGACGGTGGTGGTGCACTTTCCCATCACCAACAACCAGGCCGAGTACGAGGCCGTGATTATTGAAACCGAAAAATGGTCTCCTATGGAGTTCACCTTTGGGGAAGGGGTGATCACGCGCCTACTTCACTACTACAAGCAGAATAACAAAAGAAACAAGGGGAACCGACCCAAGGGCTCGGCGGGGAGGACCCACCACACACCCGGAAGATCTGAGAGCGCTTCCCCTCCTTAGCCAGAGGTCGAGCTAAGGTACCCACAGAAAGTACTTAGAAACTAGAGCAGGAGAGCACAAGAAGCCTGCCTTTTGGGGTACCCCTTGGGTCCTATTTATAGTGTTCAAAATGCAAACTGACAATAACCAAACTGAACTGACCTGAAGTTACCAAAATGCCCTTGGTTGGGTCTGCCAACAACCAAACTCAGCTGTTTTGAAGGGCTATGGGCAGACCTGCGGGGGCAAAACAGTAAAAAGTACCTCATAGATCTGGGCGAGTTGGGGAGCCTGGCCACCTGGGAGGATCCTGCTCGCCTGCTGTTGCCGAGCTCCTTTGCGAGAGCGCGAGCTGGGGCGGCGAGCTCGCCCATCCGTTGGTCACCATCAGTCAACCTTAGTTCGACGATTCTTGGATTAGCTCGGCGAATGCCGAGCTCGCGGTCGACGAATGCCGCTCTCCCGTTCAACGAATGTCGAGCTCGGGCTCGGCTTCCCTGCTGCCGAGCTCGCCCATTAGTTTCAGCCCGATCGGTCCGGTTCCTGGCGACCTTATTCGCTGGACACGAGGTTGTACATAATCCCCGCTCTTTTTGAGCTTGGAAAAGCTCGGAAAGAAACATCCAACCCCAAGTGTTCGGCGAGCGCGGGGTGGACCGGAGGGAATCTTCGGGTGGGGTCCACCTGCGTCTATATATATGCACAAGCGTACCTGCCTGACTCTTGTCATTCCCTTTGCTCTGACCCTGCCAAGATGCCGATCCCCAAGGAGATCCAAGAGCGCCATGACCGAGCTCGCCAGGCCTCTGTAGCTCGCATAGCCGCCCTGACGGAGGTCCCAGCCACTGTGTCGCAGGCTAGCTCTACCGAGCCTAGCTCCAAGAAGATGAAACCGTTCCCTCAGGTGGTCGAGCCCATCTACGACGACCTAAGGACCGCCTTGGAGCACGGGACCGGCTCCTCCACTCTGCCTGCCTCTGAAAAGGGGAGGAATATTGTTGAGATCTGCGACGGCCCAGACAACCGCCCTAATGGTGTAGAAGACGCCGCGTCGTGAGACGCCACCCCACGAGCCAAGACCACTCTTGGGGACTCGTGGTTCATGACTCCGGAAAATCGCCATCGGGAGCAGTCCCCTCCCTTTGTGACCTTGGGGTTGAGCTCGCAAAGGCCGAGTTCACCGGTGCTCGCCCCCTCACCTCAGCAAGTTGTCGTTATCGTGGGGGAGGGTCTGGAAACCGTCCCTACCCCGGGATTCGAGCTTCTCCCACCGGGGATTCGCGGCCCAGGTCGCTTGAAGGATCTGAGGTTCATTCCTCCCTGCATCTCCTTCGATATGCCGAGCTCGTCAGGTCAACTTTGCTTGGATTCCTGTCTCATGCGCTTTTCCTGCATTCCTCTTTTTGCTGATGTTTGTCTCCACAGTTCCCCCCAGCCAATCCGCTGCCGAGGAATCTTCGCAGGCAACCCACTACTCTCCCCTCCCCTCCCCTCCCCAAGCTCGCTGGACTCTTACCTGGGCCCCACAGTGGATCAAGGCGAGCTGACGAGGAGGGAGGTTAAGCTTCTCAAAAAGCTGGTGTGCGGGTTGCGCGAGGTGCAGGGGGTCAACGAGACGCTACAACGCGACTACGCGCGTCTCGCTGACGAGGTGCGAAGCGGCCAGGCTGGCGAGCTGATGTCCCCTTCCCGGCTTCTGGACGAGATAGATGATGGTCTCTCAGTGGCGCATAGGAATTCGAGGAGGATCCGCGAGCTGCTTCGCGCGCGGCAGTCTGGGCGACGGGAGCCGCGGGACCGGGTTAGATAAGAGGGCGGCTCCTTTGCCGAGCCGACCGGTACTCGCCTCCTGGTGTTCCCCCTGCTCTCGCGCCCCGCTTTTTTATTCCTGCACTTGGTCTCTGTAATAAGTAACTTTAGAATATTCTTGGACATGCGGTATTCAAATATTATATTGCTCTGTTTGACTTAGCCTTGGTTGGGACGCGCCGGGAGTCGGCAAGCTGGGGTGGCGAGTTGGGTGTGGCGAGCTGGGGCATTCCAGCATCCTGCCTTTGTCCTCCGGGGTTATCCCTTCGCTGATGCGGACCTTCTCCACCCTGCCTCCATGAGTGAGGACCTCCAACTCCACCACTTCCTCTGCAACCTCCAACCTGGACTGCTCCCCCCATCCTTCACCATCCCTCTCCTCCGAGATGGGGACCTCCACCTCCACCTCTTCCTCCACGGCCATCACTTCGGCCATCTCCTCCTGATCTCTTCCTACCGCCTCCTCCTCAGCGCAGCTCTCTACCTCCAGCTCCTCCCTGCCAGCTTCCTGCTCAACCTCCTCCATCCTTCGCCCCATCTTCTCGGCTCCCTCCTGCCAAGAGATGGAGTTCACAGCGGTGACGTAGCATTCCCGCGCCATCTTGGGGTACCCCATGACCCTGACTTGAACCACCTCGGCATTGAACTTCAAGCACTGTTGGAATGATGAGGGGACGCAGCGGAAGGCACCGATAAGGGGCCTCCCGAAGATGGCGTTGTAGCTGCTGGGGGCGTCCATGATGACGAACCTGCAGTTCCTGGACTGCCCCTCCCCCCCAGGGTTACATGGAGACTGACTCCTCCCTCCACTTCCTTCCTCTCCCCCGAAAACCCAAACAAGGGTCCATCCGAGGCCAGCACCCTCTTCTCCTCCATCTTCATCGCATCAAACGCCTTCTTAAAGATGACGTTGACGGAGCTTCCGTTGTCAACGAGGATCCGAGAGACGGTAAAATTTTCGATGGCTGTCTTGATGACCAGTGCATCACAGAATAGATCCTCGTGATCCGACATGTCGCTCCTGGAGAAGGTGATCCTCTCTTCTGGGGGTGGGGTTTGGGATGTGAAGGCAACACTCTGACGATACATGGTGTGGAGACTCGCCTTCCGGGAAGCCTCGACCCCCCCCCCCCCGTGGATCACTCTGATCCCTCCTCAGGTCCCAATGTCCGCCCGGTCTTTGCAACGGTCCACCTCTACCCGAGGCAGGACCTCCTCGATCCTCACTTCCTGGCGCCCCTGCTGCTGCTGCTGTTCCCTATTCCCTCTCATTTCAAGGTACTTCGGGCACGTGGATGTGACATGCCCCTCCTCCTGATGAAAGTCGCAATAGGGCAACTCCACCGTAACTTCTCTCCTCCTCCTCCTTGCTACTCTCCTCCTCTCCCCCATCGCTATGGCCATGGCCTCTTCTTGATCAGGGAGTCGAGGCCTCTGGGCCTGCCTCTAGCCTGGGGGGTGGAACTGATCTTGCCCCCCTTGATGGCGATCCCTTCCTTGGTACCCTCTCTATGGCCCCTGCCCTTGCCACTCAGGCCTCCAGCCCAGCCAACGGTCAGGCTCCTGATGCCCCCACCTAGGCTGCTGCTGCCCCTGGAGCTGTCTCTGCTCCCTCTACTGGGGCTCTCCTCTCCTCTCCTCATGTCCTTTTCCTCCTCTTGATTCCATCTCCTCCTCTGTGGCCCACCTGGCCAGCTTCCGCGCAAACTCCGGGTTTGACGCATCCCCGTCAACCTCTCTCGCTGCCCTCTCCATCAGCTCCTTGTAGGAGAGGGGGGAGGGGAATTCTCTTCAGCTCCATCCTGAAGAATCCCTATTGCAGGCCCAGGGTGAAGGCCATCATCAAATTATGGTATGGCATCTCCTAGACCTGAGTAACCTCCTCTTGGAACCGATCCACGTAGCTCCTCAGCGTCTCATTCACCCCCTGCTTGATATAGAATAGGGACTCCGACTCCTTCTTCCTCCTCTTCGAGGTAGTGAACCTCATCATGAACCCCACGACGCAGGTCCTCGAAGCAGTAGATGGAGCTGGTCGGTAGCTGGTGGAACCACTCCCTTGCCTTCTCCTTGAGGGTGATAGTGAAGAGTCGGCACTTGAACCCGTCTGACATCTGCCGGATTGAAACTACATCCTCGAACCATTGAACGTGTTGGACCGGGTCTCCCTTCCCGGTGTAGTAGGACATCTCGGGTCCCCTGAACCCCTCTGGAACTGGAGCTGAAGAGACCAACTCGCTGAAGGGGCTGCCTCCCCCTACTGGGCGAGCTGGCGAGTCTCGCAAGCCTAGCTCGCCGAACCGGCCTCGGCCTGCCGAGCCAGTGAAGAGCTCCCTCTAGGAGAGCTCG
This sequence comes from Platanthera guangdongensis, assembly GCA_039583875.1. Taxonomy (NCBI): domain Eukaryota; kingdom Viridiplantae; phylum Streptophyta; class Magnoliopsida; order Asparagales; family Orchidaceae; genus Platanthera; species Platanthera guangdongensis. Next base: position 298,194,388 of record CM077153.1, read on the forward strand.
CACCCCCGGCCCTCCTCAGCCACTTCCTTCCCAGCTCGCCTGTCGGGGGCGTCTTCGCCCAGAGAGGGGGCGACCACGATCTGAACTGCTGGAGTCGAGCACTCGGCCCGCGTACCGAGTGCGGACTTGACAAGGTTCAGCACCTCGTTCCTGAAATCCTCGAACATCCCCACCGTGGCGAGAGGCGGGGGGGGGGGGGGGGGGCGGCGAGTCCGGCCTGTCAAATCCATGTCCTCCTGTCATCGGGCTCGCTGAAGATTTTCTGCACTGACCACGCTCCACGCTCACCGCACCAAAATGTTGAAACTGAAAACGGTCTCCTGTGGAGTTCACCCTTGGGGAAGGGGTGATTGCATACCTACTTCACTCCTACAAGTAAAACAATAAAAGAAACAGAGGGAACCGACCCAAGGGCTCGGCGGGAAGGACTCACCACACACCCGGAAGATCTGAGAGCGCTTCCCATCCTTAGCCAGAGGCCGAGCTAAGGTACCCTTAGAAAGCACTTGAAAACTGGAGCAGGAGAGCACAAGAAGCCTGCCTTCTAGGGTACCCCTTGGGTCCTATTTATAGTGTTCAATATCTGAACTGCCAATAACCAAACTGAACTGACCTAAAGTTACCAAAATGCTCTTGGTTGGGTCTGCCAACAGCCAAACTCCGCTGTTTTGAAGGGCTATGGGCAGACCTGCGGGGGCAAAACAATAAAAAGTACCTCATAGATCTGGGCAAGTTGGGGTGTCTGGCCACCTCGGCGGATCCTGCTCGCCTGCTGTTGTCGAGCTCCTTTGCGAGAGCGCGAGCTGGGGCGGCGAGCTCGCCCATCCGTTGGTCACCATCAGTCGACCTTAGTTCGACGATTGTTGGACTAGCTCGGCGAATGCCGAGCTCGCGGTCGATGAATGCCGCTCTCCAATTCGACGAATGCCGAGCTCGGGCTCGGATTCCCTGCTGCCGAGCTCGCCCATTAGTTTCAGCCCGATTGGTCTGGTTCCTGGCAACCTTATTTGTCAGACACGGGGTTGTACAGTGATAGAGGATCTGCGCCTGGCCCGGGAACTGGGGGTGTTGGACGTGGAGGTCCTCACTGACTCCACGGTAGTAGCTTCCCAGATTAACAGAGAGTTTGAGGCGAGAGAGCCCACCCTACAACTATACTTGGCCAAAGTGAAGGGCATCATTGGCTCATTTGAAACCTTCTTCATTTGACATGTGCCCAGGGACGAAAACGAGCAGGTCGACCAGCTTGCGAAGCATGGTCCCAGGGTGTGGGGGGGGGGGGGGGTACCATCACCGACTTGTTCCGTCCTTCCATCAAAGAAGGAGAGCTCCTGGAGATAGATAGCACTCCTCATGGATGGACCCCATCACAACTTTTCTCTCCACGAGAGAGTATCCGGAAGGGGCGGATAAGAAGAAGCTCAGGTACAAATCAGCATATTACCTCCTCCGGGATGTGTGACTATACCGAAAGACTTTCTCGGGGATACTGACCCGTTGCGTGGCCAAGAAGGAGGAGCAAAGGATCTTGGAAGAAGTTCACTCCGGGGAGTGCAAGAGTCATTCCGGGAGTCGGACCCTGGAAGGAAGGATTGTCAGGCATGGGTACTTCTGGCCCACCCTAGGCTGCAACGCAATAGAATTCGCGAGGAGGTGTCATAAGTGCCAACTGTTTACCCCCTCCAGCAACAGTCGGCTCAGCGCCTCAAAAGCATCACAGACCCCTGGCCCTTTGCAATTTGGGGGATGGATTTGGTCGGGCTGTTCCCCCAGGCCAGCGAGAAGAGGAGATTCCTGCTGGTAATGATTGACTACTTTTCCAAGTGGATAGAAGTAAAGGCGCTGGCCAAGGTGACTTCCCAGGTCGTCAGAAACTTCGTTTGGGGGAGATCATCTGCCGTCATGGGCTGCCCCAGGCCATTGTCACGGACAATGAGCCTCAGTTTGCCAGCGCGGAATTCACTAGCTTCTGCGAGCAGCTCAGGATCAACCTTAGGTTCGCCTCGGTCCACCACCCCAGGAGCAACATGAAGATGGAGGCCGCAAACAAAATCATCATGAATCTCCTTAAGAAGAAGGTAGAGAACCTGAAAGGGAGCTGGGTGGAGCAGCTTCCCTCGGTCCTCTGGGCCCTGAGGACCACCCTCAACACAACCACAGGGGAGACCCCATTCAAGCTCTCCCACGGATGCGAAGCAGTGCCCCCCATAGAGTTTGAAGTCCGAACGCCTCGGGTGGTAGCGACGGAAGAAGGCCGAATAGAATGGTCGGCGGAGAACGAGGAAGAGTTGCGGCACTCCCTTGACCTGGTGGAGGAGCTACGCAACCTTTCTACCATCTGACAAGAAGAGGTGAAGAGAAGAATGGTCAAGTACTTTGACAAGTACGTCAGAGTCAAGCAGTTTGAAGAAGGGGACTTGGTCCTGAAAAAGGTGGATGCAGCGGGAAGGTCGACAACCGTGGGGAAGCTCAACCCCAACTGGGAGGGGTCGTTCATTGTAAAAGAAACACTGAAATCGGGGGGGGGGGGGGGGGGTATCAGCTCCAAAATATAAAATATGAGACCCTAAGTCTCACCTGGAGTGGTGACGACCTGAAGCGCTTTTATCCTTGAGTCATGTAAGTGGTATTTTCATTCTTAATAAAATCCTTTGAGATGATGATTATGCCACAATAAGTCGTATGGTAAAGAGAAGTACTCATTCGATAGGCCCCGAGCAGATCCCGCTGTCAGGCTCTCACTTAGCTAGCGGGGTTGGATGTCACTCGGTGTCACCTTCAGGACCCGAGCAGATCCCGCTGTCAGGCTCTCACTTAGCTGGCGGGGCTGGATGTCACTCGGTGTCACCTTCAGGCCTCGAGCAGATCCCGTTGTCAGGCTCTCACTTAGCTGGCAGGGCTGGATGTCACTCGGTGTCACCTTCAGGCCCCGAGCAGATCCCGCTGTCAGGCTCTCACTTAGCTGGTAGGGTTGGATGTCATTCGGTGTCACCTTCAGGCCCCGAGAAGATCCCGCTGTCAGGCTCTCACTTAGCTGGCAGGGCTGGATGTCACTCTGTGTCACCTTCAGGCCCCGAGTAGATCATGCTGTCAGGCTTTCACTTAGCTGGCAGGGATGGATGTCACTCGGTGTCACCTTCAGGCCCCGAGCAGATCCCGCTGCCAGGCTCTCACTTAGCTGGCAGGGTTGGATGTCACTCAGTGTCACCTTCAGGCCCCAAGCAGATCCTACTGTCAGGCTCTCACTTAGCTGGAAGGGCTGGATGTCACTCGGTGTCACATTCAGGCCCCGAGCAGATCCCGCTGTCAGGCTCTCACTTAGTTGGCAGGGCTGGATGTCACTCGGTGTCACCTTCAGGCCCCGAGCAGATCCCACTGTCAGGCTCTCACTTAGCTGGCAGGGCTGGATGTCACTCGGTGTCACCTTCAGGCCCCGAGCAGATCCCACTGTCAGGCTCTCACTTAGCTGACAGGGTTGGATGTCACTCGGTGTCACCTTTAGACCCCGAGCAGATCCCGCTGTCAGGCTCTCACCTCGCCGGCAGGGCTGGATATCACTCATTGGGGGAGACTCCGGCTCCTCGCCAACTATCAGGGAAGGCCTCGATGAGCAAAGCAGTGTTAGAAGTCGGGGAGCCCAGATGTTAGGGTGATGGGGAAGGAGTCGCAAAAGTCAGTAAAAGAAGGCTAGCGTAATCGCCCAACACCAAGGGTAGCGGCCTAAGGGGGCGAGAACCCGTGTCGCGTTGCAAGGGGAGGTCGGCCCGTAAGAAACCCGACGGATCAGATAAGCGCCGAGCCAACTCACCTCTCTTAATGAGCAAGCAATTGGCATAGCAGGATCGGGCTGTGGAGGCAGGTCGCTGCTCGCGGGATGGCTAATAATTCCCCTACGATTCCCAAACTAAGTCAGTGAGCGTACGACCTCGCCAGCGTGGCACAGAATGGACAACCGTGAGCAGAAGTCTCAAGGTCGGCCGCGAACACAGAAAGGAAAAAATTTACATCACGCAAAAAAAAACAAGTATGCACATAAGGCGAGCGAGGAAGCATTTATAAGAACAGGAATAGATGAACATTCGCAAAGTCATGCCGCGTCTCGCGCTTACATTTCAAGCAACCAAAAATATACAATTAAACATATAACGGGCAAGTCGCAGGGGCAAGGGCAACGTGAGATCCTGGGCGAGATGTCCTAGAGGCGCTGGTAGGACCTATCCCCGGGGTCCGGCACAGGAAGGAACAACGCCGACACCACCTCGCTCGCTGAGAGACCCGCGCCCTCGCTCTTGAGGAAGTCGGCCCGCCGCAGCATCTGCATCGTGTACTTCACGTCGTTGGCAGCGTTCTTCTGCATCAACACCTCCATCTCGTAGTCAGAATGATGTTCCAGCAGGCAGCTGCTGCTGGCTGGTGGAGGGGCGGCAGCGGCGGCCTCCAGCTCGCGCACCCACGCCTCCAGCGCCTGCTTGTCCTGGCCGAGGATGGCGAGCTCGGCGACCAGGCGGTTGGCCGTCGTCACGTCCTGCAAAAAGGAAGATGGTTAAGGGATAGGCTTGAGAAAGGAAATGGCAACTAGAAGTAAGTGCGGGCAGAGAGATGTACCACCCCTCCCAAGTACTGGGCGAGGGTCGCCTCGATCGCGTCTACCCGCCTCTTTTGGAGATCCGCCTCCTCCTGAGCGAGCTTGCAGGCCTACTCCTTCTCGTCTGCCAACTTCTTAAGTGAGGTGGCATTCCGGTCCAACTGGGTGCAGCGCTGACCAACCATATGGGCCAGCTCCAGGCCGCGGAGTTGAGCCCGCACACTTTCGTGCACCAACACTCGCGTCGCCTCCTTGTCATAAATGGCGGCATCCTCCCGCGAGTAAAGGCCAAATGAGAAGTTATAGGCCTCCCCGTTGATGGTATCCTACTCCATCCAGCTCGGCAGCATGGTCGAGACCACCGCACAATTTGACTCTTTGTCCCATAGCAGAAGCAGGACGCCGATCTCGTCCAGGTACTTCTCGTCGTTGCCAAAATTGCGGTGCCCTCTCGGCACCAGCTTCGCGGCAGTTTACGCCCCTTCCGGCGGCCCAGAAGTGCTCGCCGCCTCGCCGGGGGTTTTGCTGGTCGAGGCGGTCCCAGGGGCGGGATCCTTGGCCAATTGATTCGCTGGGGCCTTGCCTTTTCTTTGGCCCACGACGGGCACCTCCCCCACAGTCTTCGCCTTCTTGGGTGTGGGAGGTGTAGGCTGTTCGCGGCCCGGCCGCTTCTTGGCGGGAACCACCGGTATGTCACGCTGAGCAACGTCGGCGACCTGAGCATGGGCGAGCTCGCTGGAAGAGACCCTGGCACTCTCATAAGGGGGGTGAAGGGGGACGTCCCACTTTCCTGTCAAGAGGAGAGATGGTGAAGCGAGAGAGCAAAATAGTGAAACAAAGAGTACTAGCGAGTAGCTAACCTCCCCCGAGCGGGACGGCGGCGAGGTTGTCCAGGTTGCAGCGTAAGTATGCGACCTCGAAGTTCTTCCCAGCGAAGAACCCCCACAGGTCGGCTTCATGGCCCCCCAGGCTGGGTGGGCAGTAGCTCGCCTCGCTAAGCTGCACCAACGAGAAAGGGACATTGCTGAAGTCCCCCTTGACGAACATAAATTTCTTGAGCCAGTTGTGGCTCTTGTTGACGGTCTCCCGCACCTTGAGGTGGGCACTGGAGAAATAGGCGGTCCCATCCCGATTCGCGCGGAAGGACAACAGTTTGCGGAAGACCGCGAGACTGAACTCGACTCGCTCCTCCCGCAAGAAGCAAGCGAACCCGACCATGACCGCCACAGAGTTCGGGGTCATCTGGCCTATGATAACCCCAAAGTACTTCAGAACTTGGCGAACCTCCGGCCACAGGGGAAGCCGGAGGCCCACCTCAAAGTGAGCCAGGGGAATGGCAAGCTCATCTCCGGAGAGATCGTTTATCTTCTCCCCTTCCCTGGGCCGCCTCGCCGAGAATCCAGGCGGACCGTGATCGCTGAGGGCGTCTAAGTACTCGCTCTCAGAAATAACGGCACGGGGAAAGTCATGCTCAGAAAAATTCCAAGCACACTTACTCCGCCCGTCCTCGTCACCGCTGTCGCCGCCCATTTCGCAGAAGGTTTGTTGAGCGAGCGAGGAAACCCCGGGAGGGCGCACGCGAGTCGGGGTCCACAAGGAGCAGGAGGGGAGAAAGAACTTGAGTGTGGTGGATGGATAATGGCTGGCAAGGCCTATTTATAGAAAGAAAAAGAGCGGGAAAATCTTTCGCCGGCGGGAGAAGTGCGGGTAGCAAAAATCAGGCCTGACGGTTCAACTTCCAGCCCGCAGCCACGCCGCCAGGACCGTCCATCAGCGGGATCATGCCCACCCGTGTCCGCAAAGTAGGCGGGCGAGCTGCGACTCGCACCCGTCGAGAACTCTGAGCGAGCTGGGGAAACTCACAACCCACGAGTTCTCGATCCGCTTTCGCCAAGATCAGGTTGGCAAGCTGGGCAAACATGGGCAAGCACGACGGCTCCATCCATTGCCCCCCCCCCCAAGGAAAGCAGAACAACAGCACTCAAAAAATAACACACATCAGAAATCACAAGTAGGACCCGCAGACAAGCAAGAGAAGTCGCAGATTATTACAGACATTAAAAGAGTTTCATAGTGGGAAGCCTCTCCAAACTAGTCGGTTTGGAATCCAGATGCAGTCTGGCCCAGCGAACAGAATGCGGGGAAGGGGTAGGCAGGTCAGTACTGGATCCATTTTCACCTACCCCGCCCCCGCGTCCCGGTTTGGGGTGGCACGCGAGGGTAATGGTAGTCGCGAACCGCCACTAGCTCCTGCTGGGCCAAGCTGACTTGCTCCGTGGTGTGCCTGAGTCGCTCCTCGGCCCGCGTGATATGCACGCCAGGTGAAGTAGCCTCATCTCCCTCCGTCGGGTGCTGCACTCCCTCCAAGACCGCAACTCGCGCATCGATCGCAGTTTTATCCCGATCCACCCGGCTGCAGAGCTCCTGAAGCAGCAGAGTATGTTTCTGGAAGAGCTGCATCACTTGTCTCTTCATCCCCACCGCATCCGCCGGGTCGCCCAGTTACTCCGCAACCCCCTCCACGTCAGGAGGAGGCGAATACCCCTCACTCATTTCAGTTTCAGATGAGATCGCGTTGTAGCTTGCAAAGAAAGAGATTCAGAGGTGACAGGCGAGAACAAAACAAACGCCGAGTGCATGCTTACCTGGGGTAGGAACATCCTCCGCACCGGTGGACGGTCGAGAGGAGCCCGGCCGTCCCTGGAAGGGCTCTCCCTCAAAATCTGCGTGGGATTTCCCTAGCCCGGGAGGAATTGACGACCGAGAGGTATCCGGCGGAGGATGCCACAAGCCCGAGGTGTTGGGAACCCACTCAGTTGACAGCAGAAGGGAACGATCCTCCTCCCCACCCCCTTCACCTTCGCGCGGTAGTACCTACGAAAGAAAAGGTCAAGAATGAAGCGACAAGCCGGGAGAGAGGTACGCATACCTCAGGGACGACCTCGGTGCTAGCTGCCGAGTTGGATCTCAGAACGTCATTTACCGGGGATCGTCTGATGATCCTTCCCTTTACCGGCCTGAAGAGAGGGCCGGGAGACCCGCACGCCAACCACGGAGCGGCCTCGAGGGCCTCCTCCCAAGTCTTCTGGCTCGCAGCTACCAAACAGGCTCGCACATCCTCACTACTGGCATAATGAGGCTACAGTTCACTCAGAGAGGCACAAGAAGGTAAGGATTCACCTGAGGACTCGGTGGTGTATTTATAGACAGGGAGTGGGCCCACCAGAAGATTCCATGATAGCTCACCACAGCACTCACCGAACACGCGGGTTGGATGATTCTTTCTGAACATGGTCAAGCTCAAAAAGAGTGGGGATTGTGTACAACCCTGTGTTCACCGAGTGTGTATGCCAAGCCAGGAGAGCGGACCAAGGCGTCCGGCCCGCACCAGAGCAATATGTGGGTAGGCAGCAGACGACCAGCTCACTCTCGCCGAAGTCAAGCGAGTGAGCTGCGTGAGCTGGTCCCTTCCCCCTTCTAGCTCGCCCGTCATTCATCGAGCAGAGTTTTGGTCCGCCATTCGTCGAGCAGAGATCTCGCACGCCATTCGTCGAGCAAAGTTTTGGTCCGCCATTCGTCGAGCAGAGTTTTGGTCCGCCATTCGTCGAGCAGAGTTTTGGTCCGCCATTCGTCGAGCAGAGTTTTGGTCCGCCATTCGTCGAGCAGAGTTTTGGTCCGCAATTCGTCAAGCAGATTTTTGGTCCGCCATTCGTCGAGCAGAGTTTGGGTTCGCCATTCGTCGAACAAATGTCTGAAGTTGAGCCTGACGAGTCCAGATCGGCGAGCCTCCCTCCGGGACTCTCATGGTTATAGTTTGAAGCCTGGCCGCCAGCCCGCTCTACTATACGTGACCTGGCCGCTAGCCCACCTCGGCACGGGCACTGGCAGGTTGCGGTGGCCCGGCTCGCTCTCGCCCAGTAAGAGTAGGCGAGCTGTGGGAGCCAGGTCGCACCTGCCTCTCGCAAGGAGAGAATAGTGGCGAGCTGACCTCCATATCCCTAGGACAGGTCCGATGGGGCCCAGGGGTGAAATTACCTGGATGACCTCCTCATGGGTGTGAATAGCTTGTAAGAACAGCGGAGTTACGTTGTTGGCAGACCAAGTTGGAATGCATATAGCTGTTCAAAACAGCGTAGGTTGGCTATTTGCAGGCCATTTCCAGAAATCTATAAATAAGACCCAAGGGGCACCTCAGAAAGCACGCTTTCAGAATTACGTGCTCCTTAGTCCTCTAGCGCTTTCTGAGGTAGCCTTAGCTCGGTCTGTGTCTAAGGAGGGGAAGCATTCTAAGGTCTTCCGGGTGTGTGGTGGGTCCTCCCCACCGAGCCCTTAGGTCCGTTTTTCTTTATTTCTCTTGTTGTTTTGCTTGCAGGAGCGAAGTAGGTGCGCGATCACCCCTTCCCCAAGGGTGAACTCCACAAGAGACTGTTTTTCGGTTTCAACATGAATATTTGTACCTTTTGTCATTAGAACTTCTTCTTAAGTCCCTTATAGAGTTGCTTCTCCCATCACTTGATCAGAGATTTCATGTGCAGGAGCTTGTGACTTTTCTAGGTCTTGAACCACATCTATTATGATGGTTGTTGTTGTATCCATTGGTAATTCTGTGAGGTTCTCCCCCCTCCCCAGCTAAGTTTTTTTCTGGGATGATCTCCCCCTGCACTTGTGCACTGGTCTCAGGGAATTGCCTAGGAGACCGAAAAAAAAATTTCATCTGAACTGAAGTTTACCACTTTTTCAGAATCACTAGTGGATACTACTTACTCTACCACTGATTTCTTACCTTTTATTTCCTTTTTATACTTAGGTGCAAGAGTGTTCTTAATCAAGACTCTGTCCCACCTAGACAGGATTCTCAGGTCCATTCTCCTCATATGATTAATCTTAGTTCCATGTTTCTGATTGATGCAATATGGAAGTACCATTACCAAATACAAACTAACTATTCTGCTCACATTGGGCTTCTGAATTCCTTCTACAATCTTATCAAACAACACTCTATTCTAGTCAGTATTGATTTTGAAGATAATTCTAGTCATCAGATTAAACATGACAGAAGAAATTCTGTCATGTGCTCCAATCTTGCAGAGGAACACCTTTCCTACTATTTTAGACATGAATTTACCTTGGGAATTCATTCCCTTCCTGTTGAAAGAATGTCCAAAACTAGTGGTTGGAGGTAGTCCACACCAAACTAGTGCCTCAGCTATCTTGGTTGAATCCAGTTCATTATCCTATGAAATTCTTGGAATCATAAAGACTTTAGCCAATATTTTGGTAGTTACTTTATCCTTTCTCCATTAACAATGGACTTTATCTTATCAAAGTTAGATTTTAAGGAGGCATTAGAGAAAAATTTAGATACCTCTCTCTTCCAGATCTTGGTTGGTTCTGAAAAAAGATACTCCAACCCTACCTCATTCACAAGGTCAATCGTTTTCCTTCTATCTTCAGAAGCGATGTCGAATGCGTTGCACACCAGTTCATATCCCTCTTTGATATGATCGTCCATCTTTGGTGCCATTCTTGTTGAAAGATCTTGAGTTTGAAGGGTGTCGACTATGGATTTCTAGGTCTCGACACACAACGATTAGTCTCTCAAGATTACTGGTGAGTGAAGCCGACAAAACCTAACACCTACTATTTATAGTAACTGTCTTTTAAAGGTGAAAAGGCGCAGTGCATTTAGTGATTTTCTCAATATTGGGAAATTTCTGGAGTCGACAAAGAAAACCTAAGTTGTCGAGATGTGTCGACATGTGTCGACACAAGGTTTATGTTTCTCGACACAGACTTAAAGGTATCGACACAAACTTGTAATGTCTCGACACACATCCTCTCAACTGTGTCGACACACATCCGCTAATCAGTGTCGACACACAGTCACGTGTCTCGACACACCTTTTCCACTAGTGTCGACACACGCTGTTGTGTCTCGACACACCTGTACTAATAGTGTCGACACACACTCTGATGTCTCGACACAATTCTTTGACTAAGATAAATTGTGTTCTGACTTATATTTCCTGACTTATTTAAGTAAAAAAAAATTAAAATATTTGTATTCCAAATTAATCATCCTTTTAAGTGTAATTATTTATTCAATATTCAACATGCCTAGCTCAAATTTAAAATAATTGAACTTACTTTCATCTAGGGGCTTTATAAAAATATCAGCAACTTGTCTTTCAGTTGGAATATGTTGTAAGCTAATATTTTCCTTCTCTACATTTTTTCTGAGAAAGTGATATCTAATTTCTATACGTTTAGTTCTACTATGAGAAACATGATTATTGGCAAAAGAAATTGCACTAGTAGAATCACAGAACATAATAGATTTACTTAGCTGAATACTGTAGTCCAGTAGTTGATGTTGAATCCACAACAGCTGTGTACAACAAATTTCAACAGATATGTACTCTGATTCTGCTGTAGAGATAGCAACACTTGTTTGCTTCTTGCTACTCCAACTGATAAGTCATTTCCCTAGAAACTGGCAAGTTCCAGAAGTATTTTTTGTCTTATTTACACCCTGCAAAATCTGCATCTGTGCACCTAGTAAGTTCATAATCACTATCCCTAGGATACCAAAGCCCAAGATTGGGTATGCCCTTAAGATATCTCAGTATTCTCTTAACAGCAGTATAATGAGACTCTTTGGGGCATGCTTGGTACCTAGCACAGACACATGTTGAGAACGTAATATCTGGCCTACTAGTAGTTAAATACATGAGTGATCCAATTATGCCTCTATACAAGGTTTCATCAACTGGTTGTCCAGATTCATCCTTGTGTAGTGACACTGTATAACCTATTGGAGTTCTCATGGTAGAAGAATTCTCCATACCATATCTCTTAATCAACTCCTTAGTGAACTTAGATTGAGAGATGAATATTCCATCCTCAGATTGTCTAACTTGGAATTCAAAAAAGAACTTTAGCTCACCCATACTACTCATTTCAAACTTGCTTTGCATAAGCCTTGCAAATTTGCTACACAACATCTCATTGGTAGACCTAAAATTTATGTCATCTACAAAAATCTGGACTAAGATGCTTGAACCTTTGATGTTCCTAAGGAATTGTGTCTTGTCTATCTTTCCTCTAGAGAACTTGTTCTTTATAAGAAAGGTAGAGAGGGTCACATACCAAGCTCTAGGTGCCTGTTTTAACACATACAAAGCCTTGTGTAATCTGAAAACATAGTTTTTTGTGTTTAGGGTCAACAAAACCTGGTGGCTGCTCTACATAGACTTCTTCCTTCAGTGTACCATTTAGGAATACTGACTTTACATCCATTTAGTAGACTTTGTATCCTTTGAATGTTGCATGGGTTAAAAACAATCTAATGGCTTCTAACCTAGCTACAGGTGCAAAGGTTTGGTCATAATCTAATCATTCCTCTTGTCTATATCCTTTAGTCACTAACCTAGCTTTGTTCTTGACTATAACCTCATACTCATCTAATTTAATTCTATAGATCCACTTAGTTCCTATGATATTATGATCACTAGGTCTAGGAACTGGACACCAGACTTTGCATCTCTCAAAATGATTTAACTCTTCTTGCATAACCATAATCTAGTTGGGATTTAAATTGGCATCTTCAAACCTTTTAGGTTCTACCTGTGAGAGAAAACTAGAGTATAGAACCTCATTGTGATGTCTACTTCTAGTAGTCACACCTAATCTGGCATCACCTATTATTTGATCTATAAAATGACCTCTAAGATGTCTAACAGCTACAGGAAGGTGTCTATTATCATCTAGTGCTGTAGGAGGATGAGGTTGATTCTCTTCCTCCCCCTGAGCCGATGTAGTATCATCTATATGAACTTCTATATTGTCCCTAATGTCTAACTCTATGTTAGGTGAGTCACTTATATTTAGTTTTTCCATTCTAGACTTTACAACACCTAGACTAGAGCTGTTATAGATATCATTACATAAAACAGATGATTCATCAAATACTACATTAATAGATTCTTCTACAACTTGATGTTTCAAGTTGTAGATATTGTATGCTTTGCTATGAAGATTATACCCTACAAAGATTCCTTCATAGGATTTCTCTGAGAACTTGGTTAGATAAGTTTTCTCATTATCCAAGACATAGCACTTACTTCCAAGAATTCTGAAGTATGACAGATTTGGTTTTCTGTCTTTCATTAGTTCATAGGGAGTCTTATTGTGATACTTGTTGATCAAGGCTCTATTTTGAACATAGCAAGCTGTGTTTACAGTCTCAACCCAGAAATATTTTGGGAGAGATGTATCACTCAGCATTGTTCTAGCTGCCTCAATAAGAGTTCTATTTTTTCTCTCAGCAACTCCATTTTGCTGTGGTGTTCTTGGAGAAGAGAACTCCTGAAGGATCCCTAGTTCCTTACAAAAATTTTTCATCCTTTCAGATTGAAATTTTGTACCATGGTCACTTCTAAGTTTGACCACAGTGTATCCAATCTCATTCTGAATTTATTTGACAAAATTAGCAAGGATGCCTAGAGTTTCAGACTTTTTCCTTAAGAAGAACACCTAAGCAAACTTGGAGTGATCATCCACAGTCATATAGGTATAAGACTTTCTTCCCAAACTAAGAACTTGCATAGGACCAAATAGATCCATATGAAGTAAGTATAGACACCTCTCAGTGTCTTTGGACAGAATACTCTTAAAGGAGACTTTTGTTTGTTTGCATTTTTGACATGCAGGACATATGTATTCTTTGGAGCATTTTAGTTGAGGGCTATTTCTAACTAAGTCCAAAGAAAATAATTTACTCATAGCATTATAGTTTAAGTGAGCCAACCTCTTGTGCCACTGTACACACAAAGTGTCTTTCTCACTAGCTACAAGACATAATGGTGATTGTTCATTTATACTAAAAAAATTTAGAAAATAAATGTTCTCACTCCTAGTATCTGACAAGATGATCTCTTGATCACTTGAATTCCTTATCAGACACTTGTCATTGTGGAAGACAATTTCATATCCTATATCACAAAGCTGACTTATGCTTATCAGATTGTGGTTCAATCCTTCCACATAAGCAACTTTAGTGATGGTAACTAGGCCATTAGAAATATTACCATATCCCTTTGTGAGTCCTTTTTCTGACCCTCCAAAGATGACTTTTGTTCCATTCTTAACTGAAGTGTAGTCTCTTAGTAAACTCCTTGATTCAGTCATATGATTGGAACATCCACTATCCAAGTACCATATTAGCCTATTAGTGGTACTTGGCTCCACCTGCAAACACAAATTTAGTTCACATTAGGCACCCAACAAGTTTTAGGGCCTTGGTTCCTGTTAGGCTTTACTGTGTAAAACACACCAGTCTTTCTAAATAAAGGTGGTTGAAATCTATATGAAGGACCTGTTGGATTATACCAATAATCTAGGGCAAAATATCCAACCTTCCCACAACACCAACACTCAAATATGTTGTATCTTTTTTTAGTTGCACATTTGAAGTTGTTCTCTTGTGCAACACAGAATTCTCATCTAATTTCCAAGGTAGAGGTGCATAATTCACACCCTTACCTTTCATATTTGAGTGAGCCATACTGGGATCAGCCCTAGGAATTCCTTGGCTTCTTGGATTGATCACCTTCTATGGTGATTCTTAGCCTATATTGCCTTTTGACATCTGAACCTTCCAGCAAGGCTCTTTATTGACCTTGCTGGTAGAGCACTCAGACATCATGTGTCCAGAAATACATGATCTCAAGCATCTGTTAGAGGGCAGATACTTGACTGGTTGACTATCTGGACCACTTGGAATTTTATCCTTGGATACAGACTTCTTTTTAAATTTTTTATTCTTACCAAACCCTACACCACTTCTAAATGGTACAAAAAAGGTATCTATGATAGGTAACACTGACTTAGGCTTTGAGAACTGAGTCAGGAGATGTCTTTTCTGGGCAAGCTTTGCTTCCAGTCTTTGACAGTCTTGACCTGTTCAATTATCACCTCTATCTGGCTATCTATCTTGTTGGTTAATTCAATTAGTTTCAGTTTTTGTAAATCCAACTTTGTGTTGGCACTTATCAACTGAGAAGATACTCCTCTCAAGGAATCTAACTCTTTGGCCTAATCCTTAGCAAGCTCTTTTCTTGCAATTAAGGCCTTTAATACCTTTCCATACCTGTTGATAAGGGAGTTAAAATCTGCTTCAATGTCTGAATCATGTTCTTTACTGTTAAAAGTAGCAAACTAGCAAGAGAAAACGGATTGAGTTTTGAACAATTGAAATTTTATTATCCAAAAAAATGGTATCATTTACAAAGGTATGACCTCCCTTTTATAGAATGGAGGGGATATGGGAGAGTACAAATAAACAATGTGGGACTAAATATTTACAGTACTGGGCGGCTAGAAATAAAGGAGACCGCATAGGCCGCGCAGTTAGACAAATGAGTTAACCGCTCGGCAACTCCATCAGGATAGAACAGTCCGCAACAGGAGATCGATAGACCGCCCGGTCTCCAGGATTCTGAGGAGACCGCTAGACCGCTCAGTCAACAAACCGCTGGACAAAACCGCAAGGCCACCCGGTCTAATACTTCAACACTCCCCCTCAAGCTGGAGCATATATATCAATCATGACCAGCTTGTCACAAACGTGGAAGAAGGAAGTAGAGACCGGCTTTGTGAAGATATCTGCCAATTCTTTGTCAGAGGTGACAAACGGTGTACAGATCTGTTTCTTCAAAATCTCTTCCCGAATGAAGTGTCAGTCAACCTCTATATGCTTTGTTCTCTCATGGAAGACTGGATTTCTGGATATGTATATGGCGGCCTTGTTATCACAGAACATATGAAGCGGATAGTCATAGACCTCCCCTAAGTCAAGCATGAGAGCCCGCAACCACTTTAACTCACACGTGGTTGACGCCATACTCTGGTATTTGGCTTCTACACTGGATCTGGAGACAACGGACTGTTTCTTGCTCTTCCAACTCACCAGATTTCCTCCAACAAAGATACAAAAACCTGATGTGGATTTACGATCGCCTTTGTCATCCGCGTAACTAGAATCTGAGTAGGCATCAACCCTCAGATGACCATTCTTCTGAAAGATAAGCCCTTTGCCTGGAGCTGCTTTGATATACTCTAAAATCTTTAGGACAGACTGAAGGTGGCACTCCCTGGGAGCTTGCATAAACTGACTGACCTTGCCTACAGCATAGGCGATGTCGGGTCTAGTCACCGTGAGATAGATGAGTTTGCCAACCAAACGTCTGTACCTGGTGACATCAGATATAAGAGGCGAATCATCCGTCCACGTTTTGTCTTCTCCAATAGCCATGGGAAACCGAGCCGGTTTGGCACCTGTCAATCCGGCTTCCTGTAGAAGATCAAGGGCATACTTTCGTTGGAAGAGGACCAACGAGTCAGGTTTCCGAGAGATTTCTATCCCCAAGAAGTATTTCGGGGAGCCCATATCCTTCGTGACCAAGTGTTGACGGAGGTGCTTCTTCGTCAAGTCCACCCCATCTCGATCATCGCCAGTAAGAAGAATATCATCCACATATACTGCCAAAACCACCAGTCCCGAGGCCGTTTTGCGAATGAATAAGGAGTGATCGGCTGAACTCCTTATAAAGCCGATGGTAGCCACAATACCACTAAATTTGTCGAACCACGCCCGAGGGCTCTGCTTTAGGCCATAAATGGCCTTCTTCAAATGGCATACGCGTGTCTCCCCCTGAGCAACATACCCAGGAGGTTGCTACATGTAAACGACCTCCTGAAGATCGCCATAGAGAAAAGCATTCTTCACATCAAGCTGGGAAATAGCCCAATCCCGGTTAACAGCCACAGAGAGAAGAACCCGGATGGTGCTGAGGCGAGCAACCGGAGAAAAAGTGTCAAAGTAATCAATGCCATAAGTCTGAGTGAAGCCTTTGGCCACCAGCCGGGCCTTGTAGCGATCCACAGTGCCGTCGGGTCGAAACTTCACAACGAAGACCCAGCGACAGCCAACCACATCCGTGCCCACGGGAGGAGGAACAAGGGTCCAGGTACCCCGTTCAATAAGAGTAGCCATCTCTTCATCCATGGCAGACTTCCAATGAGGGATAGTAAGAGCCTCCTGGTAGGTGCGGGGAGTAGAAGTAGCGGAGATAGCCAAGGCAAAACACCTGCGACAAGGAGAAAGCCGATCATAGGAAACAACTGCCGCAAGCGGGTGTTGAGTACACGCTCGCACCCCTTTGCGAAGAACAATGGGAAGGTCTAGGTCGACGGGGGCGTCAGCAACCGGAGCGTCCGTGGCGGAGAAGGCTGGCCCGAGACTAGAGAGAGACGGCGGCGAAGAAGAGGGAGGAGGGGTGGGTGGGGAGACGGACAGGGAAGGAGACAGGGGAGGAGGAGGCGGAGGTGGGGGGACGTCGAGAGGCGTGGAGGGAACGGAGAGATCTGAAGGAAGAGAGGAGGTAGGAGAGAAGTAAGAAACATTCTCAAAAAAGGTCACATCCGCGGAGACAAATTGCTTGCGGAGAAGGGGGTCAAAACAGCAATAGCATTTCTGAGTGGTAGAGTACCCCAGAACACACACTTGGCGGAACGGGGGGAAAGCTTGTCGCGGGTAGCGGAGGGAGCGTGAACAAAGGCCGTACAGCCAAAGACACGGAGAGGGAGAGGAAAAGGTTCCTTGTGGAGGTAGAGAATGGAGAAGGGGGTCTGGCCGTGGAGAACTGTGGAGGGAAGGCGATTGATGAGGTAGCATGCGAGGAGGACAGCGTAGCCCCAGTAGGAGCGAGGTACGTGCATCTGCGTCATGAGAGTACGAGCAACATCAAGGAGGTGACGGTTTTTGCGCTCCGCCACCCCATTCCGCTGGGAGGTGTAAACACAAGTAGTTTGATGAAGAAAACCATGTTGGTGAAAGAAAGAGGAGAACTCATGATTAAGATATTCTTTGGCATTATCAGAACGTAAAACTTTAATAGACAGGTCAAACTGAGTCTGAATCATAAAATAAAATGATTGCCACACAGAAAAGAGTTCAGAGCGATCTTTTAATAGATACACCCAAGTACATCGGGAAAAATCATCTATAAAGGTGACAAAATAGGAACTACCCCGACCAATAGTGAGGGTAGGGGCCGGACCCCATACATCAGAATGAATAAGATCAAACGGGCGAGAGGAGCCACGGCCTGGCTTCGGAGGGAAGGAGGAGCGATGATGTTTGCCAAGCTGACACGCATCACAGTTGAGCGGAGAACCGGTAGGAGGTAAGTGAGGCAGAAGCTGGCGAAGAATCCGAGGAGGAGGATGTCCAAGGCGAAGATGCCACTGAAGGAGATCGGTGGAGGAGGAGTAGGCGAACAGAGCGGAAACATCGTCGAGGAAGTAGAGGCCGACACTCTCAGTCCCAGTAGCAATCGTCCGCTGGGTCCTCGGGTCCTGAAAAGAACAAGTAGTTGGAGTGAACAAGACAGAGAACTGAAGTTGGCGGCATAAAGTAGTAACAGATAATAAATTGCACGGGAACTTTGGGACATAGAGAGTGTCCTCCAAGCAAAGCGATGGGGTAAGTTGAACCATGCCCGTCCCATGAACCGGGGACGGTGAACCATCCGCCACACGAACCGGGGGTAAGCGGGCATGTGTCTCAAGACGGGAGAAGCAATGAGGGTTGCCCGTCATATGATTCGTAGCACCAGAGTCAATCAGCCATTTACCTTGGGTAACAACGTGGGCACTACCTGACATCGTGGCTACAGAAGCAGACAGCCGAGAAGAGGCAGAGGCCAAAGAAGGAGCATCACCAGAAGGGCGAAGATGAGGTTGTTTCTGCTAGCAGCGGTCAACAGAATGGCCGGTGCGACCACAGTGAGAGCAGAGGAACCGGGACGACCCCCGGCCGCCGGAGTAACCACGACCACTAGGGCTCCCCCTCTAAGCTTGATGAGCAAAGGAGTCCTGGGAAGGAGGGGAGGCCAACAGAGGCCGCTGAAGCAGCGAAGTAACAGCGGCAATGCGAGCTGCAGTGGCATCCAAGGTAGGAGATTCCGCCTCACCCAGGATCTGTTGGCGGATCATATCATAGGAATCGGGAAGACGGAGAAGATAACAAACAACCAGGAGTTCCTGGAAGTATTTGTGTTGGTCGTCCAAGTCCGTCGAGAAGGGGCGATTCTGGAGGATTTCAGCACCAAGAGCCTGAACCTGCTGATAAGCTGCAGCAGGAGACATAGAAGGCCGGGCGAAGAGGTCCGCATAGAGAGTATAAATGCGGGACGTCTGGCCCCTCTTGGAATAGAGAGCAGCAAGGTGAAGCCAGGCGGCCTTGACTGTCTCATCATGACGAATGACGGGAAGACACTCATCAGAGAGGCTGTTGGCCAGCCAAGTGCGAACAAGAGCATCACTCGCATCCCAGTCATCAAACTCAGGAGAGGTACGAGGAGGAGGGTCATCGGTGAGGTGATGACGCTTGCGCTGAGAGCGAAGAAGGAAGGTGAAAGAAACGCTCCAATCGGGATAGTTGGAGCCAACCAGCTTAGAAGGGGTGCCAAGGTTGCCCGAAGGAGGAGGTGGATAAGGAGCTGCAGGAGTGGTGGAGATAACGGGGGTGGTGAGACCGGAAGTAGTCATCGAACACAGCAAGAAACCGCAGCGGTTGAAAAGGAAGAAGCCGCACGAACACAGGCGGCCAGAAAGCAAACAAAGGCACAGCGAGAAAGAGGTCGCGCGGACTGAAAAATCCGAGCGAACAGAAGAGAAGAGGAAGCAAGAAGCAGCGACTAGAATAAGTCGCAAGCCACGCGAACAGGGCAGCGGACAGAGGAGAAGACAAGCCGCGACGATAGGTCACGTAAGGCAGAAAACAAGCCACGAGAAGCAGAGAGCGCACACAAGCAAGAGGAAAACAGGGCTCTGCGAGAAGAAGGGGAAGAAGTCGAACGGCTAGAGGACAGACCGCGCGAACAGAAGCAGGGCGCTGCAAGAAGAGGCGGCGACTTAGAAGAGACAAAAAGTCGCGCACACAGAGGGTATCAACAAGGAGAGGAAGAGGCCGCGCGGACAGGGTGCAAACCATTACGACAAGCCACGCGGACAGGAAGACACAGAATCAGGAGGAGTAGATCGAAGGCTCTGATACCATGTTAAAAGTAGCGAACTAGCAAGAGAGAACGGATTGAGTTTTGAATAATTGAAATTTTATTATCCAAAAAAAGGTATCATTTACAAAGGTATGACCTCCCTTTTATAGAATGGAGGGGATATGGGAGAGTACAAATAAACAATGTGGGACTAAATATTTACAGTACTGGGCGACTAGAAATAAAGGAGACCACATAGGCCGCGCGGTTAGACAAATGAGTTAACCGCTCGACAACTCCATCATGATAGAACAGTCCGCAACAGGAGATCGATAGACCGCCCGGTCTCCAGGCTTCTGAGGAGACTGCCAGACCGCTCGGTCAACAAATCACTGGACAAGACCGCAAGGCCGCCCGGTCTAATACTTCAACATTTACTATGTGAACATGATTCATTTTCTGATGCAGAAATAAAATCTGAGGAAAAACTATTATAGATTGATTTTATCTTAACAGGATCTGAAAAATCATGATCTTCTTTTCCTGGTTGAGTTTCCTCAATGGCCATCAGGCCCATAAGAGTCTCTTCCTATTCTGATTCAGATGAATCAGACTCACTATCATACAGTGTCAACTGACTTGTTGCCAATAGGCTTTTATCAGCCTTCTTGTGTTGTCCATCCTTCAAGTTCTCAGACTTTTTCTTCTTCCTTTTTGTTGGGCAATCAGCTATGACATGTCATTTTCTGTTGCAACAATAACACACTATATTAGTTTTAATATATTTATTTTGAGAAGAGCCATACCTGTCCCCAAAACTCTTCTTCCTGGGTTTCTCTGGATGATTGATCTTTTTGTGAGAAGAGTCTCCTGTTGAACCCTTCCATCTTCCTTATTTTCTTCTCCTTAACATTTTCTCGAATTGTCTAGAGAAGAGAGACAGTTGCTCCTCAGTTATTTCTCCTTCTGTTGAGGATGATTCTGAGCACTCAGAGGAAGTTTCCAGTTTTTCTGTGAGAATTGACTTCTCTCTGACTTTTCTAGATGACTCAGCCTTTAGAGCCAAGGTTTTTTCTCTATTGAGTGTTATGGCTGATTCTTCTTCAGACTTTCTGAGATTAAGTTGTAACTCATGAGACAACAGCTTTCCAAATAGAGCCTGTGGAACTATGTTGGCTAAATTTCTCATTTCTCTTATGACACAGATCTTGATGTCTCAATCCTTGTTCAGGGACCTCAAGAACTTGTCATTAAGTTCATAATAAGTAAAACTTCTACCATAAGTCTTCAGGTTGTTAACAATTCTGAAGAACTTTTCAAAACACTCAGCCACTGAATTCTTTTTATCTTGTCTGAAGGCTTCATACTGTTGATTTATTAGAGATTTTCTATCATCTCTGACTACTTCAGTACTTCCCATGTAAACTATCAAAGACTCCCATATTTCTTTGGCTGTTCTGCAATGAATCAGATTCTAAAAAGTGGAATCATCAATTGCACTAACTATAATATTATGAGCTCTTTTGTCTATTGAGGCCAGTATGATTTCATCCTTATCCATTTCCATGTAAGTCTTGGGTGTCTTGATGTTTGCATCAAAAACTGACACTTTCATGGGTATGAATGGTCCTTCAACCATAGTAATGTATATTCTTGGATCTGCAGTCTCCATGAATAATCTGACTCTTTTTTTTCATATTCCAAAGTTTTCTTTGGAGCAGATAATGAGCTTAATGGAATTGTTTTCCCTCTGGGCCATGATATTTCTTTCTTTGCAATCCTTTTGGATTCTCACTAGGCTGTTATGCTTTTTTCAGTAAATATCGCTTTGATACCAATTGTAAATGTTTACTTTAAGATTTAAAATGACCTAGATGGGGGTGAATAAGTCCAATTTAATTATGGCTCCCCTTTAATTAGTCAGAATACTACTTTAAATAAAGTGATTTACTCAGTCAGATACTCAACATAAACTAAACAACAATTAACAGAATTAACACAGCACAGCAAATCAGCACATACAACACAATGCACACAGATTTATAGTGGTTCCCCAATTTATGGGTACATCCACTTTCCCCTTTCGTCTATCTAGCAATGAACTAGATTCGACCAAACTTCTCCTCTTTCCTTTACTCAGATCTTTAGATCTTAAAGCTCAGAGCCCACCCGGCTCCTACAACTCAGACTTCACAAGTCTTACCACTCAGATCACCGAGATCCTATACCTCAAGTTCTTCCCAAGAACTCTATCTTATAATGAATCCTCACTCCTATCTCTCAGGCAACAAATGCCCTACAACTCAGAGAATTTTCAACATCTCCTACCTCAGGCAATCCTGGCCCTACCTCAGCCTTATAACAGAGGCTTACAACAATAAGAGAATAAATTTCCTCCACTCAGATCTACAGACAGACCTTATAAATTGAATATTACAGAGAAATGAATCAAAAAATGTCACCCAGTATGAGATTTGAGTAACTGCTTCTTGATCTGATCTTAATGATTCTGCTTCCTTTGATTTTGACAAGATAGATATGATCAAACCCTTCTTAGCTTTTCAAAGCTTCTTGAAGTAGAAATTAGGGTTGATCTAGGCTGGAGAGATATTGTAGATGATTCTTGATCAGACCTCTCTCCACCTTCTAAACTGTAGCTGAAGCTTCAAAAATTCTGTCTTAAAATTGTGTTGCTTTTTTATTACTTTCACTTTTTTACGCATGTCCTCTGAAGACTGATTCCCTTTAAATAGGCTCTAACAGGGGTAACCGGCTGATTCAGTTAATAACTGACAGTTCTAACAGTTGTCTGTACTACCGTCTTGATATATGTACTTCGGAAATAATTCTGCTGAAGTGTTGAGACTTGGCTGTTAAATGTGTTGACATAAGTCCCGGGTTTCGACACAGCTCCTGTAGTGGTTTCGACACACTTCTGAATGTGTTGATAAAGCTCTTCAACATGTCTCGACACAACTTCTGTGGAATGTGTCGACACAAGTCCTATGTGTCGACACATTTATCTTCAGTCTGGTTACAGCTTGATTATAGTGTGTCGACACTAGTCCTGAGTGTTGACACAGTTGTCGTTAGTCTCGACACAGCTTGAATAGAGTGTGTCGACACTAGTCCTAAGTGTCGACACAGTTGTCTTTAGTCTTGACACAGCTTGAATAGAGTGTGTCGACACTAGTCCTGAGTGTCGACACAGTTGTCTTCGGTCTTGATATAATGTGTATAGAGTGTATCGACACTAGTCCTGAGTGTCGACACAGTGTGTCGACACAGTTGCACTTAGTGTCAACATAGCTATTTCTTGTTTCGACATTTGTTCAGTGTTTGTCGACACTAGTATTGAGTGTCGACACTTTGTACTTAGCTTTATTTACATGCACATATAAACTTAACATCCATCAAATACAACAATGTGTATATCATTGAGATGAGAAGACTTCTTCAAATCAAGTACGTTGAGGCCAATGTATTCAACACCAAACTTGGGCATATCAGAAGCCATCAGGAGTATGCTCTCTAAAAAAAGGCAGTTGCTGGTAGATTCAAGATACCCCAAGTACCTCTGCTGCCAGTCAGATCCCAAATCAGGCTGTGGTTGGAAGACAAAAGAAAAAGGTTGCTGCTGTACCTGCTGGACTGAGAACTGCTGATACCACTGCTATAAAACCAGCCCTTACAAGAAGGTACAATATCTATGAGTGCTGGTGCTGTGACAAAGTTGGCCACTATGACATTGATTGCTGGCACAATAATAGTGTCCAGAGAGCAAATGTCAGCTTACCTGTCAGAAGAGCTGTAGGCAGGCATATTCATTTTCAACCTGACATGCACCCAGGACTTAATAAGAATTTGGGTCCTATGGTTAACTGATTTATGTTTTGCAGATGGGTCCAAGTTATCATACCCCTATATGATACTTGGACAGTAATTGTTCCAGGCACATTATGAAACAAGGAGCATACTGAAGGAGTACACTCCAATAGAGAATGGACCAAAAGTCATTTTTGGTGGTTCAGAAAAGGGAGTAACCAAAGGGTATTGTAAGATATCAAATGACATAATCATTATCACACAAGTAGCTTATGTGAAAGGGTTGCAACACAACCTGATAAGCATAAGCCAATTATGTGATCTTGGCTATGATATTTCTTTCCTCAAGGATGAGTGCCAAATTAGGAGGTCAAATGATCAAGGGGTCATCTTGACAGGCACTATGAGAGGAAATATCTATTGTCTAAATTTTGTTTGTGAGAGTAAGGACACTCCCATATGCCTACTTGTAGATGAGAAAATCTCACACTGTGTCCAATGGCACAAGACGCTAGCTCACCTGAATTATAAGACAATATGCAAGCTCATTAATGAATAGTTAGTGAGTAATGGACCTAAGGTAAAGTGCACCAAGGAGGGTATCTGCTCTGCATGCCAAAAGGGCAAGAAGACCAAGACCTCCTTCAATAACCTTGGTACCAATACTCAGTGAGGTATTTATACCTCTTATATATGGATCTATTTGGTCCTATGCCAGTTCAAAGTCTTGATAGGAAAGTCTACACTCTTGTGGTTGTTGATGATTTTTCTAGATTTGCCTGAGTGTTCTTCCTAGAGAAGAAATCTGAAACCCCTAATGTATTCGAGACATTTGTTAAGCAAATTTAGAATGAATTCAACAATACTGTGGTCAAAATCACAAGTGACCATGGAACTGAGTTTCAGTCTGAGTGCATGACAAGGTTTTGTGAAGAACATGAGATTCATCAAGAGTTCTCCTCTCCTAGAACACCTCAGCAAAATGGAATTGTTGAGAGGAAAAACAGAACTCTCATAGAGGCTGGTAGGACCTTGTTAAGTGACACATCTCTCCCAGAATATTTCTAGGCTGAGATAGTAAGCACTGCATGTCATGTCCTTAACAGGGCTTCCATCACCAAAAGCCACAAGAAGACTTTCTATTTGATTTTGAAAGGCAAAAAACCAAACTTATCCTATTTCAAGATTTTTGGTAGCAAGTGCTATGTATTGAAACATGGTAAGTCCTATGTGACTAAGTTTGTTGCTAAGTCCCTAGAAGGGATATTTGTTGGGTACAACAACAATAGTAGGGCATATAGGATCTATAACTTGACTAGTCAAGTTGTAGAAGAATCAGTGCATGTTGTCTTTGATGAGTCAAACTTGATTAACTGTGAGCTGCCTAGATCCTCTTCTAGTACTACAGAATTAAAGGAGCTAATGTACAAGTTTACCATCAAGGAAGGTGTTCCGGCAGTACAAAATAAGAAAGAAGATGGGTATTGTCTAGGGGGAGCTCAAGACTCACAAAATGAGGATGAAGAACAACCAGTTGAAGACAATGAAGAACATCAACTGAAGATAATGAAGAACAGTCAGCTGAGGACAATGAAGAATAACAAGTTGAGGCAAGATTGCCTCTAGCTGGGAGATATCTGAGAGACCATCCAGCACACCAAATCATTGGTGATACAAGACATGGTGTCCAGACAAGAAGTAAGAGCATCAACACAACTCTCTATTCAAGCTTCCTATCTCAAGAAGAGCCCAAGAAGCTTGAAGAGGCTATCAAAGACCCATTCTGGATTGGAGCAATGCAGGAAGAGTTGAACCAGTATAAGAGGTGTAGTGTCTGGAAGCAGGTTCCCAGACCTAAGGGACATAATGTCATAGGAACTAAGTGGATCTACATGAACAAGTTAGATAAGAATGACATTATTGTAAAAAAACAAGGCCATATTGGTGGCAAAAGGATACAAGCAAGAAGAAGGAATAGACTTTGACCAGACTTTTGCCCTAGTAGCCAGGCTGGAAGCAATAAGTCTATTCCTTGCATTTGCTGTCTATCAAGGATTCAAAGTCTACCAGATGGGTGTGAAGTCTGCATTCCTGAATGAGGACTTAAAAGAGGACATATATGTGGATCAACCACTAGGTTTTGCAGACCCTCACTTTCTTGATTATGTTTATAGGCTTAGGAAAGCTCTATATGGGTTGAAGCAATTTCCTAGAGCATGGCATGAATACTGTCTAGTTTCCTCATTGAGAACAAATTCTCAAGCGGGAAAATAGACAAGAACTTATTATTAAGGGAATCTAAGGGCAAGATCATCCTAGTCCAGATATATGTTGATGACATTATCTTTGGATCTACTGAAAATAACATTTGCAGGAAGTTTGAGATAAGCAGCTTGGGTGAGCTCAAGTTCTTCTTGGGACTCCAAGTAAGACGGACTGACGATGTCTTGTCCATATCCCAATCCAAGTTCACTAGAGAGTTGATTAAGAAATATGGTATAGAGAATGACTCCATCATGAGAACTCCCGTGGGGTCAAGCATGCCCATAGGCAAAGATGAGGCAGAGAAACCTATTGATGAGTATTTGTATAAAGGGATAAGTAGCTCTCTTCTATACTTGATTGTTATTATGTCTGACATCATATATGGTACATGTGTCTGTGTTAGGTGTCAGCCCCTCCCTAAAGAATCTCATTACTCTACTGTAAAGAGAATTTTAAGGTATCTTAAGAGCATACCAGATCTTGGCCTATGGTATCCTATGAATAGAGATTTTGATCTAATAGGATTTTTAGATGCAGATTTTGTAGGCTGCAAGGAAGACAGGAAAAGTACTACTGGTACATGTCAATTCCTAGGTGAAAGACTGGTGTCATGGAGCAGCAAGAAGCAGACCAGTGTGACAATCTCATCTGCAGAGTCAGAGTACATTTCAGCAGATAACTGTTGTGCTTAATTGCTATGGATTCAGCATCAGCTTGAAGATTACAACATTAAGATAAGTAGAACTTCTTTTTTTATGATTCTATTAGTGTCATTTCTATTGCTAGGAATCATGTCTCACACAGCAGGACTAAGCACATAGATATTAAGTATCATTTTATTAGGGAGCATGTGGAGAAAGAAAACATTAGCCTAGAGTTTATCTCCACTGACAAGCAAGTGGTTGATATCTTCACTAAGCCACTAGATGAACCCAAGTTCAACACCTTTAAGATTGAATTGGGTATGTTGAACTTAGAATAGATTCAGATACTCCCTAAGGTATTTTTTGGTACATGCTTGTTCTTCTTGCAGGTGATGTAGATCTAGTGGAAATCAAGAACAAGATGAGAACAAATGTTCCTATTGAGGGGGAGCAAGTCCAGCAGCTGCAGGACTAAAGTTAGCTTTGTATAAAGAGAAAGCTGACAGATGCACTACTAGCTTCATCTACATCAACTATGGGGAGAAGATAAGTGGAGAGAAATAACTAATGCACCTACCTGACTATCTGAAGAAGTCAAAAAGGGGGAGAGAAGGGATTGATCAAGTTCAAGTAACATCCAAGGGGGAGAGACAAGCTTATCTCAACATGGCAGAAAGACAGGGGGAGAAATTCATGGGGAGAAGAGATTGATCAAGCTGAGAGGTAAACCTCTTTGGTAACACACACCCTGCAGCAATATAATGGGAGTAGGTAAAAATTCATCTCATTAAATTTAATGAATTTTTACTGCCCAAGTGATTGTGTATTTCATTGACTAAGGAAACAGATCAATGGTTTTTGACATTTTCAAATAGGGGGAGATTGTTTGGTCTATTGATCCCAATGGCCCTGATTTGATGATGTCAAATAGGTCAATGGGATACACACAGCTGTATTTTATGTGTGCGTAAGTTCATGTGTGCAGGATAGTCCCTGTGACAAAGAATAGGCATGTGGACTCAAAGAAGTGGCTGGAAGGGCAGAGGATTTGTCTAAGTCCACATGCATTGAGTAAAGTCTATTCACTCAATGTCAGGTAAGTAAAACCGTTGAGTAGAGTCAGCCAAATAATTGGCTAGCTGAAAATGTGGCTAAGTCCAAATGCGTTGAGTGAAGTCCACTCACTCAACGCCATAACATCAAAATCGTTGAGTTATGCCCATTCAGTCAAAGCCACAAAAATTCTGTGTAAAATTTTGACCAAGTCCACATGCGTTGATTGATGCTTACTCACTCAACTCCATGAGATAGAAAATCTGTCTAAGTAGTTAGGCGTTGAGTGATGTTTACTCACTCAACGGTATGAGACAAAATCTATCTTAAGTGATAAGGCATTGAGTGATACTTACTCACTCAACGTCATGATACAGAAAATCTGTCTAAGTTGTTAGGCGTTGAGTGATGTTTTCTCACTCAACGCTATTAGACAAAATCTATCTTAAGTAGTAAGGCATTGAGTATAGCTCACTCACTCAACGTCATGAGACAAAATTTGTCTAAGTAGTTAGGCGTTGAGTGATGCTTACTCACTCAACGCCATGGGGCTATTTTGTCGAGCTGAGCTCTAAGTTCGTCGAACTAAGTTCTGAGTTCGTCGAACGATCAAAAACGTACTTTTTCGTGAATCGAAGATCTGCTACAGCTCCTGGCACTCATTTTTGGTAATCGAAGATCTCCTTCAGCTCCCGACAGTCACTTTCGAGAATCGAAGATCTTATTCTTCTCCCAATGCTTGCTTCCGGGAATCAAAGATCTCCGTCAGCTCTTGACACTCACTTTCGGGAATCGAAGATCTCTGTCAGCTCTCGTCGCTCGCTTCCGAGAATCGAAGATCTACCTCGGCTCCTGACGCTTGCTTCTGAGACTCGAAGACCGCATTCACTCCACAAAGGTCTCTTATTAGTGGACAGCTCAGACACTTTGTCTGACTCTGCTGCTCAAGTCCAGAGCCCCTGTTGCCGCATCCAATAGTCTAAATCGCTTCTGAGTGCATCCACCACCATCACATTTCTGCTAACCACATCAGTTCAGAAGAACTATTGTAACGAGCGGTGACCCGTCACCCTCGAGAAGAATTTCTTTGTAACTTTCAAAAAGATAGTTAAAATTGGTCGGCAAAGATCCGATCATGTGGTTTTTCACTATTTTCGAGTTTTCCACGTTTAAAAAAGCCTTCTTGTCAACTATTCCAATTTCTGTAACTGTTTGTGCATTCAACCGCTCATGAGTTAGGACAGTTTATTAAGAGCGCTGTGACAAATTTATTTTACATTATCTATAGATCAAATCGTGGCCTGCAGTTAAATAATATTTTACAGGGGTAAGTATATATAAATAATAACCAATAAATCGGGTAATAATTGATATTTATCTAAAATATATCAAAAAATTACAAAAAAATAGTGAGTCTCACTCAGCACAAAAACACCTGACTCATGTAATTAGGTTTGCGAAATTTTTGGGAGCGCTAGACGCACACGTGCAAGTAGTAGGTGGACCGTCCTATTTTGCATAATTTTTCATGCTTTGTTTGTTTTTAAAAAACTTTTCAGCTGACGTTGGATTTAAGACTGGACAGTTTGGATTTCACTCACTCCCAAAACAGAAAATGCTATCGGTACAAAACTATTTTCCCGCATTGAGACACGAGAGCACACAAGTTGTCATGCTCATTTAAAATAATTAATTTTATTTATGAAAATTTTTTAAAATAAATTTATTTAAAACAAAATTTTATTATATATAAAAATAATTTTTATACAATAGAATAATTAGCCACAAAAATTCAAGCTTAAAATTTATTGCTAAAAAATCATTACAAAATAAAAAATTTGTTAGGTACATATTAATTAAAAAACTCATTCAAGGAGGAAAAAATAGGTGATTGTTATGGGCAAATTAATTTTGGATATGTGCAAACCAATTTTACGGGCAAATCAAAAATTTATATGTGTAAACCAAATTGTTACGTGTAAACCAATATTATTTTTTTTTACAATTTTTTTAGCAAAATATAAACAAATAGTTAAGCAACAATATTATAAAATTTAACGTATTACAAAAGTTTCAAATTCATCGTAAAAATTTTCTTTTAATAATGAGTGTAATTTTTCGACGTTCTTTTTCTTTGGGAGAAATATGAAAACAAATGCTGAAAATGAGAAATATGAAAAAAAAATGCTTAAATCTACGGCTTGTTTCAGATCAAAGGAGCTAAATATAAACGAGAATGTCTGACACAAATAAATCTGGAGCTCCCACAGTGGTCAAAAGCGAGGATGTGTGGTAGGTATCATCGCATATGGCTTGCGGTAGGCATTGACGGCGGTGTCGACGGCAGCGGCGCCTGCGGCGGTGGCGGTGTTGGCGGCGGCGGCGTTGGCGGCGGCGAAGAGAGAGGCGTCGGCGGTGGTGGCGATGTTGTCATGTATGGCTCACTCCTATTGACATTTATGGGGAAATGGTTTGCCCCTATCAATTTTACTGTAACACTTAAAATAATTAATTAAGAGTTTTTATTTTAAAATTTGATTTGCAACTATTTAAAATAGGTTTGTGCATAATAATTATCAAAAAAGTATAATAAGACAAACTTTATGAAATGTTAATGCAACAAAATGCAAAATAGAATATTCTTGCAATTATAATCTATTGAAAATTGACACCACCAAATTAACAGATAAAGTTTTCGTTTAGGGGAGATTTTTTTCACGGGTCACACGGTTACGATCGCATGAATCGTGTGATCCTAGACGCTTGACCGGTGAAAATAAGTGATCTCGCTTAACAAAAAAATATATTTAATTATTATTATTATTATTATTATTATTATTAAATCATCTTTTAATTCATGAAACTATATTACTTCCAAAAAATATATAATTATTTATTATCTTTGAAGCTCCACCTAATGATCATAATAGATTACTAGTAAAAAAACACACCTACCAATAATCAAAGATCAAATTTTCTTGGAACCCAAGATTTTGATAAGACGTACGATGATGGAGCTCGCCCGATCATTGGATTGGAGAGAGTCGGACGGCGGAGATCACCTGATCATTGGATCGGATAGAGCCGCCACCGGTGTGTGGAGAGGTGTGTATAACTTTGTTGCGGGTCGCTCGGTTTTTCTCAGGTCTGGAGAATCGTAGCGGCTTAGCTCTAAGTCGGACCACGCACGCAAATAGTCAAGTGAAAACTAAGCAGCAATGACAAATGACTTTTTTTTAACGTGAAAAATCTGAAAATGATGAAAAATCATGTGGTTGGATCTGTGTCGGATCAAAATCTTCTATTTCCCTTTATTTACAAGTGTTTATAGTTCCTCGGAGGGTGACATTTCACTTATCCATTACAATCTTTGAGTACGAAGAAAGGAGGAAAAGGCGAAGTCTACGGAGCTTCCACGAGAACGTCCGCGAGAGTGCTCTTTTGTGCCCTCTCCCGGTCTCTCTGTGTTGGAGCATGTGTTTCGCAACTCTTAGTTTGAGAATAATAAATACCGTGATGTATTTGATATTGTCTTTTGCGTGTTTATAATGTGCAGGTCGTACATGTACAAACATAGATTGAACGAGAAGACAAGCCGGTGGCAAAAGATCAACAGAGTGAGTTACCGCAAGGCGGTGTCACTGCCACCAGCGGTAGAGGTGCATACGACAGACATATTGTAGACGGTTTTTACAACGAATATGTGACGTGAAATAACGTTGGGAGTTATGGATACCGCAGGTAGTAAGGCTACGATTTCCGCTACGATCAGCATGATCCAGGTGCACGATGCACACAATTCAACTATAGCGAGCAGTATCAATAGCACGGGGTGGTATTACTATAGCGGGTGTTGGCGACACGTAAGACATGTGTTCATAACGCGACGCATGGTGCGGGCTACACCGCTAAGCGAGTGATGGCTTGGAGGGGATGACGTGTGGTCCGTGTCCGCAAAATATACTTTAGGGGACCTAGAAGTCCCTATGTACGTCCATTAGCAGGGCAAGCACACTATATAATAGAAGGTCCGGCCGGGGCCGCACACTATATACCACAAACAGACGGCGCGGTCACATGTTAATACCAAAGACTACAACACGCATCCTAACTCAGAGCATTCTAGCGGAAGCATTAGGGGATTAAGACTGAACTCAGCAACCATGAATGTCCACTATTTATATGAACCATCAATATATATATGTCTCTCAAAGGAATGTCTACAAATACAGAAAATATTTGGCCGTAAGGTCTTACAGGTTTTCTTGACTAGTGTGGATTACATACATCGGCACGCAAGCCGATCATACATGAAAATAACAAAACATTTCTTTAATTGGCCTTCGAGGGCCAGCATAGCAGCAGCAACAGCAAGGGCTTCAACCCACTATTTTCTGCTCGGCTCTCTAGTACTTGTATGGAGACAATCCACCGCAACTGTGACAAACAATGCAACGGTCAGCATTCAGCTGACCAATTTATAACGACCCTACCCCTTTCCCGGGGCAGCGATAATCTTTCTCTGCAGGCATAGCATTTCACAAGCTGATATATCACAAGATGTGCATTCACACACCATCAATATATCACAAACGTCGATCGCACGGCCCGACGCTCCGTGCACTCAGGGCACATTATCGGTGTACCGGAAAATAAGGGTCCCACCACCGTTCCCAGGTCTCAAACGCAACGGTAAAACTTGAGCATTCATTCTCCATGGCCCACAACCGGAGTCTTTAGTCTTGATGGCGAACAACCCAAGACTCTCATGATGTGTTCCTAACGAAGTCATTCACTCAGACACTCAAGTTAGACAACCATCACGCTGATACAGTTCAGCCATTGCACGTTGCTCAAAACGTCAGTTCAATGTCTAGACTGACGCGGGTCGGCATCCCCTTGTCTAATCGGCTCACCAGCCTTTAAGAGCACATATCTCACAATGGCCACAACGTCCCCGAAAGACAGGCTTCACAATCACAGGTTAGCTAGGAGCTATCGCCAGCAACAACCACTATCGCCTGGCGCTAGCGACAGAACTCTCTTTCTGTACCCAGCCCAAACCATATCTGCACCAACTATCCAGAAAACGCTGCAGCTGCCTGCAGTGCCAGAAACACGGGACTTTCATATAATACAACATATGCACTTCGAGGGTATTTTCCTGAAATTCCACTTCAGTACTTCCTGCTACTCCACTTCACAGGCACAACCCATTGACTCCACACAACACTCGTTTATACACGGAGTCTTCTCCGGTGCGCAAAATAAAACATCACCAATCCAGACCAACCTGTCCAGATGGTCTTCACACAGTATGTCTATTCCGTACTACACATTTCTGGATCTATATGCAAGACTTTTTGGAGATTTCAAGAATCAACCCAACGGAAATCCCTCAACATTCCACCTTTTGATGGGGGAAATCCATGTGTATGCCAAAATAAGGACTTCACATGTCCCAGGAAGAAGATCGTTACACTTGAAGTTCTCTTCGGAGTCATGACAAAGCTTTTCTAGGCAGATGGAAATGATCGTCTCACTTTTCCCTTCACGATTCTAGCTTCGCCTCTTGATTCCAGCCAAGATCTGCTCCAGCAACTCAACAACCTTCACCCAAACCCTAGCAACAGCCGAAAGTTCTCTGCTTCAGAACTCGGGAAGCAAGGAAGAGAAAGAGAGAAAAGGAAATAATGATTTCCTGCAACTCATTCCTCTACAGATAAGGCCTCGGTTTTTACCCCAGCCACACGATCTCATCAAATGAAACGGCTCGGGTTTGAGCTGACAAAGTCAACCATCGCTCAATGGCCGCACACTAGCCACCCAACACGAGTCGCCACTTCGACGACATTTGATTTCGACATTTCGTCGAACGGGACCACATTCGTCGAACGCAAATCGTCGAACAAGGGAGAATTCATCGAATGGAGTCTGAGTTTGTCGAGCTGGCCATACCACCAGACAACACTCTTTTCGTCGAGCTCTGCTCGACGTTTCGTCGAGCTCAGCTCGACGACTTTCGTCGAGCTCAGCTCGATGTTTTCGCCGAGGTCTGCTCGAAGCTTTCCGTCGAGCTCAGCTCGACGATTTCCGTCGAGCTTTGATCGACTGTTTATCCTGTTATCCTTTATTCCTTTTTGGGGTGTTACATTATGTGTGCCCGCCCGTGCCCTGCATGCACACTGGCCGCGCGCGGGGGCTGGCTGGGTGCCCGCGCGTGCGCGGGCTACACACGATGCCCTTGTGCCCTTGATCCCCCCTTTCAGGGCAACTTTGGACCCTTCGAGCGTGCAAGACTCGCGCACACGGCTCACTCGATTGGGTTGCATTGCTTAAGTGTTTTTGTCAGAGTCCTAATAATTTGACTTGGGAATCTTTAGGGGGAAGCTGATCAAACTTAAAGGAGGATGATACAAAATAAGGTTACTTTCTTTATATTTGCTACTATATTATCCATTATTATTCTAATCACTGCTTACATAAACATTTTATGTAGCCTTTGGTCACATACAAGCATGTAAACCAGCATATTCTCAAAGAGCCATTTGTCTTTTAGGAATCTCTCGTCTATAAAAAACAAAAGAAATATTCAATCAGCAATAGGAATTATTAAATAACTAAAAAAATTTTGAATAAAAATTATTCAATTAATTATAACAGAAATCAAAGCGATATAATTTTTTTAAAAATAAATATACAAACAACATTACATGAAAAATATTAATCATCAATATTCACTGTGAGTATTACATTAAAAAAATAAAATATTAATCAACAGCATTCAAAGAATCAACAAACTATTACATAATTCAGCGAAGACACACATACACGATGGTGAGAATCGAACTCATGATTTCCATATCATGGTCTCAACTTAACTGGCTGCAACAAGTTTAGGTGGGTTACTCTCACCTAAAAATAGGTGCAATATTAAATACTGATCATTGATCTGATATCTTACGACTCACACGGTATTAAATACTGTCCATTGATCTGTGTTTCGATCATTAGATCAATCATGTCATTTCTGCAGAAAATCAACGGTCAATATTTCATATTGCACCTATTCTTAGGTAAGAATAATCCACCTAAATTTTTTTTTTCTCGTTGACAAAGAATATTAACCATTTTCTAAAAAAAATTGAGAATGCTAATGTTGTAGACTTCCAATTAAATAATAGAATGTATTTTAACAAATTGTTTTCTCTTAGTTTTTTTATTCCATCATATTTTATATTTATAAATTATCACGAGAGAGAAAGTTATTTTAAAAAGATTCTTTTAAAAAAATATTGTTTTTTACAACCAAGTCATAATTCATAACCGCAAATATCTGCTCTCACCTAAATAATTTCATCTTTTATGTTTAACATTAGTTTTGTTGCGGTTATCTGTTTTTTTTTCTGGTCCTGAAAATCAGACCGTCTTAGTTCAGAATTCGATCGGACGTGCAAACAGTAAAAGTAAAACAACAACAAATGACAAAAAAAAAATTTACCTGAAAACCGGAAATGGTGACAACCACGCGGCTTGATTGTCTCAGGCTAAAATGCACTATTTCGTCGGAGTTTTGCAAGAGTTAAGATAATTTCTCAGGGGATGACATGTCACCTCACCGTTACAAATAAAAAGTACAAAAGCAACGAAAAAGAAACTAAGTTCTCGGAGCCTGTTTGAAAGCGCTTTGGTGGTGAAAATCGCTCAAGTCCTGGGAGCCTCAGTGGAAGCGCTCCTGTTGAGCCGGAGTCTTAATGAGAGCGCTCATTTGGAGAAAGAAAAGCTGCCTTCTTGGAGCCTTGAGACGTCTTTGTATTAGAGATGGAGCAGAGTGAGTTCCGAGCGGAGAAACGATCTAAATTTCACGTTCTCGTCGGAAAACCTCAGAGCTATTTCTAGCATCTGAAGTTGCTTATCCTCAAATGAAGACATCAAAGCTTTTTTTTAGTTTTCTGGGAGATATGATGGTAATTGCGTCAGACAGAATTTGTGTTGGCGAATGGCGTCGCTCCGTTCCGATAACCAGGATCACCAATTTTAGAGAAATGACGAAAGTGCCCCCCCCCCCCCCAAGCAGTTTGGGTGGCCCGGCGATGGCCACCGGCACGCTGCGCGAGCAGGGAGCGCGTGTGCACACCAACTCACAAGCTCTTATGCTGCGTGCGCACCAGGACGCACGCTTGGGCGCTTCTCGTGTGCGCAGGAAGCGCGCACACTCAGAGAGTGTGCTTGTGTGCCGCACAGGTGCGTTGTGCTTGGTGCCCGTGCTTGGTTCCACCCCTTCTTTCGGGGTTATTTTTGGTACTCTCGAGCGTGCATGACTCATATGCACAGCTCACTCAGCCCGGGTCGTATTACTTGTGCGTTTTGGTCAGAGTACTACTGGTTTGACTCGTCAATCTTTTGGGTGGAACCCCATCAAATGCCCCCAAATTTTTGTGGGTTGTGTACCGCAAAGCGACGAGCCCAAAAATTTCTAAGTTTGGTCACCTCGTCTTGGGATTGATTGCTTGATCATTTCCTTTGTTCGTTATTCGGGGTTGGCAGCGCGTTGCAGATGTCCTTCTGCTTTGTGTGTGTTGCATCGGTGTGGAAGCATATTGTTTTTCACATTCCCCCTTGTACGAGTGCGTAAATATGACGCTGCGCGCTGGCTCGTACAGCTGCCACTGAAGGTTACCACTGGTGATGGATTCTTGGAAATTTCGTGGAGAGATGTTCTGCACCTTTTTTCCTTGCGTTGCAGAGGGACTAGCGGGTCCGTTCCTACTAGAAGATTTGGAAGGACTTTGTGTCTGTTCTTGCATAGAGACTTGGTGTTCATTCTTATCAAAAGTTGAAGCAGAGTCTTCTAAGACGGAGGCCGTTGATGAAGTCTGTGTTTTAGGATGTGGAATGTCGCAAACTTTTACAATTGTAGATCATAAAGTCGTAGGGGCTTGGAGCCGAGCGATGTCGGATGACTGAGGAAGCTCTGAGATGACGGTCACGAGGATCGGGTCGTCATGAGCGCGTCCGGGTAGAGGTGGCAAAAATCCTTTGTTCGTTTGCGGCTCAGGAGGATCGGGGTCCGTCCAAGTGAAGGTGCAGACAGACCTTTGTCCATCTCAACTGAGAGGTGCAGACGGACCTTTTGTCAGTCTCGCCTAAGAGATGCAGAAGGACTTTCTTCCTTGCCTGAAAGGTGCAAAAGGTCTTTTGCCGATCTCGCCCGAGAGGTGCAGAAGGATTTTTGTCAATCTCGCCTTTAGAGGATCCGTCTAGTGTGAAAGGAAAAACAAATGCTTCATTGCTGGAAAGGAAGGTAGAAGTCCTCGTGAACCTCTTCTCGATTTTGTCAATTTTTGTCAGTCTAGTCTTCTAAGACGGAGGCCGTTGATGAAGTCTGTGTTTTAGGATGTGGAATGTCGCAAACTTTTACAATTGTAGATCATAAAGTCGTAGGGGCTTGGAGCCGAGCGATGTCGGATGACTGAGGAAGCTCTGAGATGACGGTCACGAGGATCGGGTCGTCATGAGCGCGTCCGGGTAGAGGTGGCAAAAATCCTTTGTTCGTTTGCGGCTCAGGAGGATCGGGGTCCGTCCAAGTGAAGGTGCAGACAGACCTTTGTCCATCTCAACTGAGAGGTGCAGACGGACCTTTTGTCAGTCTCGCCTAAGAGATGCAGAAGGACTTTCTTCCTTGCCTGAAAGGTGCAAAAGGTCTTTTGCCGATCTCGCCCGAGAGGTGCAGAAGGATTTTTGTCAATCTCGCCTTTAGAGGATCCGTCTAGTGTGAAAGGAAAAACAAATGCTTCATTGCTGGAAAGGAAGGTAGAAGTCCTCGTGAACCTCTTCTCGCAGTTTATTCTTTTCAAAGTAGAAAAAGCAACAGATAACATGAGGTGTGCTGGCTTAAGCTCCGCCTAGTCCCCCACGGTCCAAGTCCTTGTTGGGGTGCGCCTACAGAAGATATCAGAGTAGTGCCGCCTCTTGATCCCCCTGTAGGACACCTATCCCTCCTAGGATGACGAACTTCATATCAAGGTGCGGAATATAGGGGATTGCATCGAATAGCATTTGGAGCGACCGACCGAAGATTGTGTTGTACGCATAGCTGGAGTCGACTACCATGAATTGAACATCTCAGGTGGCTTGTCTTGGGAACTCCCTAGAGTGACGGAGAGAGTGATCGTCCCCTGCACTGGTATTAGTGCATTATCAAAACCGTATAACGGACTTGTTGCTAGCTCGTGGTGCTGTTAGGGGTCTTTATAACGAGCAGCGTAGATGTGAACATGACATTCACTGAGCTTCCGCTGTCAATCAGTATCCACCAGACCCTAAAACAGGGATTGTTGATTCCTACGCCAATGACGATGGGGATATTGGTGTGGTATGAGCACTCCAATTAAGTCTTTGTTCCCAAAGCTGATGGAGGTATCTGATAGTATCTTCGGGTCTAGATCCTTTTCGTGTTAAGCGATGGAGATGGCTTGGGCGATATGGAAGAGTGAGCCAACAATGGTCTCAAATTCCCCCACCTATTTTCTTGCCCCCTTTCATATCCTGGTGTGTCGTGGGCTGATGCCCCCAGGATGGCATCACAGGGGCCAATTGGTCACTTGATTCTGTAAGTACCTCCATAGATGCCCCTGCCAGATGACGTACTCTATCTCCTCCTTAGCTTGGCTTAGTCCTCTATGTTGTACCCATTCCCGCGGTGGAACTGGCAGTACTGCGTCTAGTCCCTTCAGTTCGGGGGCAACGACTTGGGTCGTCAAAGCATGTCGGAGTCCTGAATATCCATGAGCACCCGCATTCCGGCAGTATTCAACGGGGTGAATTCCCAGTGCCGGCGGGAGGCTTGATCCCGGCGATGGTTGTTGTGGAGATCGTCACTCATGTGGTGTGTTGAGAGTGCAGGCTCTGACTCCCTCTTTGGCTTGAAGGTTCCTTCGAATTATTGATAGTGGGCCTTGATGGCCTCATCTGTCGCGATCTGCGCCTCGACCCGACGCACGAGATCTGTGTAGCTTGGTATTGTTTCTTGCATTAGAGTAGATTAGAATCCACTCGGAAGAACTTCGAGAAAGACTCCGCAAAGGAGCTCTTGATAGACTCCCGAGATTTGTCTCGCCTTGGAGATGAAACGCGTAAGAACTCTTTGAGTGACTAGCCCTCGTTTTGGCGGATGTCGGAGAGGTGAGAGGGGTATCTAACGATCTACTGGTTAGTTATGAATTGGTCGATGAAGAGATGAGTGAGCTCGCCAAAGCCGCTGATCTCCCCCTCCTGCAAGGAGTTGAACTGTGTGCACGCTTTCCCTTCAGAGTTGTTAGGAACACTTAGTACAACAATTGCTCGGGCGCGTTGAAGAGTCACATGATTATCTCTGATCAGTTTACGTGCTCCAGGGGATCCTCTATCTCATCGAAGGCCTCAAAGTGTGGTAGCTTGAACATGTGTGGAGTTGGGTGCGCTAGGAATTGCGTGGAAAGCAGGGACCTTTGGTGGAAGGGGTGTCATGCGTTCACAGGGCGACGTTGTTCCTGGGCATACTATTATTCGATCATATCCCTTATCTCGCGACGAGTGAGCCAAAGATCGTCTTATCGGGCGTCTACGTCCATTGGGTAAGGGTTGGGTTGAGCGTCAGCCTACGGCTCTAACCTTCAGGCGGCATGCATGGAGCTTACTTTATCAGAGAGTTCTTCGGGATGTACTCCTGTGTGACTGTCGGTCGTGCTCCACGAGCGTCAGTTGCGTTGGAAGGATTGGACACTCCCAGCTCCAGTAGGAGGGCGAGTAATTCTTCCTGGTGCTCCTCCGTTAGTCGGACACGTTGCTCTACCGAGTCCGCAGGTGCAACATCAGTGGCTCCATTCAGCAGCAAAGCATTGCTTGCATGTGAGCTTGTGGGGGCAAATGCGACGTGCACTTCCGGGGTTGTGTCATTGGTAGTGCGTACACTCTTCATTATCATTGTTGCTAGTTGGAGAACACTTGCTGCTTCTAGGAAGTTGCATAGTTTGGGAACACTTTCCCACAGACGACGCTAAATTGTTGTGGGTCACCCGGTTTTCCATGTCCGGAGAATCAGATCGCCTTAGCTCAGAATTGGACCAGGCGCGCAAAAAGTTAAAGGAAAACAACAATAAGTATCAAAAGGTTTTTTTGACATGAAAACCCCAAAAAGGGTGAAAAATTATGCGGCCAAATATATGTTGGGTCAAAATCCACTATTTTGTCGGAGTTTTACAAGAGTTAAGATAATTCATCGGAGGGTGACAAACAATCTCTCCGTTACAAGTACAGAGTATGAAAGCAAAAAAAAACCAAGTTCTTGGAGTTTGGGTGGAAATGCTCTGGTGATGAAAATCGTCAAAACCTCGGAGTCTCGGTGAAAGCGCTCATTTTGAGCTGGAGCTTTGATGAGAGCGCTCCTTTAGAGAAGGAAAAGTCGCGTCTTGGAGTCTGGAGGCATCTTCGTCTAGAGAGGGAGTGGAGAGAGTTCCAAGCAGAGGAACGATCTAAGTCCCACGTTCTTGCCGAAAAATCTCAGAGCACTTTCTAGCCTCTAAAGTTGCTTATCCTAAAATGAAGGCTTGTGTTTCTTTTTATAGTTTTTTGGATGATATACCCGTAATTGTGTTGTGGCGGAATTTGTAACGCCCCAAAATTATGTCGCGAATATCAACAATAAACAAATAAATAATTTTGGTGTGCGATTAAAGAGTGTGGAGTGCGTATAGCAGCCTGGGTTAGGGTTTGATATAAAACCTAAACATAACTCCTCCCCCTCTCCAAGCCGCCACTCCCCCTCCCTCTCACGATCTCTCTCTCCCACTCGGTTTTTCTCTCGCGCGTAGCAAAACCCGCCTCTTCCAACACCTCTCCTATCGTCGCTGGAAGGAGTCGAGCCCAGCGTCCCACCACCTCTCTCCCGACCTTTCTCCCGTCGCTGCTGGAAGGAGGAGAAGAGCCAAGCCCGACCTCCCATTTCTCTCTCGATCTCTCTCTCTTTCCCATGCACTGCCTGGGAGGAAGACTCGGAGCCCTGTCCCGATCTCGCTCTCGGTCGGGAAAGTCAGCCGCAAATTTCTGGGAGCATAGGAGCAGCCCGGCCTTCTTACCTCCTCTCTTTGTCCCGGCTGCCGCCGGCTAGGGTTGAGGTCGTGAGCGCAGTCAAAAGGACGGCCCTCTTGCTGACCTCCCTCTCCTCTTGGGAGACCAAGAGGGACTAGGGTTGGGTTTACACTTGCGGGAGGAGGCCGTCCGGTGGTGTTGGTGGTGAGCAACCCGAGTTTGGCTAGGGATTGCGGCAAAGTGTTGGATTTGGAGCTCAGATCAGTGCGTGGAAACCAAATCCGTGACGACCGAGCTATGGCTCTGAATCACGTATCAAGGGTAACGACTTTTCTTCTTGGGCAGGTGATGCCCTTAATTTTAGCATGTTTGCATGGAAGCCCCTCCCACCGACAGGTGGGGGAGGTATACTCTCCGACGGGTCATTGTGTACGTCCCCGTTATTTAATTGCATTTAGTACTCGGAAGCACGAGTACGATTTTAGGCATGTTGTGTGAACCACATCCGAACTTGTGGTCTGGATTGGTGATGTTCTGTGGGTTCCCAGAGAAGACTCCGTGGAAGTTGTATGTTTCAGAATGGGGGTCTACACATGGCGGCGGTTATTACTGGAGGTGTGCTTCAGGAAACACTCTAATGTTTGCATAGGATCGATGTATCGTTAGCATTAGCTCCCGAGGAGCTTTTATTGTGCTATGTGCCTAACCAGTCTCTCAAAGAAAGTGTGCTAGCGTGGGTAGTTGCGCACCTTGGGTGTCCAACTTTGGTGGCCACGAGTGCCAACCTTGAAACATAACATGAGTTATGTTGTTTGCTGGAAAGGGGATGCTGACCCGCCTCATTGTCATTAATTGGCACGACGATTTGAGCAACGGGAAAGAGTTGAACTGTACCCGTTATATGTTGTTCGGCTAAATAGACCTAAAGTACGTGGCAATTGTCATTGGCATAGGGGTGAGTCGAGACTATAGGTCTTACTAGTAATGTTCAAGCGGAACCATCCAGTACGGGACTGAGAATGGTGGTGGACTACCAGAGTTCACCGTTGGGGTGCTTTATGCATTATCGTATGCATGTGTTGTCAAAAGGTGGGACTCGGGGAAACCCGGTACACCATTAAGGTGCCCTGAGTGCATGAGACGTTTGGCCGGTTGCGCAAACGTCTGTGATGTATGGTGATAAAGTTGCGCACTTATATTAAATATGTAAACATGCTAATTGCTTGCAGGGATGAAACACCATCACCCCGAGAAAGGGGTGAGGTCGTTATAATTTGGTCAGCTCCAGCTGACCGTTGCCTTGTTTGTCACTGTTTGGTGGAATGTTTGCGTGCAGGTGCTACAGAGTCAAGTGAAAAGTA
This sequence comes from Platanthera guangdongensis, assembly GCA_039583875.1. NCBI lineage: Eukaryota > Viridiplantae > Streptophyta > Magnoliopsida > Asparagales > Orchidaceae > Platanthera > Platanthera guangdongensis. Next base: position 298,236,251 of record CM077153.1, read on the forward strand.
GCGGGCTGGAGCCCAAAGCTGTGCCGACCCTCGAAGGCCCAATTTTCTTGCTATAATTTTCATGTGTTGCTGGCATGCATGCCGAAATATCGAAAGACATTTAATTTTGTGAAACTTTGTTGATGTAAGTCCTTAAGACCAAAACATTATGGTGTATGCCTTTTCATTCCTGTTGTAGTGGACATTTCTTTTTAGGTGATTGATTTTATAACTTTTAAATATTTCTGTTAGAATGCAACTCGGTGTTATGATGCGTTTTGAAAATAAATAACAAAACATTATGATTTTATTTTGTAACCCTTTAGTCTGTTCGTGTAATATGGCATGGGGCTCCGGTCGGACTTTCTGTTATATTATTTGTGACGGAATGAGGGTGTTATAGAATTTGTGTTGCCGAATGACATCGCTCTGTCCTGAACACGCAGATAACTATTTTTAGCGAAATGACGAAAGTGCCCCCGGGCGGTTGGGTGGCCCGGGTAGGTTGCCCGGCGACGGCGGAGGCCGGCGGCAGTCGAAGGCGGCGACGTAGGGAGTGTGCGTGCGTTCCGCACGGGTGCGTTGTGCTTGGGTTCCCGTGCTTGGATGCTCGTTCTTTGTTCCTCCCCGTCTTTCGGGATGATTTTTGATCCTATCGTGTGTGCGTGACTCATATGCACAGCTCGCTCCATCGGGTCATATTACTTATGCGTTTTGATCAAAGTATTACTGGTTTGACTCAACAATCTTTCTAGGGGACCCCCATCAAGTATGATTTCATGATGAACGTTACAACTTACAATCATTGTTATGTCAAATATACATTTTATGATGATGATGTTTTTATTTAAATTCAAATTTATTATTATTATTATTATTATTTTGCATAAACTAAATTCATCCAGGATAGTTCAAAACTCACACTTTTTTGGGCTGCAGTAAAACTTGAATTTTAGCGAGACTCTTAAAAACGGAGTATATGAGACTTAAGTTTAGCAGTGCAAGAAGGATGAGACTCTTACAAACGGAGTATATGCGACTTAAGTTTAGCAGTGCAAGAAGGACGGATGACTTCGTTATTAAGTTAGGAGATCAAAATATTTTCCGTTGCGAGTGTTTTAAATATCTTGTATCGATAGTTCAAAATGACGAAGATATTGATAAAGATCAATGTGACACATATAATCCAAGTGGGTTGTTTGAAGTGGAGAGGCGTGCTAGGAATCTTATGTGATCGTGAAGTACCATTAAAAACTTAGGGATAAGTTTTACCGTACTGCAATTAGACCATTGATGCTCTATTGTTCTGAGAGTTGGGCATTGAATTGTGTACATGAAAAAAAATGGGAGTTGCAGAAATGAAAATGTTTAGGTGGATGTGTGAACACACGAGATTGGATAAAATACGAAATGAATGTATCAGGGATAAGACGAGTGACACTAATTGCAGAGAAGATGTGAGAAGCTCGACTAAGATGGTTTGTAAACGTACAAAGGAGACAATTAGGGCATTTGTTAGGCGTTGTGAGAGTCTACTCACTTGACATGTTAAACGAGGGAGAGGTAGACCAATAAAGACTTGAAATGAAACTATAAGAAAAGACATGATGTACTTAGGCATTAGTGAGATTATGACACAAGATAGGGCACAATGACGATAAAGGATCCTTATAGCCGACCCCATTATAATGAGATAAAGACTTGAGTTTTGTTGTAGGGTTTCTGTCGGGAGGTTTAGTTTGGCTTGCTAATAAAATACGTTGAAGGTTAAAAGCGGACCTATTCATCTTGAACTGATTTGTTTGAAATACATACCCGATACATATTCAAACACAAAACACACAACTGAAACAAACACATTAAGACGAGCTAAGAATAATATAACGATCCTTGAGCCGCTCAAGTATGCCTATGAAGGTGTTGGGTGTGGCCCGCCATCCAGGTGTTGGATGGGGTGCCTCCCGGGCGCACCCGGGTTGGCTCCTGCCATGGGTGCAGAGAAAATTCATGTTACGGTTCAGTGCAAGGGAGTCGGGTGGGCTCCGGACATGAGTACATGGGAGTTTCAGGCGCGGTTTAAGTGCGAGGGAGCCATGCGAACCGTTTGACCGGTCCTGCTAAAATAATATAAAGGAATTGGTAGCACCCTTCCTAACACTCCGGGGTTTGGAGAGAGTTGGTAAGCACCATTCCGAACAGTGGTATCAGAGTCGGGGGGAGGTCATGAGTTCGATCCCCTTGGATGGCGTTCCAGGGGGAGTTTGTTGGGTGTGGCCCGCCATCCAGGTGTTGGATGGGGTGCCTCCTGGGCGCACCCGGGTTGGCTCCTGGCATGGGTGCGGAGAAAATTCACGTTACGGTTCAGTGCAAGGGAGTCGGGTTGGCTCCGGGCACGAGTACGTGGGAGTTTCAGGTGCGGTTTAAGTGCGAGGGAGCCATGCGAACCGTTTGACCGGTCCTGCTAAAATAATATAAAGGAATTGGTAGCGCCCTTCCTAACACTCTGGGGTTTGGGGAGAGTTGGTAAGCACCATTCCGAACAGCTTTTGAAACCCTACCCGATCTCTCTCTGCCCCTTCTTTTTTTGTTTTAGTATATATATATATATATATATATAGGTGTGAAGGTGTAAAAGCAAGACCAAATCACGAGCCGCAACTAGCGTGCCCGGTGGTTTTACCGACTCGGATGGGAACCACAACCAACAAAAGGTTGTCCAAAACTGTGTTGAAATTGTTGAATTGGAAGTGAGCGGTCAGGATAGTATAGACCGCACAAACAGCCGAGATCGCGTGCGGTTAGCGCGGACAGGTGTGGCTGATAGCTAAGATCTTGGCTTTGAATGTTTCTCGTGATCTGTCATGCAGGTTCCCTTGAGTGTAACTGCGCAGTTAGACTTAGCTAACCACAAATTGTGCGATTTGGTATGTGTGACCGTAGAGACCGCTCAGTCTGCGGGTTCTCCGATTCGAGTAGATGTCGGGAGGTTTGTATCTGGAAGGTGGTTCAGGCCACGTCAACTTTGATGTTCGCGGAGGGTGCATAGTCTGGTTCTTGGCGTCGGCCTGGTTCTCTGTCCGCGCGATCTAATACCAGAGACCGTTGGTGTTGTTGACTTGGACAAATTGTCCAAGTACAAGTCCGGGTTGGTTGCCTAAGTCGCGGTGTCAGCTTGGGGTGCGCGACGTGCTTCTCAAGTCTTCAGGTTTATTTGCAACCCGACTTGCGGTTTGTTGTAGCTAGTCGCAGTTCGTCATGGGCTATTTTATCGATTATTGACGGTGACCGCACTCCTTGGTCGCCTATAAATAGGGGTCCGCGTCCCGACATTCATTAACGAAAACAATAAGAACTTAACTCGCTTCTTGAACTTGTGGTTAGTCTTTTGTTAACCATGGGACTAAGTGAAGTTGACTTGTACTGTACAAGCTGTACGGCTAGCACCGAGCGACTAGGAAACTAGTACTGGCGGTTTGTCAGTGGATGCTTAGTGTGGTTCAGTTCGCGAATAGCAGTTTGCGGTTTAGCAGCAAGTCGCAGTTTGTGCGACTAGAAGTCTACTTCCTCAGTAGTTCGCGGAGGGTTCAATAAGGCAGTTCGTCCGGTCTCAGCGGGTTGACCATTTCCCAGTTCAGTTCAGCATCATCTGTTCGTGAGGTTTCTACAGATAGCCGATCTTTGCGGTCAGGCGGGCGGAGTTGCGAACAGGCCAGTGACCCCGAAGGTAGAAGCTATAGAGAACATTATGAGATTAGTTCGACGAGTAGGAAAAATGAGTGGCGGGTTGACAACTCGTGAATCACCTGACGCCCGCCCGAGATTAGTGGAGGAGGCGCAGGTACTCACGTCATCAGCAGGGGAAGTCACTAGGATCGTCGGATGGGCGGAGTCGCCGCGAGGGGATTTGCCTTGATCTACCGAGACCTCCCCTAAGTCCTGGGGATGGCCCTCCTATAAGAATTTCTAGAGAGGTCATATTCTATCTTTCTGGGTGGTACACATGAGCAGGGTTGAGGGAACCTGATTTTTGTCGGGAGGAGTGAGCCCATGACCAGGTGTTGCGACGGTCACACTAGCAGTGGAGGGCTTGCCATCTATCAAGTTATGCCTAACCTTCTTGGCTGACTTTCGTCCCAGTGGCGAGCTCGAGGATTTGCGAGAAAGACAGGGCATGATGCCAGTAATTCCCGACTTGTTTCACTCTCACACCATTGCAAGTTTATCTGGAGATCTTTAGGAAGTGACATCTCGCGGAAAGGGTCGACCGCAAGAGAAAGGAGGGATGGTAAGCTGGATTCACCTTGTTTCCCCCAGTTCGGCATATATATAGATCATTGGGGGACCCATCAAAAGATTCTCTCAAAAGTAAGTGGTCACTCTCCAAATACCGGGGGTTGGACTATTCTTTGCGAGGTTGGGGAAACCTCACAAAGAGCGGGGATTTTGTACAACCCGTATTTGGTAAGTGGGCCCCCATGGTGGAGTCGAGGCCAAAAAGGACCGATCAAGTTAAGGTTGGCCGAGAGGGCGAGTGGCTGGGATCTCTCCCAGCTCGCGAGTGACCAGGTCCCGCCTATCCTGCCTGCATTATGGGCCAAGGGTTAGCAGAAGGCGAGTGGTGTATTTCAACCCGCACTCGCCCCTGGACTAAGGCAAGGGAGAGGAGAGTGGGGTAAACAAGCTCGCACTCGCCCTCAGCCCGGGGGTGGCAGCGAGTGCAAGCCTTATCAAGACATCTGCCACCCTAGACGAGTGGTAGTAACAAGAATCACTTGTCCAATAGTGTTTTTACCAGAATGTCCATGTTGACATGCTAATAGCTCTCCCAAACAGTGGAGCTTCGATGTTAGCAGACCAACTTTGGGTTGTGTTTAGTAGAATTAAATGGTGAGATTCAGCTATGCGCAGGCCAGACTTTGAAAACAATAAATAAACCTTTAATGGCACCTTTGGAGATGATCCGTTTTTTGGCTTCTTCCTCCTCTGGTCAGCTTTAGTTGGCTTCCAGTGCCCTCCAAGGTGCACGGCTCTAGCATCGGCTCTGGAGGGGAAGCTCTCTTCGATCTTCTGGGTGTGCGGCGGGACCTCCTCAATGTAGCTTTGGGTCTGTTCCTTAGGTCTTAGCGACTAGACAAGTGCTCAGGCTCAGGAGAAGTAGGTGTGAGCTACACCCCTTGGGTCTGAACTCTTCTTAAGATCAAGTTCTGATTTCAACACACTGCTTCTCCAACCGGTACAGTAAAGTCAAATAAAGCCGTAGAGCAACGAGAAAAGAAACCTAAAAGGACAAAAACATCATTGCTAGAAGTGGAAGAGTTCAATGCTTTCCAAATAACCTAAAAATATCTTCTTGTTTAAAGTACTTTTCCAACAATCAAAAAATGTAATTACGTCGGCACAACAAACATCGTTTGTGTTTGTTTCGGCGTTTTTTTTTCATTGGCGGTTGAAAAAACGTGTTGGATAAAACTCATTTCTCAATTCCCAAAGCTCAAAACTTCTTTTTTTTGACCTTCAACGTCATTTTTAACCTTCAACGTCAAAATTGTCGCCTCCCTTCATCCCAACACTCCAAAATATCACCGCTAAAACAAACGGAGCCATTATCAGTGTGAATAAAACGTTGAGCCCAACCCCGGCGCACCTGGTCGGACATTTTGTTGGGCCATCCTGGTGTTCCACAAAATGCTCTGAAGAGGAATTCAGGATACAGCCGTGGTTGGTTTGGATATTTTTTACTGTATTATTGAAGATATCGGTATCTATGCGTACTTAAAGGACAGTAAGATTTCAGCAAATCATTGATAAATCTTTTTAAACAGATTTTTTAGAGAACACTGTTATAAGCAGTACTATAATGATTAAACTCAGTCTATTTATATTGACAGTTCAATAAATTTAGAGCAATGTTAAAGGCAGGTCAAAAATGACTATATACACACAAATTTTATGTGCACAAAATGAAATGTTATTTGCAACCATTTTCTGTATGTGTACACAAAGATGAATAACTAGTAGAAAATTCAAAATTCGAGTATTTAACATAGAGCGTTCTTAACATAACGTCCTTTGTTACGACAAAAGTTTCAAAACATTGCAACAATTAGTACATCAAAATAATTGGAAAATTTTCAAATTTGGACGTCATGATTCCATGTTATCCTGCACAAAAATGTAAGAAATGAGAATGAATTTAAATGATACAAAATTCAGTTACAGTCATTGAAACCAATTGTAAAATATCTCTTATAATGCATAATTAGTTGCGATGGCGATGTGAATTTCATCATGACTCTAATTATAGAGATCTGTACAAAAATAGATTTTAGAACATAATATTGAAATTTAAATTGAGAAGCATGTCATATATTTTCGATTATATACCTTTTCAAGGATCAGTCAAACTGATTACATTATTGTCCAACTCTTTACGTAAATTCCAGTCTTCTGCAACTAATTCATGATATATAAACCACTGAGAGAAAATATGTGGTAGTGGACAGTCTTCTTTCATCAATAACCGAATGAAATGATTATCATTCACGAACCCAATATAGATTGTCTTTTGAGCTGTTGGTGGTGCCGAGTCCAATGGCAGAAATGTGACTGAGTGATATTTTGAAAAATGAATCAAGACGATGTTGTAGCATGATGCAACTACTAGCCCAATGTCAGGAATGGACATCCACTTTTCTAGTGGTGTCGAGACTTCCTTACAATCTAGAGATGAAAGCAATTCTGACCGTCTTTCAACTCCAAATATGTTAGTGTACATAATCTCGTTATTTTTTATTTTCATTGCCACTTCAAGACGAACTTGTAGTCAATCTCCGCACATACATAAAGCATCATTTATCACTTCAAGACGACTTGTACAATGTCGGCGTTGGAGCGAGCGAGCTTAGCGTCTTCGGAAGGGCGTCGTTGTGGTGTTGTCTTCTCGGATCGTTGGACACAGGAGAGGCGGACGACGTCGTCGGGGACTTAGATGGCGGGCGACGGGAACAAAGGAGTAGGCGTGGCGTCGTCGCGGTCGGCGTTGGAGCGAGCGAGCTTGGCCTCTTCTGAAGAGCGTCGGCGTGGCGTCGTTTTCTCGGATCGTTGGCCACAAGAGAGGCGGACGACGGGAACGAAGGAGGCGGGCGGCGTCGGCGTCTGCGAAAACCCTAAATTTCGTGTTCAGGGTTTTGCCTGCGCTTAAGAGACGAGTAAATATCCTAGTAACTGGCAGATATTGGGTTATTTTTGCCTGCACATAGCTTTTTTTTTTTACTGTCTTTAACAGTTCAATAAATTTATCTGTTTTTAACACCGTTTTAAGTGTTTTTAAAACTATGACTGCTAATAACATTGCTGATGACTGGCTCAACGGATTTCTTGGGAGCGAAAATATCAAAATACAGTAAACAAGCAGCTAAATTGAATCATTTTATGGCAGATTTGAAGTGCTCCACTTCTCCACCTTCCTCCTATAAAAAAAAGCAGAACCCACTCCTTTCTTCCACAATCCAAAATCCAACACGACAGCCTTTCTCCGGCCTCTTACCCTCCCTGCAATGGCGTTGCTGGCATCTCCAACGGTGACCAAAGCTGCCGTCTTTCCGATCTTTCGTCCGGCCGTCATACCTGCCGCCGGCTGCCGGCGTCAGGTAGAGTTTAGTCCACGCCCCTTTCTCCATTTCCCCTTCCGGTATCTTTTCTGAAAGTTTCATTTTTTTTCAGGTTTATGTGAGGTCGAGCGGCGGCGGCGATGGTGCTCGGAAGATTGCGGTGAAGAGAGAGACTAACGGGTGGTCGATTGACTTCACCGGAGAGAAGCCGGCGACTCCTTTATTGGACACCATAAACTTCCCTATTCACATGAAGAATCTCTCAATTCACGTGCTCATTCTGAAAAACTTCTGCTTTGTTTTGTTTCTTTCATCCTCTGTTTCTCTCCCTCTTCGATTGAATCCTTCTATTGTCATCTGCACAGGATTTAGAGCAGCTGGCCGCCGAACTTAGAGCCGAGATTGTGTACAGTGTGTCAAAAACCGGCGGCCACCTGAGTTCTAGTCTTGGTGTGGTGGAGCTAACGGTGGCCATTCATCATGTTTTCCACGCCCCTGATGACAAGATCATATGGGATGTCGGCCATCAGGTTGGTTATTTGTTTTTGGTTTTGATTTTGATTTTGATTTTTTGTTCAAAGAGGCAAAGAGTTTGAGATTCAAAGATTCAAATTTTTTAATTTTGCAGACATATCCGCATAAGATTTTGACAGGAAGAAGAGCGAGGATGTTAACCATGAGGCAGACATCAGGGCTGGCCGGCTTTCCCAAGAGGGAGGAGAGCATCTACGATTCTTTTGGGGCTGGTCATAGTTCAACAAGCATTTCAGCAGGACTTGGTAGGAAAGATCAAATTTTTTGTGTCGAATCTGAAGGTTTTTGTGATTAAAGAGGCGAGTAATTACTGTTTGGGGGGATTGGGATTGGGATTGGGTTGCAGGCATGGCGGTTGCAAGAGATTTGTTGGGGAAGAAGAATCATGTCATCTCTGTGATTGGGGATGGAGCGATGACGGCCGGACAGGCATATGAGGCGATGAACAACTCTGGATTCTTGGATTCCAATCTTATAATTGTGCTGAATGACAATAGACAAGTATCTTTGCCGACGGCGACGCTCGATGGGCCGGCGACGCCCGTCGGAGCTCTAAGCAGGGCGCTTTCCAGGCTTCACGCAAGCACCAAGTTTCGCAAACTCCGCGAAGCCGCAAAGGTGAGAACTTTTTAAAAGATTTTTCACCGTGTTTTGGTGCGGTAGTGCTCGCAGCGGGTGGAATTCAGACGATATCAGCATCCTCTCCATTTCACTGAAATGGACGGGATCCATTTCGCGGTCTAGATTGAATGCACTTTGATCTGACGGGTTCATCATTTCTCATGTTTTTTTAGATTTTTTAATCAAAAAAAACTCCACCACGAGATTTCTTTTAAACATGTTTTGTCCATTGGATGATGAAATGGATCCCTTCCATTTCATTTGAAATGGAGAGGATCCGGATCCAGACGAGATCAGGACTGGGGAATCAATTTGGAGTGAAATGGAGGGGATTCATTTTGCGGCTATGATTGTATCTCGCAAATCGGACGGCGGGTAGGTGAGAGCGGCTGAACTGACGAGTGGGCCCCGCGAGTGCAGTTAAGTTTCTTCCCGCCATCCGATTTGGGAGATGCAATCATAGCCGCAAAATTAACCTCTCCATTTTGCGTGAAATGGAGAGGATCCCGGTCCGGGGGGAGGCGCGGCTGGAAACCGGCGTTTTGTGGGTTTTTTCTCTGTTCGGCGGGAGGAAATCGAGCAAACGGCACCGAAGACCATTTGTTTTTCCTCTGTCCGGCAGCATTTGCTCCAAACACTGACGTGAAAATGCCTCACCAAACGAAGCCGAATTCGAGTGGAAGAATAAAAGAGGGACAAAGTAGAAAACTTTTTATTTGCACCCATACAATGGAGTCATTTCAATCCATGAGATTAAAGGCTTCTTTTGGCGCCGTAGCGGCTGTCGTGAATGCAGTAGTTATGAACCGTCGTTCGTGAATGCCCGACCTCACCTAAAAAACTTCATGCATTATATGATCAAAACTAGTTTATTCTTTGGTAGCGGTCATAACCTGTCTTGCCTAACATAAATTCCACAATAATGATACTTTTGGTCAAACTCACTAGCGCAAATAAGCTGTGTCAAACAAAGCCCATACAAAATCTCGTGTTAATGAAACCCTAATATCATTTCACATAGCACAATGTTTCAAACCAACACCACTTTCCCAAAACAAGGTGTAAACCAATATTACCATTTGTCTTGACAATCCCATGAATCATAGTTGTTAAAAACGATAAACAAAACAATACAAAAAAAATATTATATTTACGTGGTTCATCCCTAGATGATTCACGTGAAATAATATGTCGTTTCACTGGATGAAAAACAAAGACGATTATAAGTGGCGGCACACATAATTTTGTGTGTCACAAATTTTAGAACAAGAGGAGTTTTATAAACAACTCCGTACAACACAAAATTCCCAAAATCTCACTAAAAGTATGTGAGGATTTGTGATTGAATTCCAATTCTCAAATAAACTATTGGTCAAAATATTAACATTAATTTCATGTGATTCAGAGTCAAAATCAAGTTGTTGGAGGTATAAACAATCTCCAAAATACTTGGGTCCTATCGAGAATTGTTATACGCAACCCATACCGAACACTACAGGGCCGTTGTATGAAATAATTTTTGAGTTTGGGTAACATTTCTAGAGGAAGGAGCGTGAGTTGCGATCTCGTCGTTGGATCAATCCTGCTCGCCGTCCGATCTAACATGTACTCGCCTATTTTTTTCTTTTATTTTTCACCGTTTATTATTGATGGTCAGATCTAAAATCAAGCGGTCATCCCAACTCGCACTCCTTCATCTGGAAATGTTACCTGGACCCAAAAATTATTCCATTGTATGCTGGAATTCTTGTATTTTCATTGGTCGCGGACGCCAGCTGTATACCGCGCGTTGCGGCAGCTGATCCTGAAATGTTTTGACTTGAATTATTTAAGAAAGCATGTGATTCATATGCTTACTCTTTTACCCTCATCATTTGAGCAGAGCATCACGAAGCAGTTAGGGGGGGCGACGCACGAAATTGCGGCGAAAATGGACGAATACGCGAGGGGAATGATCAGTGCATCGGGCTCATCATTGTTCGAGGAGCTCGGATTGTATTACATTGGTCCGGTTGACGGGCACAACGTCGATGATTTGGTGACGATATTCGAGAAGGTGAAGTCCATGCCTGCTCTCGGCCCAGTTCTCATCCACGTGGTTACCGAGAAAGGGAAGGGGTACCCGCCCGCTGAATCCGCCGCCGATCGGATGCACGGTGAGAAATCACTTATGCTTGCTCGTGTCGATCCAACCACCTTTCAAAGTTTAAAATTAGACCATAATTTTTATTTTGTTTCAAATAAGACTTTAAATTTTAGGAATTTTTTGAAATCAGTTCATAAATTTTTTTTTACTTGAAATCATTCTCTCAATTTCCTAAAATAAGTCATAAAATTTAATTGACATACTAATTAATAGGAAATTACAAATTATTGGACTTATTAACTAAATTAATGTTAAAATAGTCCATATTTTTCCTATTAATGATATCTTTCAATACCAGTTAAATATTTGTTTTATATTTTGATAACTTTAATGTGATTATAAATAAAATTTTATTAAAAATAAGTATATTTTATGAAATAATGTTTGATGTTACAATACATATAATTATTTCAAATAAAATTCTATTTATAGCCATATTAAAACTTATCATAATGAAACTCTACTCTCAATAAATCTGAAAAAATATTTCAAATAAATTAGAAACCCGAGATCGATGCGGGGCCGGGCGCGCAACTGGGCAAAGACGGAAATCCCAAGCTCCGATGGGGGACTGCAGTCCAACAACACATCTCCAACCCGTCTCCTGGGCCCATAGCGGTCACGGTGAGTCTAGTCTAGAGGGGAAATCTCAGACGGGTTTTTGAGGTGGGGGATAGAACCCCCGACCTCCTTTATCAGGCTCCTAAGCGGAGTCCAGATACCCAAGTGTGCTGCAACACACTTGGGTACCAGGACTCCGCTTAGGAGCCTGATAAAGGAGGTCCCGGAATCAAGCCCCGGGCCTCAACAACCTATCCGGAATTCCCCCCAATTGTGGGCTCTGGGAGATTTGACTGCAGATGCTTGTTATTCGACTGCAATCGGACCTCCCGGCCTTGGGTAATCCGGATTCCGCCACGTGGTGCCTGGCCCCACCAGTTTGGGTTTCTATCAAATATATTAGTTTTAAATTAATTCATTTAATAGGCCTTGCAAAGCGTAAATGAACTATAATTTTGGACTGATTTCAATTAATTTTGAAAGCATACATACTAATTTTATGTAAAAAAATAAATAAGTAGAGACTCTTTATAAAAATAAAGTTTAGGGACTGATTTCTTTTTTTTTTTGACTCTGAATGATTTTTTCGTAGATTTATATCATTCGCATTTTCGCGACTCTCGTCCCAACAACCATTTTGTTGTTCTCACAGGAGTTGTTAGGTTCGATCCGAAGACCGGAAATCAAGCGAAATCGAAGCCGGCCACTCTTTCATACACTCAATACTTTGCAGAATCTCTGATAAAAGAAGCTGAAGAAGATGATAGAATTGTGGCCATCCATGCTGCCATGGGAGGAGGCACAGGTCTTAATTATTTTCAAAAGAAATTTCCTCATAGATGCTTTGATGTGGGAATAGCTGAGCAGCATGCTGTCACATTCGCCGCCGGTCTGGCCACCGAAGGACTCAAGCCTTTTTGCGCTATATATTCGAGCTTTCTTCAGCGCGGATATGACCAGGTAAAACCGGCGCTTCACACTTTCGAGAATTAGGGTTCTAGGATTTCATCATTTCGCTTCGATGTAGGTGGGAAGTCAACATTAGTTTCTGTTGAGCATAGTTTCATATCTGAAAACTAATAGACTCGTGCGCTTAATATACATCATCAGCCCCTCCGTCTCCAACCAATTGGTTTTAGGTTCGGTGCTTGGATTCTATGGTATCAGAGCAGGCCAGGACCTAACGACACATCCACATGTCACCTAATTAAAAAGGAAAAGTTCACGCATTAGAGGCCGAAGAACATACACGCACGAGGGGCTGTGTTGAGAATAGTCGCACATTGGGAACTAATATATAGTCTTGCGTTGAGAATCCAAACATCGAACCAATTGGTTTTAGGTTAGATGGTTGTAAAAAATAGTCATAGTGTTATCAGTGACAAACACAGTTTTTTTCTGTGTTCACGGAATGAAATTAGGAATGAAAGCATCAGGGATAAGACAGGGGTAGCACCAATTGCAGAGAAGATGCGAGAAGCTCGTCTAAGATGGTTTGGACACGTACAAAGGAGACCATTAGAGGCACATGTTAGATGAGGGAGACGTATACCAATAAAGACTTGGAATGAAACTGTAAGGAAAGACGTGATGTACTTAGGTATTAGTGAGATTATGACAAAAAATAGGGCACAATGGCGACAAAGGATCCATATAGGCGACCCCACTATAGTGGGATAAAGGCTTGAGTGTTGTTGTTCGCGGAGTACTAATTTATTCGAAAAAAATATATAATGGACAAATATATGATGCCATGAAGAATCGAACTCATGACTTTTTTCACAAAAACTTGAGACGAGGATCACTATGTAGATCCGATTTTATTGAAAATTGAATAAATAGTTAGAATATAAAATTCAGTGTGGGCGGCTGACCCCTTGAGTGTTAGAGATCCAAAGAACCTAACAAACGATATTTATTGTCGGTGGCTCTTCAAGGTGGTGCACGATGTCGATATACAAAAGCTGCCCGTACGCTTCGCAATGGATCGAGCCGGACTCGTCGGTGCCGATGGGCCGACGCATTGTGGAGCCTTCGACATCACCTACATGGCGTGCTTGCCGAACATGATCGTGATGGCCCCGGCCGACGAAGCCGAGCTGATGCACATGGTTGCGACTGCTGCGGTTATAGATGACCGGCCCAGCTGCTTCAGATTTCCAAGAGGGAATGGTGTTGGACTTCCCCTTCCTAATGGATACAAAGGCACCCCACTGGAGGTACTCCCCCCTTCCAGTAATTTCTCTTCCTACGTGTTTCTCAAGTGTAAATATTGTTTTGTTTAAAAAAATTTTATGCATTTGATTAGATTGGGAAGGGGAGAATTCTGCTCGAAGGAACTCGAGTCGCGATTCTTGGATACGGGGCGATAATCCAGAACTGTTTGAAGGCGGCAAACTTCCTAAAAGATCACGGCATTTTGGTAACTCTGGCCGACGCACGATTTTGCAAGCCTCTCGATGCGGATCTCATAAGAAGACTCGCAGGCGAGCACGAATTTCTAATCACAGCCGAGGAAGGATCTATCGGCGGCTTCGGGTCTCACGTTGCTCAGTTTTTAAGCTTGGACGGTCTCCTCGACGGTAATCTAAAGGTATAACCTTTCATATAACAATATGAATCCATTGATATCAGTATGGTTGGCTTCCGTTAGAACTTATGCATCCAATCTAATTAAGCGCATACGACTACACACCCCTTAAGTGTAAGGCTAAATCCTCAACACGCCCCTTAAGTGTAGGGTATTTGACCGGCAACATGGCAAAGCTATGTGAGTTTCTGATATGTGATTAAATCCAACATCTACTCTGTTAATGGTGCATAGTCGCCAAATGCGGCATTATGTTTCTCACATGCGGCCGCTAAAAGACTCGAAAACGGCAGCCGGCAGTGTACTGTCTTTTGCCGGGAGCATAGTATGCTGACTCACAGATACATTAGGATTCAAAGTGCTACTAGTGAGAACATAAACCAGAACAAAAATGGCAAAAAAAGAAGTGAAGAACACAGAGGCTTTAATGCCGTTCGAAATTTCCCACATCATGCGCTGAACTAGGCTTTTTTATTGCTTCAATTCATGATACAGATATTCTTTTACATGGAATATAGGGTTACAACTTACAATCACAGTACAATATTCATGGATTTTTCCTCTTCTCTGCCCCCTTCTATCACTAACTATTATTTCTGCTGCTGCTGCTGATACTGCAGTTGAGATCGCTAGTGCTTCCAGACAGATACATAGATCACGGAACACCGCAAGATCAGATTGACGAAGCCGGGCTCTCTTCCAGACACATCGCATCGACGGTTATGTCCCTCTTGGGGAGGCCAAAGGAAGCCCTGCAACTAAAATGAAGTTCCAAAACTTGTTTGTTTATCGGGACGCAGATTCCAGTGCGCGATTTTAACTTGTTTGTTTATAGATATATGTATGTGTATGTATATATCTATAGATATATGTCTATAGATATAAGTTCTAAAGTTATGGTGGTAAGCTGCATTTGTCCTGTTGGTATACTCCACATGTTAAAAATAAATAAATGAGAAGTTGGCTTCATACTGTAACATATGGCTCTTTTTGGCATGGTAATGGCAGTCGTGAAAGCAGTGGTCACGAATCGTAGTCATGAATGTCTGGCCTCATCTAAGGAACTTCATCCGCTTTTAGTTCAAACTTAGTTTTCTTTCCTTGGTGGCGATCATAGTCATTGTCTTGCGGCTTGCCAAACACGATGCATTTTATGATGGTGACGTTTTTGTCCAAACACACGGGAGCAAAACAAGCCGTCCCAAACAATGCCTTAGTCATTAATATTTTCTTAGGATCTTATAATAACCATAACTATGTTCTAACATGAAAAAATGAACTTTTTTTAGTCTTGCTACATGATCATGGAATACAATCAAGTGGCAAGAAGGTTTGTCATATATGTTAGAAAAGCCAAATTAAGGGCTCATGTTTTCTCCTCCTTTCTCTCTCCTTTTATTAGTCTCACATCTTGTATTAGGATTTCTCTCCTTATTCTTCTCCTATATAAGTGTATTTATACTTGTAACTATTCATTCAAGAAAGTATATACAAGCTTTGAGATCTCTCTTTACATGGTATCAGAGCCAGGTTGGTCTCCTCCTTGGGTATCCGGCCTAACCATATTTTTTAGCCGCCTCTCTTCCTTGGTTGTCCACGCGGCTTTCCCTTAGCCGTGGACTCTTGCGGCCTGTTTTCTTTCTAACCGCCTCCAACTCTGCTTCTCTCGTGGCTTCCACCTCCTCCTTCCTACCACCTCTCCTTTTATAATCATCTCTCACGTGGGTCCACTTTCTCCTATACCTTCTCTTTCCGCGCGGACTCTTTCTATCCGCTGCAGCCTCTCCTATACACCGGGCGGGCTTGTGGTGCAAGACTTCTCGCTGCTCCCTCTCCCTGCTCGCGTGCTGATCGCTGCTCGCAGCGACCTGCCTCTCCTGCTCGCCTTGACCTGCCTTTCCTGCTCGCTGCGACTTGTCTCTCCTGCTCGCCGCGACCTGCCTCTCCTGCTCGCTGCTCCCTCTCCCTGCTCGCTTGTTGATCGCTGCTCGCCGCGACCTGCCTCTCCTGCTCGACGCGACCTGCCTTTCCTGCTCGCTGCGACCTGCCTCTCCTGCTCGCCGGGACCTGCCTCTCCTGCTGTCCGCGACCTGCCTCTCCTGCTCGCTGCGACCTCGCCTACCCGCAGCTGGCTTTCCTGCTCTCTACTCGCCTGCGGCCTGCCTTGTCGCTAGCGCTCTCCTCTATGTTCTTAGTCGCATCTGGTCGCGACTTCGCTTGTTGCTAGCGGCCTGCCTATATCAGGATGGTCATGTATCATGACACGGCTAAGACCATGTGGGAGGAGCTTCGCTCTTTTTACTCTGGCCATGACAGCCTACAGCACCTATATGATATAATTTCTGATCTTCAGAATCTTGCCTCAGGTGCTCCTGACGATATGCTCTCCTTCGTGGCTAAAGCCAAGAGTTTGGTAGAGGCTTGGATTCAACATCAGCCTCCTACTACCGATCTAGCCACTCAACGGAACCAGAAAGAAGCTGTCGTCAGCGTCATGATGATGTCACGAGTTGCTCCCCACCTGCATAGTGTTCGGGCCCAGATTCTATCATCCGCCACAACTCCTTCACTGTCTAATGTCTACTTCATGCTGCTAAAAGTCACGCCTCCCTCCGAGGCTCCTCCTGGTTTTGCCCCGGCTCTTCTTCAGCAACCTCTCCTTTCGACTCCTACTCGTGGATCTTCCACTCGGGGGGGGCCGACCCCCATCTCGGGGACGAGTACGTGGTGGTCGCTCTTCTATGAAATGCACCTACTATGGCCGGGATAATCATCTTGAGGCTACCTGTTACCGCAAGCATGGTTTACCTCCTCACCTTACTGTTGCTACCTCTGCTGCTCCGGCTCCCACTGGGTCTTCTGCCCCTGATCCGGCCCCCACTACCCGCCAAGACATTGATGAGCTCCGCACCCAACTCCAACAGCCTCAGGGTGCCCTCAGCCGCTCCTCCGGCTCCGTTTCGTCCTTTTCTGCGGAAGGTATAACCTGTCTTTCTCGTAGTCGTTGTTGGATCGTTGATTCCGGCGCTACCCACCATATTACCTCTTAGAAGCCCACAGAGTACCTACGGACGCCTCATCCTCTTTGCATCACTGTGGCCAACGGTGACACCCTACCAGTCTCTGGCACCGCTGCTCTTCAGCTTACGTCGAACCTTTCTCTTTTCTCGGTTCTTCACGTTCCGGGGTCTCCTTTCAATTTACTGTTTGTTAGTCATCTCACACACGACCTTGATTGTTTCATTACTTTTTCACCTTCTTCTTTTCTTATGCAGGATCGCCGCACCCGAAGTACCATTGGTAAGGGGCAGCTGTTGAATGGGTTGTACATCTTGGATATCCCGCCCACTCTTCTCTCTGCTGTCTCCACTGTTGATTGGCATCGCCGCCTTGGGCATGCTCCCCTTCCGATTCTCAAGCGGGCTCTTCCTGATGTTCCTCTGCGGGAGTTCTCTTGTGAATCTTGTATCTACGACAAACATCGTTCTTCCCCCCCCCCCCCTGTCTGTACCAGGAGTAGTACTCTTTTATCTTTAGTTCATTCTGATGTATGGAGTCCTTATAGAGTCCCCAGTATTTTTGACTTTCGCTATTTTGTCACGTTTATTGACGATTACTCCTGTACCACGTGGTTCTATTTACTACATGATCAAACCGAACTTACCTCTGTGTTTCGCGCCTTTTTAATTGAGATGCGTACGCAGTTCGCCACCCCCCTCAAAGTCATTCGCACTGATAATGCTCGCGAGTATACGGGTCGCACCTTCTCCAATCTCTGTACTGAGTTTTGTGCCACCATCAAACTTCATGTGCGTATACTCCTCAGCAAAACGGGGTGGCGGAACAGAAAAATCGACATCTTCTCGATGTTGCGCGCTCCCTTATGTTCCAAATGCACGTTCCAATTGAATATTGGAATTTTGTTGTCTCCACAGTCTGTCATCTCATCAACCGGCTTCCCTCGTCTGTGCTTAATTTTGCCTCACCAATCCGACTCCTCTATCCCTCCACCAACCTCACTTCTTTCACACTGCGGATCTTCGAGTGTGTTTACTATGTCCATCTTCTTGGCCCTCCTTCCGACAAACTTGCTCCTCGGGACGCCAAGTATATGTTTGTTGGCTACTCCCAGACTCAAAAGGGGTATGTCTGCTACTCTCATTCTGATGGCAAGCTGGTCGTTTCTGCAGATGTCACCTTCTGCAAAAACCAGCCCTTCCACTTACCTTGCCCCACCTCGTCTTCTGCTCCTTCTCTTCCTCGGCCTGCCGTACCGGTCACGCCATCTTCTCTACCGTCTTCTTCCTCTTCTCACAACGCCCCTCCTTGGGTTCCTCCACCCCTTATTCGTGTCTACTCTCGTCGCTCATCCAAGGATACTCTCGTGCACCAGCTCCCCGCTACCAGCGATCCCTCGGCTACAGCAGATCCAGCTCCCGTCTCTACAGCTCATCCCTTGGCCAACTACGTCTCTCTCCATCGGCTGACGCCGCCTATCTACACATTTGTCACATCTCTTTCCTCTATTTCTATTCCTAACACTATGCAGGAGGCGCTTCAACACCCAGGGTGGCGAGCAGCCATGAACGATGAAATGCGGGCTCTTTGGGCTAACCAGACCTGGGATCTGGTTCCTCTTCCTACAGGCCACGCCTCTGTTAGCTGCAAATGGATCTTTGTTTTTAAACATGCGGCGGATGACACTGTTGAACGTCTGAAGGCCCGCCTCGTGGCACGGGGCTTTACTCAGCAACATGGCCTTGATTAGGAGGAAACCTTCTCTCCCGTGGCAAAATTGAACACGGTCCGCGTTCTTCTCTCCTTCGCTGTTCATCGTCACTGGCCTCTTTATCAGCTGGATATTAAGAATGTCTTCCTCAACGACGATCTGCAGGAGACAGTTTATATGCAGCAACCTCCCGGGTTTGAGACCACGGGGGAGTCTCTGGTATGTCACATTCGGAAATCCATTTATGGTCTCAAACAGTCCCCGCGCGCGTGGTTTGAAAAATTCAGTAAGGTTGTCTGTACTAGTGGCTTCACTCGGAGCTCGGCTGATTTTTCTCTCTTCACCCGACACCGGTCAACCGGGACTGTGATTCTTCTGGTCTACGTTGACAATATCCTGATTACTGGCAATGACACGACATGAATACAACAGATCAATGAACAGTTAAATTCTGCCTTTCAGACCAAAGATCTGGGCAACCTTCGGTATTTTCTTGGGCTCGAGGTTGCACGACGCTCTGATGGTCTTGTGTTATCTCAAAGGAAGTACTGTATGGACCTCCTTCATGATGTCAGTTATTCTGGGTGCAAACCTGCGGAGACTCTTATGAACGCCAATCACAAGCTCTCGACCCATAGCTCTGACTCTGACAAGCTGCTTACAAATCCGGAATATTACAGACGCCTGGTTAGGAAGCTGATCTACCTTACGGTAACTCGACCGGACATATCGTTTGATGTGGGAGTTGTGAGTCGGTTCATGCACGCTCCTCGGACATCTCATCTTCAAGCTGTCGAGCGCTTCTTTTGATATCTCAAGAGCGCCCCCGGACAAGGACTTGTGTACAAGCCATCCACATCTCTATCTCTTGTTGCGTATTCTGACGCTGACTATGCAGGATCTATTGATGATAGACGCTCCACAACTGGGTTTTGTACTTACTTTGGTGGACATCTAATAACTTGGTGTAGCAAGAAACAGACTGTGGTTGTGTGTTCTTCTGCTGAAGCCGAGTACCGGGCTATGGCTGCGGTTGTTTCCGAGCTAACCTGGCTTGAGGGCCTTCTGGGAGCTTGGGTGTTCGTCTCTCATCTCCGGCGACCTTATTTTGTGATAGTCAGGCAGCAATTCATATTGCCAAGAATCTGGTTTTTCACGAACGCACAAAGCATATCGAAATTGACTGTCACTTTATCCGGGAAAAGGTTCAGTCAAAGAAGATAGATTTGGAGCATGTTCCTGCTACAGACCAAGTTGCGGACATCCTGACGAAAGCTCTCTCCAGGCCGCTATACTATCAGTTTTTATCCAAGCTTAGTGCCTACGACTTGTACGCTCCAGCTTGCGGGGGAGTGTTAGAAAAGCCCAATTAAGGGCCCATGTTTTATCCTCCTTTCTCTCTCCTTTTATTAGTCTCACATCTTGTATAGGATTTCTCTCCTCATTCTTCTCCTATATAAGTGTATTTATACTTGTAACTATTCATTCAAGGAAGTATATAAAAGCTTTGAGATCTCTCTTTACAATATATATAAACTCAAGTGGCAAGTGGTTAATTACCAGGACCTCCCTGCAAGTTTGCATAATTACAGGTTGCACCCCTCTATCTTTTGAAATTACATTGACCTCCCTTCTAAATTTCTCCAATTTACAAATTGCTCTTTATATTTAAAATATGGATGGAAAGTTATAAAATCTATCAAATTATTTTATGATATTTCATTTTTTTTCCTCTGTAATGACTCTATATTGAGAGGGGTGGCCTCTTCTGCTAGAAATGTGAATGAAAAATAATAAAATTTATCATATTATTTTATGATATTCTAATTTTACTTTTTGTAATGACTACATTGAAATGGGTGGAAAACATGTTACCCTTTGTAATGAATTTAGAGTCATTACAAAAGATTAACAACAACAACACTCAATCATTTATCCCACTATAATGGGGTCGACTATATGGATCTTTTGTCGTCATTGTGCCCTATCTTGCGTCATAATTCACTAATGCCTAAGTACATCATGTATTTTCTTATAGTTTCATTCCAAATCTTTATTGGTCTACCCCTCCCTCGTTTAACATGCCTAGAAACTAGACTCTCACAACGCCTAACAGGTGCCTCTAATGGTCTTTTTTGTACGTGTCCAAACCATCTTAGTCGAGCTTCTCGCATCTTCTCTGCAATTGGTGCTACTCCTATCTTATCCCTGATACATACATTCCTAATTCTATCCAGTCTCGTGTGTCCACACATCCACCAAAGCATTCTCATCTCCGCAACTCCCATTTTTTGCTCATGTACAAAATTCACTGCCCAACACTCAAAACCATAGAGCATCGCTGGTCTAATCGCAGTACGACAGAACTTGCCCTTAATTTTTAATGGTACTTTACGATCACACAAGATCTCTGACGCGTCTCTCCACTTCAACCAACCCGCTTGGATTTTATGTGTCGCATCTTTATCAATACCTCCATCTTTTTGAACTATCGATCCAAAATATTTAAAAATGTTGGAAAAACCATGTATTTAGGCCCATTATTTTGGCCAATATTGGAGCCCACTTAGTTTTAGATTTCTCTCTCTCTCTCTCTCTCTCTCTCTCTCTCTATATATATATATATATATATATATACGAGTCGCAGGCACGGGCCTCCGGCCCGATGGCTACGCGCCACAGTACCTGGCCGCCGACGGCGGGCTTC
This sequence comes from Platanthera guangdongensis, assembly GCA_039583875.1. Taxonomy (NCBI): domain Eukaryota; kingdom Viridiplantae; phylum Streptophyta; class Magnoliopsida; order Asparagales; family Orchidaceae; genus Platanthera; species Platanthera guangdongensis. The sequence goes on from CM077153.1 coordinate 298,257,728, forward strand.
GCCCGCCCACCACCCCCGGCAGGCTCCGCCTGCACCCCCTCCCGGCGGGCTCCGCCCGCCCAATTTTAATTTTTATATTAATTTAAATTTACATTTATAAAATATTTTATATATTAATAAATTAAATTTTTAGATTTTTATAATATTAATAGTTTAATTTTTATAAAAAAATACTAAAAAATCCCCTCCCCCCCGCGAATCCACGACCTCCCCTACCGCCGCCGGCGGAGCCGCCGGCGGCCTGACCGGCGGCCACCGACAGGTTCGCCGGGCGAAGGCGAACCTGCCGGCGGTGGTCGCGCGGCGCTCCGGCGGGGCCACCGCCGGCGGTGGCCCTGACCGTGAGGCCCAGATCTGGCCTCACGGTCAGGGCCACCGCCGGCGGTGGCCCCGCCGGAGCGCCGCGCGACCACCGCCGACAGGTTCGCCTTCGCCCGGCGGACCTGTCGGTGGTCGCCGGTCAGGCCGCCGGCGGCTCCGCCGCCGGCGGTGGAGAAGACCGTGAAAGGGGGGGGGGGTGCGACACTGTTTGCTGTTGATCGGGATTTGGAGAGAGAAGCTGAGGAGATTTTTTAGGATAGTTTTATTTGCAGACCACTCTTCTTAATGATCCAACGACCCTTGTTTTTTGAAGCGAAAATCCAACGGTGTACGCATTTTTAACCATTTTTGTGGACACGCTATTGGCAGACCACAGTAAATCTTTTTAATATAGTATAGATATATATAAGTAGTCGTGCACGGGGGACCCCGTGCGGGCAACATTCGCCGTGGGTGCGACATTTGTCGAGTGAGCAATATTTGTCGTGAAAGCGACATTTGTCGTAGGGGCGACATTTGTCGTGTGGGAGACATTTGTTGTGGGAGGAGATATTGGTCGGGGGCGACGACATTGTTCAGGGGCGGCGACATTAGTTGGGGGTGACGACATTGGTCGATGACGGCAACATTGGTCGGGAGCGGCGACATTGGTCATGAGGGGAGGCATTGGTCATGGGAGGCGGCATTGATTGTTTACGACGACAATGGTCGGGGCGGAGACATTGGTCAGGGCAGCGACATTGGTCGGGGGCAGCGACATTGGTCGGGAGAGGCAACATTGGTCTGGGCAGAGACATTCATCGGGGGCAGAGACATTGGTCAGGGGCGGCGACATTGGTGGGGGCGGCGACATTAAGGGGGCGACGACATTGGTGGGGCAGGGAGATTGGTCGTGGGTGGCGACAATGGTCGAGGGCGGTGACATTGGTCGTGTGTGAAAACATTCGTCGAGGGCAGCGACATTCATCGGGGGCAGAGACATGGTAAGGGCCAGCGACAATGGTCGTGGGGCGACATGTCGTGGGGGTGACATTGGTCTGGGGGTGACATTGGTCGTGGAGGCGACATTGGTCGTGGGTGTGACATTGGTCGTGGGGGCGACATTTGTCGTGGGCGGCGACACCGGCCGTGGGCGGCGACAACGGCCGTGGGCGGCGACAATGGTCGTGGGCGGCGACAACGGCTGTGGGCGGCGACATCGGCCGTGGGCGGCGACATCGGTCGTGGGCGACGACATCACCATCAGTGCTCATTTGGTTGATCACAAAAAGTGCAAAAAAAGCATCAGCAATCTACGCACTGGAACATATGCATGACCATGCTAACTGTGTGTGTGTGTGTGAAAATGCATATTGTCCCCAAAGAGCCTTAACATAGATAAAAAAGACTGTTTCTATTAGATTGTCGGATGAGTTTACATGATCTTGAAGGAAATAACTCAATTCTTTGATACAATGAGTAAAAGAATACAAATTGTAGAAATGTGGAAAGTGTTCAAATTAAAATTTAATATATGATGTCCCCCCCCCCCCCCCCACCACCACCACAAAGAAAGGCTCAGTTGTCTTCCAAAATCCTCCATGGAGAGGTACTACTCTCATTCAATGATATCCAACCATTCCAATTTCAACAATGATGGCATGGGTTGCCTAATAAGTCACCTCTTACTGGGCCATCCTCAATACTATTACCATTGCTCGTGGTTTATCCATGAATCTTCATTGCCTTTCTCAAAAGAAAAAAAAATATAATAGCACGTAAAGCTTTGACAATAAATATTGATACAGTGAGTAAAAGAATACAAATTTTGGGGGGGCAGAGTTGAGCCCTAACTTTGGGAGCTCCTGAATTAGTGTCTCAACAACATTCCTCTATTCAAAATATAAATGGAAAAGTTAATTAATCACCGTCAATGCTCATTTGGTCAATCACAAAAAAGTGCAAAAAAAATCATCAGCATTCTACGCACTGGAAGAAGCTTGCCACGCCAGTACCCCAACAAATATGAGAAAGGAAAAGTTTGTTGATCAGCCCAATGGATGATTACTTCAAGTAGGTAAACCTATGAGCATTGGCTCCTAAAAGTGATATATTGTTATAACTTCAAGACCTTCATAAATAATAAGCAGCTAACTTCAGGAATTTAGCAAAATTATAACGAAGAAGAATAAAATGTCATTGAAACCATTCGATGCAACATAAGCTTGTAGACAAAGCAACATTTCAAGTTTAAATATTCTGAAGAATTTGGTAGCAGGAATGATTATTTCATCGCAAGAAAATGTTTTCAAAGCTAGTAGTTATTAGACAACAATGAGCCCATACGTAAGAAAATGTTTGCATCAACTTAATTTGTGTTAATTAAGCTTTCATCGAGAATATTTGATAGTTTTGCAAATGTCGTTAGGCTTAGGCTTGTCCTTTTGGCTTAAGTTTGACATTCTGTGCAAAGTTTTCACATTTTTGAATCAAACGTGGGGGTTCTGAACTTGAATGTTCGCCAACTGCTACATAACATAATAAAAGTTCAAGTTCTTACAAGTAATTTCATTCACATCTTGCTCATGAAAAGTGGGGATTCCTATAAAACAACAATGAGCATATCACTGTGATCGGGAGGAAGAAGCCAAAAATGTGAAAGACCTAAGCCGGGAAGAAGGCATATGGGCTCTCGCGATTGGGAGAAAGAAGGTGTATCGCGATTTTGAGGCTGTGAATAGTGTAGGAAACGATTAAAGGTATATTTATTAAGCCCCAATCCGGAAAAAAGACTCAAATACCCCCAAATCAACTCATCAAAACAGTTTTTATGAGTGCATTTTTATATTAAAATGTTACACAATATTACACCACCCCCTCATTAGGTCCTCCATTATAGTATAAAGATAACATAAGAATAATATTAGTTGTAGCAATGTGGAAAGTGTTCTAATCAAAATTTAATATATGATTTCTTCCCCCCCCCCCCCCCCCCCCCCCTCACAAAGAAAGGCTCAGATGTCTTCCAAAATACTCCATGGAGAGGTACTACTCTCATTCGATGATATCCAACCAATCCAATTTCAACAATGATAGTATGGGTTGCCTAATAAGAATCCAAGTATTTTGTCATCCTCAATACTATTACCATTGTTCATGGCTTATCCATGAATCGTCATTGCCTTTCTCAAAAGAAAAAAAATTAATAGCACATAAAGCTTTGACAATAAATATCGTGCCCACTACCGGCGGTTGAGCTGCCGACTGGGTGACCTGGCCCATCGCCCGGGTCTTTGTTGGGATCAAAATTAACCTGATGGATATGGACTTCAGGTGCACAAAGCAAGAGAAGGAGAGAAAAAATAAGGAATCCCCACTTTTCATGAGCAGAGGTGAAAGAAATTACTTTGAAGAACTTGAACTTTTATTATGTTAATGTATCAGTTAGCGAACATTCAAGTCCAGAACCCCCACTTTTGATTCAAAAGTGTGAAAACTTTGCACAGAATGTCAAATCTTAAGCCAAAAGGCCAATCTTAAGCATAACGACATTTGCAAAACTATCAAAGATGCTCGATGAAAGCTTAATTAACACAAAGTAAGTTGATGCAAATGTACAGATTCAAAGATGCTCGATAAAGGCTTCGTTAATTAGGAGGAAGAAGCCAAGCAACGCCATTAGGTCTTCCGCATTTTAAGGGAGGACCTAATGAGGGGATTGTGTAACATTGTGTAACATTTTAATACAAAAATGTCCTCATAAAAACTGTTTTCTTGAGTTAATTTGGGGGTATTTTGGTTTTTTTCCGGATTGGGGCTTAATAAATATACCTTTAATCGTTTCCTAAATTATTCACAGCCTCAAAATCGCGATACACCTTCTTCCTCCCAATCTCGAGAGCTCATACGCCTTCTGCTTCCCGGCTTAGGTCTTCCGCATTTTTGGTCTTTTTACTCCTAATGGCAACATTCGCAGGTTAGTGCACCTCAAGTCTTTGTCGAGCATCTTGGTCTTCTTACTCCTAATGGCGTTGCTTGGCTTCTCCCTCCTAATTAACGAAGCCTTTGTCGAGAATCTTTGAATCTGTACATTTGCATCAACTTAATTTGTGTTAATTAAGCTTTCATCGAGCATCTTTGATAGTTTTGGAAGAAGACAAGCAACGTCATTAGGAGTAAGAAGACCAAGATGCTCGACAAAGACTTGGGGTGCACTAACCTGCGAATGTTGCCATTAGGAGTAAAAAGACCAAAATTCCAAAATACCCCAAGATTAACCCACCAAAACTGTTTTATGAAGACATTTTTTGGATTTAAATGTTACACCACCCCCTCATTAGGGTTTCCTTATGTAATAAAGATGACATATAAATAATATTAGTTGTAGCAAGGTGAAAGTGTTCAAATCAAAATTTAATATATGATCCCCCCCCCCACACACACACACAAAGAAAGGCTCAGATGTCTTCCAAAATCCTCCATGGAGAGGTACTGCACTCAATACCATTCCAATTTCAACAATGATAGTATGGGTTGCCTAATAAGAATCCAAGTACAGAGTCATCCTCAATACTATTATCATTGCTCATGGTTTATCCATGAATCGTCATTGCCTTTCTCAAAAGAAAAAAATAATAGAACATAAAGCTTTGACAATAAATATTGATACAGGATTTTCTATAACACAGATAAAAAAACTGCAAGCCTCAAGAGATCAAAATTGTGTTATTCCCATTTTACCCCATTTCGTTGGCGCACGTTCACTTGAGCCTACATTAACAAAAAAAATAAAACTTGAGGTGCACAAAGCAAGAGAAGGAGAGAACAAATTAGGAATCCCCACTTTTCATGAGCAAGAGGTGAATGAAATTACTTGGAAGAGCTTGAACTTTTATTATGTTATGTAGCAGTTGGCAAACATTCAAGTCCAGAACCCCCACTTTTGATTCAAAAATGTGAAAATTTTGCACAGAATGACAAATCTTAAACCAAAAGGCCAAATCTAAGCCTAACAACACTATCAAAGATGCTCGATGAAAATGTACAGATTAAGTTGATGCAAATGTACAGATTAAGTTGATGCAAATGTACAGATTAAGTTGATGCAAATGTACAGATTCAAAGATGCTCGATAAAGACTTCGTTAATTAGGAGGAAGAAGCCAAGCAGTGTCATTAGGAAGAAGAAGACCTAACATGCGAATGTTGTCATTAGGAGTAAGAAGACCGAACCTTGCGGAGGCGCCAATCGCTGCTATGGGGAGGAAGAAACCAAGCAGCGCCATTAGGAGAAAGAATACCTAACCTGCGAATGTTGCCATTAGGAGTAAGAAGGCCGAACCTTGTGGAGGCGCCAATCGCTGCTATGGGGAGGGAAAAGCCAAGCAGCGTCATTAGGAGGAAGAAGACCTAACCTGCGGAGGCGCCCATTTCTGTGATCGGGAGGAAGAAGCCAAAAATGTGGAAAACCTAAGTCGGGAAGAAGAAGGCGCTGCTATGTGGAGGAAAAAGCCAAGCTACGCCATTAGGAGGAAGAAGACCTAACCTGCGGAGGCCCCCATTTCTGCGATCGGAAGGAAGAAGCCAAAAATGCGGAAGAGCTAAGCCAGGAAGAAGAAGGCGCTGCTATGTGGAGGAAGAAGCCAAGCAACGCCATTAGGAGGAAGAAGACCTAACCTGCGGAGGCCCCCATTTCTGCGATCGGAAGGAAGAAGCCAAAAATGCGGAAGAGCTAAGCCGGGAAGAAGAAGGCGCTGCTATGTGGAGGAAGAAGCCACGCAACACCATTAGGAGGAAGAAGACCTAACCTGCGGAGGCCCCCATTTCTGCGATCGGAAGGAAGAAGCCAAAATGCGGAAGACCTAAGTCGGGAAGAAGAAGGCGTATGGGCTCTCGTGATTGGGAGGAAGAAGGTGTATCGCGATTTTGAGCATGTGAATAATTTAGGAAACGATTAAAGGTATATTTATTAAGCCCCAATCCGAAAAAAGGACCAAAATACCCCCAAATTAACTCAAGAAAACGGTTTTTATGAGGGCATATTTGTATTAAAATGTTACACCATCTCATCATTAGGTCCTCCCTTATAGTATAAAGATATATGTGTGTGTGTGTATTCTCTCACAATGTAAACAAGTTTTTGGATATAAAAAGTTTACTTTTTTCCTCTTTCTACATGGTAGCAGAGCGACAAATCGGTCCTTCTGTGCGGTCTTTCATTTCCTGTCACTCCTTGTGCAGTCTTCCTCCCTTCCTAATCGCCACTTTTTGAGCGGTCTTCCATTTTTATAACTGCCCCCTTCCTGTCGATCTCCTCACCTATCTCTGTTGGATAGCTTGTCTTTGTCCGCAGGGTTCTCGACGAGTTTGTTCCCTCTTTCTCTTTGGCTCACCTCGTGTTTTTTATAGCCTTAGCTGCTGGCTCCCATTGACTTGGCCTTGTGCGGTCTGCTTTCCTCTGTCTGTTGCGTTCTGCTCGAGCCGCACGTCTTGTTGCTCTGCGCCTGTCTGTTGAGGTCTGGCTGCTTGTCTGCTGTGGTTTGTGCTGCCGATTCTCTCTACTCAGCTCGAACTGTTCGTTGTTCGTTGTTTTGTGCCCGTTGTGGTATGTGCTTGTCCACTGCGGTCTGTGCTTGTCCGTTACGGTCTGGTTGCTTGTCTGTTGCGGTCTGTTCTGCGGCTTCTTTCTGCTCAGCTTGTCTGATCGCTGTTCACCTATCTGCTGCCCTCTGGCCGCCAGTAATCTTCGCCTGCCTGCTATTCGCTGCTCTCAGATCGCGACTTCTCTCTAGTTCTCCTTTCTTGTTGCGGTCAGCCCGTTGTCGCTGCCCCTAGTCTTGCTCGCTGCTCGCTGAGGTCGCCTGCCTTCTCTGATCTCCCACTCTATCCTTTCAAATCGCCTTGGTCGTCTTGGTTCTTGCTGCCTTTCCCGGACTGTTGTTTGCTGCGTTGTCTGTTGTTGTGCACTGTTGTTCGTTCTAGCCGCGGACTGTTGTTCGTTTTCACTCTATCCGCGGTCTAACCGCTCTTGTGGGCTATTCGTTCTTGCCCTAGCCGCGGTCTAGTCGCAGTCTGGCCGTTCTTGCTCTAGCCGCCGCGGCCTGCTGAGACTTGACAGTTTCTTTTTAACCGCTCGGGCATTTCGCCTAGTCATCGAGCTTAGTCTTAGTCCGCATGGCTTCAAATTCGACTACTGCTTCCTCTCTTCCTAAACGTGTTAATGTTGCTCCTCTTAAGCTTTGTGATGAACTTTGGATCACTACCATTTCTCTCTGTGGCAAATCGAACTTTGTTGAATGGATTCACTCAGTTCACCGTGTTCTGCAAACTAAAGGACTCCTTCATCACCTGACCAGGACTCCTCCCACTGCTCTTTCTGATGAGTGGATCTGTGACGATGGGCGTGTCCAATCTTGGATTCTCAATTCCCTCGACACCGAGCCGTATCGAATGACCATGTATCATGAGACGGCTCACGCCATGTGGGAGGATCTTCACTCCTTCTACTCTAACAAGGACAACCTTCAACACTTATTCGACATACTTACCGATCTTCAATCCCTTGACCTTGGGGCTACGGGTTACTTGACTTCTTTTATTGCTTGAGCTAAAACTCTTGAGGAGGCATGGATACAACATCAGCCACCCACCACGGATTTAATTATACGTGTACATAAAGAAGTAGTTGTGATTTCAATGATGATGACTCGTGTTCCTCCACATCTTCATAGTGTTCGAGCTCAGATCTTATCTTCCGTCGTTACTTTGTCCCTCTCGGACGTTTGTTCGATGCTTCTGAAAGTTACTCTACCCCTAGATGCTCCGACTCTATCTCCAGCTGTAACAACCTCACTTAATACCTACCCCAATAATAATAATAATAATAATAATAATAATAATAAAATTATAAACCTAAACCTACCCCCCTCTTTTAAAACCGAACCCGAGCCACGTTATTTTCCCGCAATCCAAATCCCTCCCGCACAGTCGCAGCCCGCAGCCCCGTCTCCGCGAAGTCGAGCGATTCGCCGCTCCCGATCCCGCCTTCGGGCGTCCCGATTCTCCTTCCCGTGGCCGGAGATCACTTCCTCTAGGCCCGGCACCTCATCCTCTTGTTTCCTTGTCGTCTCCGGCGCTCCCCTTGGCCGGCAACTCCCGCAACAACTCCTCCTCTTGGTCGACTGTCCTCTTCATCAAGGCAGCAACCATCTCTTTCTCTTCCAAGGGGTTGACAACCACTGTCTCTCCCTCCGGCGACCTCTCCCGCTCCGTTTGGGTTGGTGCTTGCGAGAGGGACGACTAGGGTTTCCTCCCCTCTCCTCCTTGGGCCGGGATTCGGCTTCTCTTGGGTAAGAAAACTCATCTTTCCTCCTAAGTTCAGTTTTCTCATAATGTTTTTGCTGATTTTCGCTCCCCAATCGATGTAACTGCGTCAATTCAACGTATGTTCGTCGTATATTCGACTAATCCAGTCTTATTTGTGTTTTCTGGTGCATCTCCTCGGATTTAGGTGGTGGAATCGCTCCAAGACCTCTCCGAATTAGGGCTTTTTGCATCCAAACGCAGTCAAAATCACCGATCCCTCGCGGTAGCCTCTTTTCCCCTCACTCTCGAGGGAGGTAAATTCTTAACTCCTTTCATATTGTGTAGCGCTGTCACCAAATGCATGTGCAAGTGTAGGAACCTTATTATTGCTTTGAAGTATAATTTTGATCTTGGAACAAGTTTAGCTAAAGTCGTTAACCTCGCTTGCACCATTTAGCTGTCGCTAGCGCTTTCGACGTCAGCTTAAGGCAAGTAGAGAACCCCCTCTCACTTGCAAAACTTTAGATTTAATCTGGGTACCTGTTCTTTTACAAATGTTTTTTTTTCTACAAAATTCTGAACTCACATGATGTTGACATAACATAATATGATAAGTAACCACCTAAGCATGAAACATAAAGACAAATCCGTAGTTGTAAGCAAATCTTTGAATTGTAGCGTCTAACAGGGCATCTGTCTGCTGACATGGTCACGGCAAGCAGGATTACTTTCCTAATAAGACTTGCACCTAGATCTGAATATGAGTCATGTGCGCCCGCTATAGCACCTACACTTCATCGATTACGACTTACAACATTTTTACATTAGGCTATACTCCGGAGTAGGCTAATCTTTCAGAAATGTCTGTTTGACCTGATTTTTGATATGTTTGGTAGCTTCGTACAAGATAGATCAATACTCGAATATGTCTGTTTGTTTTTGCTCACATTTTAATTAATTAATTTGCTCCTGTTTAAATCTTAAGTTCTAAGGCATTTTTCTTCTGTCTTGAATTTGCCTTAGGTTTTGTGACTGCGCCGCCTGCCCCCTGAGCTACCTCTCGTTCAGCTGCAGTTTTGCTTGAAGGTTTTTCCTTTGTAGTTTCTTGTATCAGGTTTTTATGAATCTTTTACTGTCTGTTCATTTATCATGTACTAGTTATGGTAAGACATTTTCTTCTGAATCATGGACAACTCATAGGATGTTTCTGATGTACTAAATCGTTTTAATTTATGACATTTTCATTGCAGTACTGTGTGTAGTATAAAATTTTACAAGGAAATACATATGCATTAAATTTTAACTGTTTTTTTAAAATTTTAAGCGCTTCCGCATATACTTTTTTTTAAAAAAAAAATCATAACTTTTTAAACAAAACAGCTAATTAAATTTCAGATTTTCTCTGTATCCGCATTAGCAGGCATGGTTTCTTTTCGCCCATACCTGTGGCATCACGGCCCGTCCGAAGCGCACTCTGACTTTCGTCGAGACGGGTCGTGACACCAGCTCTCCTCCAGCAACCCGTGGCTACGCTTGCTCCTTCTGCTCGTGGTCCACAGGCTCGTGGAGGTCTCCAATCTCGGGGACGGGGTCGTGGAGGCCGTACCCTCTTTAAATGTTCTCACTGCGGCCGGAACGGTCATCTTGAGGTCACCTGCTAGGCTGCTACCACAAGCATGGTCTGCCTCCTCACCTTGCTGCTTCGGTTACTACCGCATCCCCCTCCGCCACCAGTGAAGATATTGTTGCTTTGTGTGCTCAACTCCAACAGTTACAATGGGTGGTTAGTCGCTCATCTAGATCCGTGGTCTTGATCTCCAATGAAGGTATATCTTGTCTCTTACACGACTCTCACTGTATTGTGGACTCGGGAGTCACACATCATATCTCTCCGCAAAAGCCACCTCAATACTTAGATTCTGCTTATCTCCAGTTCATTATTGTGGTTAATGGTGACACGACCCCGGTTTCTGGCGCTGCTCATATGTCTCTTAATCCATCCATCTTCTTATCCTCGGTTCTTCATGTTTTGGGATCCCCTTTTAACCTACTAACTGTTAGTCGTCTTACTCAGGATCTTGATTGTTGTGTAACCTTCACACGCTCTTCTTTTATTGTGCAGGATCGACTAACGCAAAATATACTTGGTAGGGGGCGACTGTCCAACGGGATGTATCTTTTGGATGTTCCTCCTACTGCTCTCTCTATTATCTCCTATGTTGATTGGCATCATCGTTTTGGACATGCTCCTCTTCAGATTCTCAAAATTGTTCTTGCAGATGTATCTCTTCAGGAGTTTTCATGTGAATCTTGTATATTTGACAAACAACATTGTGTCTCTTTTACTTCTCCTTGTACTTGGAGCGATGCTCATTTTTCATTAGTGCATTCTGATATTTGGGGACCATATAAAATCACTAGTGTTTTTTATTATCGTTACTTTGTAACATTTACTAATGATTACTCGTAGGTTACCTGGTTGTACTTACTTCGTGATCGTGTCGAACTCCCATCGACCTTCCGTATATTACTTACAGAGACTCGCACTCAATTTTTCACTTGTTTAAAAATTATCCGTACTGATAACGCACGTGAGTATACAAGCCGAACCTTCTCCAATCTGTGCGCCGAGTTTGGTATTATTCATCAGACTTCGTGTGTTTATACTCATCAACAGAATGGCGTAGCAGAACGGAAAAATCGTCACCTCCTTGATGTTGTCAGATCTCTCAAGTTTCAAATGCATGTTCTTCCTCTCTATTGAAACTTTGATGTTTCTACTATCTGTCATCTTATCAATCGCATGCCCTCGCCTATCGTAGTTTCTCTCGCACTCTCACACCTCGTGTGTTTGGACGTACTTGTTATGTCCATAACCTTAGTCCACCAAATGACAAGTTTGCCTCACGTGCTACAAAAGCTATGTTCGTTGGATTCTCTCGCACCCAGAAAGGGCTATGTCTGTTATTTTGCTACTGACGGTAAGATGGTTGTGTCTGCTGACGTCACTTTTCGTGAAAACCAACCATATCACATTGTTCCTACTGATCCTCTTCTTCCTTCTCTTCTACCTCGGCCCACAGTTCTCGTTACATCTTCATTTCCACCTCTCTTCAATTCCCACACCTACTACACCACCCGTCCCCTCCAAATCACCTATCATTCAGTTTTACACTCGTCGTCCTCCACGAAGTGATGCCTTGCAGCAGCTTCCCTTTACCGGTGCGGTCTTGCGGCTTGTTGATTCGGCATCAACCTCTACGGTTCATACCTTGGTCAACTATGTATCTTTACATCGTCTATCTCCACCTCTTCTTACATTTGCTCTCTCTCCTCCATTTTTATACCTAACTCTGTACATGAGACTCTCCAGCATCCGGGGTGGCATGCTGGAGTGGATGAGGAAATGACTGATCTCTGGGCAAATCAGACTTGGGATCTTATCTCTCTCCTTCCTGGACATAGTTGTGTCAGTTGCAAGTGGATCTTTACAATCAAACATGTGACAAATGGGACAGTTGATCGTTTGAAAGCTCGGTTTGTGGCACGCAGGTTTACTCAACAACACAACCTTGATTATGATGAAACTTTCTCCCCAGTCACGAAGTTAAACTATGTTCGGGTTCTGCTCTCCATAGTTGTTCATCACCAATGGCTCATACATCAGCTGGATATCAAAAATGTTTTTCTAAATGGTGTCCTTCTTGAGACAGTTTACATGCATCAACCGCCCGGGTTTGAGACCACGGAGGAGTCTCGTGTATGTTTGCTCCGGAAATCTATTTATGATCTCAAAGAGTCTCCTCGGGCTTGGTTTGAGAAGTTCAGTAAGGCAGTTCATGAGGTTGGCTTCAAGAGAAGCTCGGCAGACTTCTCCATTTTCATGTGTCATCAATCAACCGGGACTGACATTCTCCTGGTCTATGTGGATGACATTTTGATTACTGGTAATGACTCCACAGGGATACAACAAGTTAAGCAGGACTTAAACTCGCCGCGTCCACTACCGGCTCTTACTCCGTCTGCCTCAGTCTCGCCACCCCTCCGGCCATCTCACTACCTCCTCTCACGTCTCTTACCCTGTTGGCCCCTGTCTTACCGCTTCCATCGACCGCATCGCCGCCTCTTCTGCCTCCCCGCGCTCCGCTAACCCCGGTGGACCCGTTCCTACGGCCGGCCGGCGCGTCTCCGACATCCTTAGCGCGGTTGCTCACCACCGCTCCACCTACCTTGCAAAAGCCATTACTTCCACCGCCCGTCTTTCCGATGGCGCCGCCGTTATTCGCCATCACCGCCGCCGCTGCTACACGCTACCAGGCCTTGTTCCGACGGGAGGTCAAGGTACCAGATGATCGGGCCACCCGCATGGTACACGAGCTTGAGGGCAAGCTCGTTTTGAAGGACGGATGGAGTGTTACGGATCCGCCGTCAATAATAATAATTATTATTATTTAATTATACGATGACTTGTGTTTATCGAGTAGTGTTGTATCAAGTCATGTCGTAGCGTTTAAGTATTTTAATATTTTGTTGTATGTTTGTGTTATTTATGATTATGTCATCGACGCCTATACATAGGGTCATTGGGGTCATGTAACTCTCATGGAAGAATTAATCTAAGATTCTCTTTATCACTCTAACTTCGGCCCACTCCCTTGCCGGATTCCTCCCGGAAATATATCTAAACTGCAACAGCGATCCACAATTGAAGACCCTTCATTTGAAACACATAACGAAGAAAAAAGAAACCCCTAACGAAGATCGTGGATCGATGTTCACCGAACGATCACTACATGGTCGCCTGACCGAAGTTCAAAGTTGACTGGGCAATTAATATAGTCGTTACTATTCAGAGAAAAGTAATGAATGGTTACTATAGTTCATCTTCTTGGTACTTGGGCAGCCAAAAAAATGAAATACGAAGAAGATATAAAAGCCTTCAGAAGATTAATTGAAGAAAGCCTTTAAGCTTTGAAGAAAAAACCTCTAAGTGAAAAAGAAAAGTAGAAGATCTGAATAAACTAAGAAAAAAGACACAAGAAGCATTAGCTATTTAAGAAGCTGAAGAAGAGGAAGAATTTCCAAGAAGATTATTTCCAACTTCCAGTCAGAATCCACTTGTAAAGTTTTTATCTTGTGGAAAAGTCATTTTTACACTCTGTAAAGGGTTCTTGAAATTCCCCTTCAAAAAATTCTAATATGATTGAGTCTCCAATGTCAAAAACTGTGTGTGATTACTGAGTTTCCACTATCCAGTGAAAAAGACTCTTTGAATCTTGAGTTTCTAGTGGAGAAGACTGTGTTTGGTAGAATGTATTCTAGTTTTGGTAGAATCTCAATAAAATCTCTCCTACTTTATAGCTAGATTATTTGTTTCATTACTTTTATATTTAGATTATCCTTAATCTGTATTTGTGACATCAGTGAATATGGGGAAATTTTTAACTCTCTACTCACCCCCTCCCCCTTCTAGAAAGTTATCCAGTACTGTTTTCCACACTTTCAAAAAGTACTTGAACATGCCAGAATTGAAATACTCCGCATGATGCGTTGTAATTGCATCATTCTTGATATAGTCATCATCTCCATCATTTTTTGAGAATCAATCGGTGTTAGTGTCATTAATTTTTGAATAATAAATACACAATTGCAAGATTCTAGACCATGATTGTGACTTAGGGTCCGTTTGGCACGGCGGTGGTAGTAATGAACGCGGTGGTAACGAACCGTCATATTTTTGACGCGGTGTTCTTGCTCCGATGAGCTTGGCACAAAAACGACATTGTCATGAATATGTGATTGGCATAACAACAGTTATGAAATGAATGCAATTCCTCAGATGACGTTGAGTGTTCACGAACTACAATTCATAACTATCGCATTCATGACCGTCACCGCCGTGCCAAACAGACCCTTATTAAGTTGCTGCACGGCCGACAATACTGTTATTAGGATAAGCTGGTTTGCAAGCGATTAATGAAGGGATTTTGCTAAGCCTAAGGAGCCTGGATGTAGAACGATATATGTTTGTGTTTTTGGATATAGGCAACAGAGAATAGTCAAGGGTCTAGTGGCATCTGGTCGTGTTAGCAAGGGATTAGACCTCTACTATATGAAGACGTACGTTGAAAGTGTGGAGAAGCAAGGGTTAGAGGTAATAGAATCACTGGGTTGTGAAAAAAGTAGGACAAATGCCTTAGGAAATGAAGAAAGAGTAGGGCACAGAAGCTCATAGATCTCAGGGTCAAAGATGAAGAATTAGAGAAGGATTCTGTTAGCAACATCACCAAACATTTCTTTTCAAGAGAGAAATTAAAAAAAAACAGTGAACATAACAACAAATCTTAAAGAAGAAACCACCATAAAACAAGAAAAACCACTTTACTGTATTAGTAGCCGTGTTTCTCTTTCAAAACAAAATAGTATATTTAATAATACCCAAACCACCTCAATATAAGAATAGAGGGGCAATCCGGTGCACAAAGCATCCCCACGTAGGGAGAGTCTAGGAAAGGGTCCCATCACAAGGGTGAAATGTAGGCAAACTTTACCCTACATTTTTGCAAAATGTTGCTGTCAGGACTCGAATCCGTGGTCACACGGCAACATCATCCGTTCACCCGCCTCCACACGGGCTTCACCCGCCTCCGCACGGGCTTCACCTGCCTCCGCACGGGCTCCTCCCGTGCTCGATGCGTCGTTGCGAGCTGCGTCCGCATCAAGGCGGGCAGCGCCCGTAATATATACATATGAGTACTCAAAATGACCGTAAAAAAATATAAATCGATATTGCAATTTTTATTTTATAAAAAAATTTACGTTTTGATGTAAAAACATTAATTCCTCGCAATTTTTCTCTTTCTATTCTCTCCCTTTCTCTCTCCCTCTCTCTCTCTCCTCCTCCTCCTCTCTCTCGCATGTAGGGATATGATTTATTTGATGAGATTCAATGGTCAAAACTTAAAGTATGGTGTGTCTCAATATATGTATATTGTTATATATATATATATATATATATATATATATATATATATATATATATATATATATATTCATGAATCAATAAAACCACCCTTTGTTGTTTATGTTTGTTATCTTCCAAGAATAAAATTGAAACTGGGGAATGTTTCTTAAGAACTGGTATAAAACTTTAGGGTCATGAAATAACACTACTGAAATTTCAAATTATGGTTATATCATTGTATTGGGATGACCCTCATTTTATAAAAATTGGGTGTGCACATAACCACACACCCATGATCCCCAACTCAAAAGAGGTGGGATCATGGGATTACGCGTAAGGGGCAAACCGCCGCGAGCCCCACCTCGCCGGCAGCGGCCGGCCGGCCTCCTCCCCGGATGCCGCCTGCCCGCCCTCCTTCGCCGGACGTCGCCTACAATGCGATCTTCGGGAAACCCATTCAGTCAATCTTCAAAGCCATTCCTTCAATCTCGCACCTCGCCATGAAATTCCCCACTACTGGAGGGACAGGTGTCGTATGAGGAAACCAAGAATCTGCCATGATTTGTTACACCAAGCAAGCTCAGCCAGTAGAAACGTAGCCCTGAATATCAGTGACTCCTTATTTTGAACTTCCTAAAAGTGTTTTTATCATATTTGAACTCTATGACAAGTAAGAATCGTAAGCCTGGAACAATCAGTTATTCAAACATTATGTTTCCACTTCGACAGTGTCCGACTAGTTTTAGGTAAGACTAAGCCGCGAGCGAACCTCGTGCGAACTAAGCCGCGAGGGATTCTCGTGCGAACTAAGCCGCGAGCGATCCTCGTGGAAACTAAGCCGCGAGCGATACTCGTGCGAACTAACCAGCGAGCGATCCTCGTGCGAACTAAGCCGCGAGCGATCCGTGTGCGAACTAAGCCGCGAGCGATCCGCGTGCGAACTAAGCCGCGAGCGATACTCGTGCGAACTAAGCCGCGAGCGATCCTCGTGCGAACTAAGCCACGAGCGATCCTCGTGCGAACTAAGCCGCGAGCGATTCTCGTGCGAACTAAGCCGCGAGCGATCCTCGTGCGAAAGGTAAGACTGTGCATGCGTTTGAATACAAAAGCTATTCACCGAACATGCCTTTATACGTAAGGACCTCGTCAGGGCCTGCCCCCCTCACGATCAAGCCGTGAGCGATCCTCGTGCGAACTAAGCCGCGAGTGATCCTCGTGCGAACTAAGCCGCGAGCGATCCTCGTGCGAACTAAGCCGCGAGCGATTCTCGTGCGAACTAAGCCGCGAGCGATCCTCGTGCGAACTAAGCCATGAGCGATCCTCGTGCAAACTAAGTCGCGAGTCATCCTCGTGCGAAAGGTAAGACTGTGCATGCGGTTTGAATACAAAAGCTATTTACAGAACCTGTCTTTCTACGCCAGGACGTCGTCAGGGTACCCCCCCCCCCCCCCCCCCGCTCACGATCAAGCCGCGGGCGATTCTCGTACGAACTAAGCCGCGAGTGATCCTCGTGCGAACTAAGCGGCAAGCGATCCTCGTGCGAACTAAGCCGCGAGCGATATTCGTGCAAACTAAGCCGTGAGCGATGCTCGTGCGAATCAAGTTACTAACCAACAACAACCGCAATTACAGCTCCCACAAAGCGACGCCACGAGTCAAAAAAGCGCTCAGACAAAAAGATGAAAAAAGAGCACAATCATCACAGCTACATACAAGTACATGCGCAAATGCGCTAATCAAGAACCGTCAAACAATAAAGACGACATACAAAAATACTCAACTAGAAAAGCAAAAAATGCAAACACACACTAATACAAAGAAATAACGTTGTTACACGTTGGCCACATCAACATCGGAGCTCTCGTCGCTAGAGATATCACCAAAGCAAAGACCGGATATGTCACATCCCAAGCTCCTGCCAACCAGACGAAAAGCCTTCAAAATTCCATGCCTGAGGGTCAACTCTCGAACGTCTTCCATCTGAGACTTCACCTCCTTGCGCGGCCAGGCGCGCGCTCATGTGCGCGACCAGACGCGTGCGCGGGAGGCCAGGCGCGCGCCCGTGCGCGCGACCAGACGCGTGCGCGGGAGGCCAGGCGCGCGCCCTCGCGCGCCGCGGCCAGGAGAGCCGCAGCGCGCACGCCCACGCGCGGTCTGGCACACGCCCGCACGCATGACCAGGTGCGCGCGCGCGCGCCCATGCGGGCGCACCCCGGAGCAACTTCGCAGGTGCTCCCGCGAGCTATCTCGCACATGTCCGCGCACGCATGCTCGCGCGCGGTCGAGATCATGCACGACCAAGCACGACCCCGCGCACACATCCGCGCGCACTGTCACGACTACGGGAGCCACACCTTCTTCCCTCAGGCGCGTTCATCGCCTCTCCTACACCGTAATATTCTACATTTTCAACCGAGTTTGCAGGGCGCAGCCACTTGCCGTCTCAAGTCCACCACTGTTCGACATCGTCGCCGCCATAAAAGTGAACGGAGAAAGATCCTTGCTTTCCTTCGTCTGAAGCTGTCTCGTACAACAAGGATCAGAGGGGAAATTGTTGGGAATGACCCCGATTTTATAGAAATTGGGTATGCACATAACCACACACCCATGATCTTCACCTCAAAAGAGGTGGGATCATGAGATTGATCGTGCGCGCAATCACCGTGCCTGATCCCCCGCGCACCGATCCCATTACGCGTAATGGGCAAACCGCCGCAAGCCCCACCTCGCCGGCAGCGGCCGGCCGGCCTCCTCCCCGGACGGCGTCCGCCCGCACTCTTTCGCCGCGTCGGCCCCGGCCGCGGCCGAGGAAGCGGCCGCCCGGGCCGCACCTCGCTCGGCCGCCAGCACGGCCAAGGGGGCGGTTGCCCGGGCCGCCCCTTCCTCGACCACCCACGCGGCTAAGGGGCGGCTTCCCGGGCCGCCCCTCGCTCGGCCACCGGTGCGACCGAGGGGGACGGCCGCCGGGCCACCCCCTACCTCGGCCGCCAGCGCGGCCAAGAGGGCGGCCACCCAGGCCGCCCCTTTCTCGGCCGCTGGCGCGGCCCAGGGGGCGGCCACCCAGGTCGTCCCCTTCATCGACCACCCACGCGGCCAAGTCAGAGTTACAAGCGAGCCAAATCAGAGCCACCCGACGAAGTCAAATCTCTTAAGTTTCAAGTCGCCCCCGCAACCACGAGTTCAGGCACTCCGCTCCCGCGTTTAGAATTGGCAAACCGCTATCTGAAGACCACCAGCGCGAAGCGCAATTTGTAACAACTCCCGGCGCGACGGTCTGTCGTCAGCCGCGTGCTAAGTGTTCTCTCACCTCCAAAGCTATAACGAGAGGTGGTGTGTCACCCTCGACTTCATGAATAAGCTGTAACAAGTAATAACCCGAAGATAGTGGACTTTAACCGGCACAGACACGGTCACATGATTTTTTTACCCAGTTGAGGGATTTTTCCACGTTAAAACTGTTTGTGTACAATCTACCTACTCTATTGACTGTGTGCGCGCTCGACCGTTCCGAGAGCTAAGACGGTCCAGATATTCCGGTCCGACCGGAACACCGAATTAGACCGCAACACATTGAGCTAAAGAAATAGAATTCCACAGGCAGGAAGGCATGAACCAGCTTCCATGAAAAGAAGAAGGTTTGGAGCTCTTACAGGCATCATAAATCAGTCCTCATGAGAGTATGAAGCTGAGCAATCTCTTCATTATTTGCTGGCCAGAGTACTCCTGAAACTCCTCAACAAGCTCCACATGACCGTTGAAATGAAGAAGAGAAGTATGCCCACCATGACCGCCTGCTTGACACCAAGATTCACAAGTAAATTCACCAGAAGCCCGGCGATCACCACGCCGCAGAAATTTGCAGAAAAGGCAGACCAGAACGGCATATCAAGAACGGCGGCAACAATGGCCCCCGTCCAGGCCCCAGTTCCGGGAAAGGGAACGGCGACAAACAGCATCAAACCCAGCCACTGAAACTCCATTACCGGCCCCGCCTTCTCTCTAGCTCTCTCGAAGAAAACATCCAGGAATTTAGTAGCCGAATCACTCTTCTTAGAGAGAAAAGCAGCAATTTTTTTCAAGAAGAACACTATAAAGGGCACTGGCACCATGTTCCTACAGAAGAATTCGATCAAGAGTTGCATTTATTCAGAAAGGTTTAATAAAGCTTCAGAAACGAGTGACCTACCCCAGAACAGAGACGATGGTGAGACTGAGTGGATCTAGCCGCATCCAATAGCCTACAGGAATGGCGCCGCGAAGCTCGATCACCGGGAGAGTGGCGAGAAAGAAGACAATGGCTTCATCGAACCAGCCGGATTTTCGTAAAGCCGTGGCTACCTTCAGCCCTAACGCAGAGGCTCTAATGGAGTCGTCGACGGCAGCGAGAGAGGTGCCGCAGGTAATGAAAAATGGAATCAAAAGGAATACGGACTGAAGAATCTTCCGTCTGAGAGCGAAACCCCCTGATTCTTCGTCTTCTTCTTCTACTAATCGTTGTTGTGGGAGATTTTGAGCACGCCGGATCTTAAACCACTGAGCAATTAGCAGAAGGAAATAGTTGCTGTTAGAAGAGGAAGAGATCGGGAATTACCTTTTTTAGAAGAAGCCGGCCGGCGAGTGGCTCAGTGCGAAGCGGAGTTTTTGAGGGGGAGGAGATTCGCAGACCGGACGATATGATTTGGGAACGAAGAGGAGGGGTGGGTCTCGGCGGGGAGAATGGGAACGATGAGGCGCTGCTATTTCTGCCATGGAAGGCGGGAGCTGGGGCGAGGACGCCGGCGGCGGCGGCGGCGGCCATGGAATGAGGAAAGAATTGTGCGGTTTTTCGGCGAATGTCAACGTAAAACTGCCGCTTTGTCGAGTACTCCGGTGAACCAAACTTATCCGGGTCGATTTGATCCGCGCCGACCCAAGCGACACGATAGGGCACTACATGACCCAATAATCTGTTTTAGAGAACTGTGGTGTTTTGAGAATACCAATTCTCTTCATTTTGGAGGCAAATGAATACTATTCATTTCACGGTTTGGATTGTTTGTTTTGTTTTTGACGGCTTAATAATCTAATCTTTTTTCATATACAAAAATATTTCGAACAATTAGAAAAATAAGATTCAATTTGCACTGTGAAATGGATCCCTCAATTTGATACTAAGGCACTGTTTGGGAGGACTTTTTCCCTTTTTCCGTTTTCGAGAAAACGTTATCGTTCATAATATTGTGTTTGTTTTACAGGTAGATGACTTTTTTTAAAAAAACAAAATAACTTCTTTTGGATAAATTGTGTTTTTCACTGATAAATACAACAAACACAATATTATGAACGATAACGTTTTACAAGAAAAAAAATGGAGGAAAAAACCTCCCAAACGAGGCCTAAATGAAGAAGATCTATGTGAGTGCAAATGTGTTACTCAACTTCTTCACTATTTAGGCTTTCACATCTCATTTAAGAAAAAAATAACACGCATACAATGTATGCATCACCCTCACAAAAAAGTTAGGTCATCTAAAAAAATCGCATGCCTTCTTAAATATTTATTTTTGTTAATGTATACAAAATTTAGCAAAATGGATAGATAAGATACTGGTAAGCGCAAGCATTCTCATTATACCGAATAATCTTCTTTACGTTTTTTGTAGGATATAGAGACATTATAGGAACTTAATGGCATCTTTCATACATGTGTCTATCATTGTACTCATAAACAATCACTTTGACCTATGTGGAGAGGTCCTCCTCAAAACAAGAGAATTTCATCCGACAATGACCAAGTTAGTTTGTGAGTATGTGCATTGTGTGTATTATTATGGTGCATAAAGTATCACATAAAGTAGTTGTGAGAAGGTATTGGGATAGTTTCTCATTTTCCCATGTTCTTCTTCCCAATTATCTCTCATCTCGTCTTTCCTCTGGCCTTCATCCCTCTTCTTGTCACGACGCTTCTATTAGAGTTTCGAACACAGTCCGAGACCAATGGAAGTGCATGCATAGGGGGCTTCGTGCATTTTGCATATAGCAATGCACTGTGGGATCATGTACATTATGATGTGCAATCTGATTGGTACTGGATGTTGGAGGCCAAGACTTGAACCCAATAACACTTCATCTCCTTGTGGCTCTCAATCTTGAACCTTTTGTCCTCAGGTTGGATGGGCAGATCTGTTCCCCTAGCAGTTGCAGTCAAAGCTCTTCACCAACAAGTTCCATCCAACTCCACCCAAGCCAATGAATGTTCTATCCTCATGTCATTTTGCTCCTTACACCGTCCACACTAAGGGATTGTTTGATTGAGCGGTGGCGGGTCCAAACGGAGCTTTTGAACCGGAGGGGGGAGGCGGGGGTTGAAACGGAGCGGCAGGGGGAGTTTTCTTCTTGCTGCGGGTGCAAATGGTGCAAACAGAGACGGAGCTTCGTTTGGTTACCCGCCGTCCGGCGGCGTTTGCTCCAAACGCTGCCCGAAAACGCTGAATCAAATGAAGCCCAAGGTACTACCTTCATTGCATCCTGATGTCACTTCACGTCGTGATTTTGATCTAATTGAAGTTATTCCATTGAATTTTACATAGTATATATTAATTAGCTTTCATTAATTACATATTAATTAACGTTAATCTGAGCTGATTAATGATAATCATGATTAACACTGAATAGGATGAGGAATCGACTTATTATAATATCTTATTTGGGAGTGTGCCTATGAGGCTTTCTTTCGGCTCCCACAATTAAATATATATCTAAGCTCATTTTCAATTCATTCATCGTAGCAAATCGCGGAAACATGTACACTAAGTACAAAATAAAACATATAATAAAACAATTTTCATTAAACAAAAAACTTAATTACTAGAGTACATAAATGTAAAGTTACTACGAGAACACAATTTTATATATTACAACACACCCCTGATAGAATTTTCCCAAAAGCTCACATTTTTTATTGTTTGGATTTTCTTAAACCCTTACCCTACCCTTTTCTATCTATATTATACTATGTCAAGCAAACAAAAAAAGTGAATCACAATATGCATAATCATATTAAAGTGTATTAAAAAATACAATACTATGTAAATAATCAAGATTCAATTTTTTTATATTTTTTTTTCATCTATTCTTTTATTCGTTCGAATTCTTTGATCATTTTTACCAATTTCATTTATTATGATTTTTCCTTCAATTTTATTAATTAAATAAGTGTATTTATCATTCTCATTTTCGTAAATTCATTCAATCAGGAAGTGTTAAAGGTATCTGTTCACTTATCTTTTTAAATTTTTGGGGCCACTTCTTTTGGGGTCATCTTAATTTCCTATGTCTACCTAGGACGATTACACGCACAATATGTCTTCTGGCCTTCTAATTATACATAGACTTCCAATCTAGGATGATCTTCACACGCAATAAAACTTCTGATGTTGGACGACGCATAGGGTTTGCGCGTCTGTCGGCTTTTTACTTAAGAAACCCTAATGCATGCATGAATGAATTTTGGCAAAAGAAATTCGAGTGAATTTTGCACAAACTAAGAAAGAGGAACAACTTTTAATTTGAACTGTTTACAAGTGATTTCATTTTTGAAATAAAATAGTTATTTTATGCTTTATAAAAATTTAAAGTTGTTTTTTCAAAGTTCATGCAACACCCGCTCAAAATCTTTACAAAAATTCATTAAATATATGCATTAGGGTTTCCTAAAAAAATCCAACAGGCGCACAAGTCATACATGTCGTCCTGCATCAATTTGGTATCAGAGACAGGTTCCAAAATTTTCTAAGTTTCGGAATCCGGCCTGCATAGACTAGGAACCATGCATAACATTTTATTTTTTTAAAAGAATTTTTTTAATAGCATAATCATATATTTACATTTACTACT
The DNA here is from genome assembly GCA_039583875.1 of Platanthera guangdongensis. Classification (NCBI taxonomy): domain Eukaryota; kingdom Viridiplantae; phylum Streptophyta; class Magnoliopsida; order Asparagales; family Orchidaceae; genus Platanthera; species Platanthera guangdongensis. Next base: position 298,281,170 of record CM077153.1, read on the forward strand.
TGTTTTGCATGCATCTACATAGTGTGATCGGTTGGTAAGTATGATTTCACCTCATCACAATCCACTCCATGAACATCCCCAAGTGGTAAATTCAGAGATGTTGTTGATGAGTGATTTGATGTTGCTTGTGTTTGATTCCCGTTTTGAGAGTTGTCGAATATCTGTGAAGTTTGGTTTTTGTTGTTGATAAAATTTAAGATTGTTGATATGTTGATTCATGTTGGAGAGTTGTGGAAGATGAAAGTTTACTGTTGTTTACGATTAAACAGGAGATGAACAAGAGATAAACAGTAAAATGTGAATTTTGTTAATTGTTTTCGCTAACAAGTTCTTGGAGATTGTTTAGTTTTTTTTCTCATAAACAGTGAATAAACAAGTTGTGCTATTTGGAGTTGTTATTGCAATGAGATTAAAAGGAGAAATCTTGTCTCTCCAATTTCCCTTGCTTTGAGATTTCGTGGATCCACCTTGTGTAAAAGAGCGAAACATTTTTATGATGTCCGTATGCGATAGTGGTCTACTTCGGAGAGGGAGATCGAAGGTGACGAGGAATTCAATTCCTCGCAGGATCGCTGTTAACTTCGATTGTAGAAAGACGTTTCTTTTCGTGAGTAACTTGTTTGTTTCCCTTTCTTTGTGTGTGTCTATTTTTATCTTTATAATAATAGATTTCTTGTTGGGTTTTCGTCTAGATTTTGTCAGCAAACGTTACGTCGAAAATTACAAATAGAAACGTAATTTGGAGTTCATGATTTTTGTTTTGCTACGACATGGGGAACAGAACGAACATTGCTAATTTCCTTCCCCCGAATTTTCAATTTGAACTATTTTCAAGTGATTTCCTTTTTGAAACAAAATTGTTATTTATGCTTTATAAAAATTTATAGTTATTTTTTCGAAATTCATGCAACAACCCCTCAAAATCTTTGCAAAAATTCATTAAATATAACAGGCATTAGGGTTTCTTAAGGAAAGTCTGCAGGCATGCAAATCCTGCGCATCGTCCTACATTAATTTAAACTGACGGGGAAGTGGCTCGTGGCATGCGGTTGGAGCCCTAGTGGTGGCTGGAGGCGACGAGAGGTTGGAATAGGCGAGGGCTTCAACAAGATTTTCACAAGGTGTGGAGCTGTCAATGGCAGTATAGAAGCTCGTGTGCTTGGCTAGGGAAGATGAATTGACCCGGTCAACTAGCTTTTTTATTTGCTATTCCTTTAGTGTTTAATTTACTGTGTTTGTTCTTATGATTATTCGGCTCCACTATTGAATATTTGATCTATCAAACGAATTTTTATCTTGAATGTCTAATCTGATAAGTTAGTGGTTTATAGTTCAATACGTTTGGAATGATGCGACTTTGTGATCATGAATGATTTTTTTGGATAGTCACCTATATGAATGAATTTCTCGTTTGATGAATAATTTGAGGAATGATAGATTGTTGAGCATGAGTAACAAATTTCATGATAATAATTGTATTGATTACTGATTAGCAAATATATTATCTGTGTTTTTATATCATGCTTGTATCACGCACATCTTATTTGGAAGTTAATCATGACATAAAATGATTTAATTTAAATGAGTACTTGTTATCTCATAATCGATACATGTCAAATTTGCTCATGCGATTTACTTGAAAAACCTTCTTGTTAATGATAACTTAATCCCCCTAATCTGCAAAGTTCAAACTCATTTTCTAGCTTTCAGTGTCATCAATTTTTTTTCTTATGTCTGTCTAGTTCTAATACTTGAGTAAATATTATTCCTTGACTTGATTCCTCCTTCCATATTTATGAACTCTACTCTTGTACATCTGAATCGCTAAATTTGTAACATGTCTTGATATGTCTGGAATCTCCTAAATCTTGAATCATTGAATTTATTAATGTCATAAGCAATCATCGAAATGTAGTTTTAAATTGAGGTGGCGCTTTGACTCGAGTTTTCGCTTGACTGGAAACAGAAACAAATAAATGGTGATAGCAAGCACAATTATTTTGATAAGCCTTGTATTTAAATTCATATTAGAATCGCGTGCATCAAATAGAAATACTTACACCTTTCACTGATTTTAGCTAATGTCATTATTTGATCGAATCTATGTTGTACTCCGGAGTAGTCTAATAATTTAACTTGTTTTTGTTTAACTCATTTACTTGTTTGTCTTGATTAGTTATGTTTCATGAAAACTGGTACGCATACATTTTTGTTTCTCTTACTAATTTTATACTTTACTTTGCTTTTATTTATTTCAATGTTCTAAAGTTTTTTCTTCTTGCTTTGGATTTGTCTTAGCATTTGTGTCTGCGCCGCCTAAAGGTGGGCATAAAAATCAGGCATGACGGGCCGGTCTAGGCACGGCCTAGAAAAAGCATGAAAGGCCCAGGCCCGGGCAGGCCCGATCCAGGCCCAGGCCGGGCTTTGAAGGCCTAACCATGCCCAGTTTTCAGCGTGTAGCCCGGCCTGGTGCCCAGCCTGGGCTAAGCCCGGGCAAAACCCGGGCTTTAGCCTGGCCTAGGACCAGGCCGGGGAAAGCCTGGGCCAAGCTTGAAAAAGTCTGGCCCAAGCTCAACGGTTGCCTTAACGGCTCTTTAAAAAAAGTTGTTAGGAGCCTTAACGGCTCTTTTTAAAGAGCCGTTAAGGCTTGGCTTTCCTGGCACCTTGCCAGGAAATGACTTAATGTCATTTCCTGATAACAGTTATCAGGAAATGACATTAAGTCATTTCCTGGCAAGGTGCCAGGAAAAAGTGGCAACCTAGGCAGCCTATTTGCTATCTAGGCTGTTTTTCATTGAATTTTTTAAAAAAATACCTTTTTTATTTATTTTAAATTATATATAAATATATAACCCCTTACCTCTAAACCCCCCTCCCCCCCCTCATTCGATCACTCTCTCTCTCTCATACTCTCGTACTCTCTCTCTTACTTCCCAAATTTTTCTTCCTCTTTGATGGCGTCTTCCTCTTCAATGTCATTGTCCTCGACATCCGTCGCGCATGAAATTGTGGAGCACAAACACACGGCTCCAGTCTGGGAACACTTTGAAAAAGTGTGTATGGGCGCAAAATTTATGGCTAAGTGCAAACACTGCTCCAAACTTCTGACCGTTAGCGGGAATTCGACGTTCGCGCGACATATCAAATCGTGTCTGGCTAAACAAGCCCCGTAGACAAGTCAAGCACAAATTTCAGCAGGCGAGCAAATTTGGATGCACAATCAAATGCATCAATGAGAGCTGCAAATGGAGAACGTCATCAAACGAAGATTACCGTTCGGATACTACGACAATGAGCACGAGACATACTACATACATGAAGGACTTCAACCAAAATATCAGTAGATAAGTAGATATACATTTAAGCGTGATGCATATAAAGCTTATTTACAATCAAAATAGTATTTAATTAATTATTTTGAAACTTTCCACGGTAGAGTTAGTCTAACGAGTGATGTATGAAATATCAATATTAAAGCAGGATTATCGTATATGTGTATTATGTGTCATTTGATCGATTCTGATTCATGAGAGTTAAATAAACGTATTATATGTTTTAAATATCCATATACATGTCAAGCTATTTATCACGTAATTACTAAATGTATTCGTGAATTTAAAATTAAAGATAAAATTATTAGTATTTCTTTCGATAATGCTACTAATAATACCGTAGCAATCGACTATTTAAAACGAGATTTGAAACCAATATTAAACGGAATGTTTTTTCATACTCGTTATGTATGTCATGTTTTAAATCTAATTGTGCAGGATAGTTTAACATATATGGAAACTTATATTAAAAAAATTCATATTATGTTAAAATACATTTACAATTCTAAAAAGCGAAAACAAGATTTTAAAAAATTTGTAACTACACAAGGTTATAAATTTTTAAAACTTGAATTTGATATGCCTATAAGATGAAATTCAACCTATAAAATGTTAAAACGAGTCGTGCAACAAAAAACACAACTAATGAAATTTTATAGTATGTCTAAAATGCATGATCTTCAAGATTCTAATTGAGATGTGACTGAAAGGTATATAGATTTGCTAGAAGTTTTTTATAGATCAACAACTATTTTATCCGGCGTTTATTATCCACTGGTTATCGAAAATTTTGTATTAATTGCAGAAAAATTTAGTGTTTATAAAAAATATAAAAGTTGTCGTCCGTTAATTAAAATAATGGAAGAAAAAATTTTAAAATACTATAGAGAAATGTATGCTATGTTTTCATGCGTCGCGACTTTAAATCCTTTAATAGGTGTAGATGGCGTAGAAAATCTTATAGAAGAAATAAATAATAATTTAAATTTAAATCAAACATTTATGTATTATGATAATGTAAGCGTTTCAAAATTTAATAATGATTTTATCGAATTTTAAAATTATTACGATCAGCTATATGGATCGCAACCTGGAGAAGAAAGCACACAACCTAAAACAAAAGATAGTTTTAAAAATAAAATTTTATAATTAACAGCCCACAAAAAACAAAGAACGTCAAGTACTTTAAATAAATTAGGATTATATACGAAAACACAATTTCAAGATTTTATGAGTTCAAATGAAATATAAAATTTTGATATTTTAGAATGGTGGAAAAATAAAGTTAATACGTATCATGTTACGGCCTTCATGGCCAGAGATTTAATAACAATCCAAGCAAGTACAGTAGCTTCGGAGTCTGTGTTTTCTTTAAGTGGCAGGATTCTGAACGAGCGAATGCGCCGCCTGAGCGATGAGTCTTTGGAAATTTGCACATGTTATAAGTACCACTTGCATGCTATGAAGAGGAGACAACACGTCGCATCGATCAAAGATAGCTCGCCTGAGATTAAAGATGAGTTAAGCGGCCTAAATTTGGTCGGTGAAGATCAAACCTGAACGACACCTTCGGGTTTCGAGTGATTGAGACATCGAGTATTGTATTTTTCTTAAGTGCATTTTTTTGTATTTTTAGATTTTTACTTTTTAAATTTTATTATAAAATTTTTTGAGCTTATTGTAATTTTATAATTATTTTTTTAAATAATAATGTAATTGTTTTTTTTTATTTTGGCCTAAATTAATAATGTTAATTTTATTTTTAAAATAAATATTTTATTAAAATAATTATATATTTTATTTAGTCGGGCCAGCCCCAGGCCCGGCCTGGGCCTGGCCCGGCCTATAGGGCCCAGACAGGCCTCCTCCTGAGGACGAGGCCTGAGCCCGGCCCGGACTGACAAAAACCAGGCCCGGGCCCGGGCGTTTTTGAAAAGGCCCGGGCCTGGCAGATCTGGGCCCGGCCTGGGTCTGCCAGGCCTTATGCCCACCCCTCGCGCCGCCTGCTTCCTGAGCCTGATCTGCATCAAACTTCAAGTTCTATGTTTTTTTTTGTTTTATTTTCATTATTGTCAGACATTTTTTATTTGTAATAATTATGATCAATAAATCATAGACTACTGTTAGCCTATTATACATGTACTAGAATTAACATTTATTTGCATGTTCATTCATTTGAGTCTGGCATTACATAAAATTTGCAACTGAACTGGTATCATAAGTTATAATACAATACATGTACATCTGTTTGACACTACCATATTTTAAAGCTTCCGCATAAAAATTATTTTCCTTCAAATTAATTATCTTAAACCTAATTACCAGTATCTCTGCTCCCTCCTTACAGACATGAAATTTCTCTTCGCCAATATCTGTAACATCATGACTCGCGTCAAATCTCTCTCTGACTTATGTTGAGACGGGTCATGACATCTTGCATCGTCCTGATCGGGGCTGGTCTCCACCAACTCAAAATCTGGTCTCCACCACCTTCTGACCCCATAGATTTGAAGATTTTAGCTCAACACACTGATCTTGTTTCGTAGGCAATTCACATCCTCCAATGTAGGCTAATCATTAACATCTTTTATGGATTGATGCATTCTATTTCTTCTTATTCTTAATCTATTTTATACTTTTCACTTTTACACCCATTTTCAAGTATTCTTTTTTTGCATATAATATTTTTTATATTGAATTTAGTGTAGGAGCATATGTATTATTTTTTAGATTTTCTCTCAGATTTCTAATCGTTTTATTTTGTTATTTCATGTTTAACTTATTGGCCAGTTTTGTGTCCATGATTTCAAAATCTTAATCTTTTTAAATTTAAATGAGAATACACATATAATAAAATAGACTCAGTGTAAAAATATTATGCAAGTTAATACTAAAAATGTTTTAAAATATAAGCATAATTAAAAAAGGAATAACTCAATCAATCATTTTTCCTTTATCCTTCTCTGGTTCATCATTGTGCATATAGCGAGACGTCATACTTTGTAATATCTGTAATTTAAGCATTTTTTAATGATTTGCTTTTCTTAAATAAATACGTCGTTGACTCCTACAATGATTTTGAGTTTTATCATGGGTTTGACTATTGTACAACTTCATATTCAATGGGTGAGACCTAGACACCCCGAAGATCGGGATTGGGCTAGCCTTGGGCTAACTTTGGGCTAAAAATGGATCATACAAATCAATAGCAAAAGGGTTCTCGCCCGGGGTACGCGGGAAGGCTTGCGCCTATGCGAGCAGGATCCCTTCAGCTCGTGGTGTTGAGTGAGGCTAATTCTTGGCGTTGAGTTACGCCTCGCCACTCGGCGCTCTCAACGCCTCACGGCTTGTGCCTCGGTTCCTTACAGGGGGAGCCAGGAGGGTGTGTAACCAAGGGCAGGCGAAAGGCCTACAGAATAGCGGAAGGGTTTCCGCCTAGCGAGATCCAGAGGAGAAATTATCAGGATGTCCTCGGGTCTGCATTTAGCTCCTCAGAACAGCGGAGTTTGGTTGTTGGCAGACCACTTTGGGCTGCATATAGCCGTTTAGAACACCGGAGCTATGTTGCTGGCAGTCCAACTCTTTGGATTCTATAAATAGACTCACATGGTACCTCAGAAGGCAAGCTTTCTCATTTTTTCCAAAAAACCAGTTTGTGCTATCTGAGGTACTCCTAGCCCAACAATTGGCTTTGGAGGGGAAGCGCTCAGAGATCTTCCGGGTTAGTGGAGGGACCTCCCAGCTGAGGCTTAGGGTCAATTCCAAGTTCTTTGTTGCTAGTCAGGGGACAGGTTTGGGGAAGTAGGTGTTAGCTACACCCCAAGGTCCGAACTCTCGTTGAGGCCAGTTTTTGGCTTCAATATTTTCTGGTGTGGTGAGAGTGGACCGTAGCTGATATAAGAAAATCTCAAGTTAAGTCTCATGGCTGGAGATGAAGGAGAATGATCTAGCTCGGGAAGTTCTCCCTCTCGGGGAAGTTGGGTGACGATGGGGATGTTGGAGGACTTCAGGCGGGAAGTCCTGCAGACCATCCACTTGGCCTTCTCGACAAGAGGTAAGGGGGCGACGCCTCAGGTTCCAGTGGTTACCACTCCATCGCTGGGAGAAAACGCTCCCGGGCAACATCCCGAGAAGGAGGTTCTGGTGGAGGTTGTCGAGAGGGATGTCGCCGGGAGGGAACTCTTTCCCGGGCAGGGAAGTGCGGACAGGGCTAGCGAGCCAAGGTCGCGGGACATGCCTTCTCGGCAGGCTGTGGGCGGAAGCCCTTTTAGCGAGCTTATCACCTCGGCTCCGATTCCAGATGGGTTCCGAGAGCCAGACATGTCCAACTACATAGACAGAGACGACCCCGTGCAGCATGTGAGTGGTTCGAGGATGTTGTTTCCATAAGGCAGATGTTTGATGCCTTCAAGTGTCGGCTCTTTCCCATCACTCTGAAGGAGAAGTCGTGGGACTGGTTCCATCAACTCCCTGCAAGCACTATTTGCTGTTTTGAGGATCTACGTCATGGGTTCCTGTTGAGGTTCTCCACATCGACAGAGTGCTTGTTTGCCATCAAGCAGAAGCTGGAGGAGACGCTTGTTATGTTGAAAGGTTCCAGGAGGAGATTCTGCAGGTCCAGGAGATGTTGGGGTACACCGTGATGCTCGCCTTCACCCTCGGGTTGAGGTCGAGTTTCTTTAGCATGGAGCTGAAGAGAGTCCCCCCCCCTCTCCTTCGAGGATCTGATGGAGAGAGCGGCAAAGGAGATCGAGACTGAGGCTGTCAATCTAGCATTCACGAAGAAGTTGGTCATGTTGGCGGAGGTCGATGGGAAGGAGTCGGGAGCAGGGAGACAGAGGGAGCAGAGAGAGGACAGAAGAATGGAGGAGCCTAGAGGTCAGGGGTAGTACCAAGTTTGGGGGGCAGCGCGAGCCAAACAACAGGTTGGGCTGGAGGCCCCAGGAAGGTCACCCTCAGGGTCAGGGTGGTGGTTTCCAAGGAAGGGATAACTTCCACGAGCAAAGGAGGTTCAATCAGCCAGCCTGGAGGCAGGGACAGAGGGCCCCCCTCCCGCCGCAGCAGGAGGCTATAGAGATTATCAGGGGAAGAGGAGGAAGGAGAGGAGCTCGAGGAGGAGCAAGGAGAAGAGAAAGCAGGGTGGCGTTGCCTTTTTGTGACTTTCATCAAGAGGAGGGTCATGCAACGACCACCTGCCCTGAGTATTTGGAGATGAGAGGGGCCAGGGGGCGTGCTCAGCAACAGCCGCCCGTGAGAATTGAGGAAGTTCTGCTAGGAGGAGGAGAAGATAGATGTGAGGACTGTGTGGATGTGGGAGCCCGAGGAGGGATTGGATTGATCCATTGGGGAGTGGGAATAGAGGCCACCCGTAAGGGGAGCTTCCAAACCATGTACCGAAGGAGCGTCGCCTCGACCTCCCAGACTCCCCCCCCCCCAGGAGGAAAAAATCACTTTCTCAGTGAGAGACATGCCCGACGATGAAGACCCGTCCTGTGACGTCTTGGTGATCCAGACGGCAGTAGAGAATTTCACGGTCGCCAGGATTCTGGTAGACAATGGGAGCTCCATGAATGTGATCATCAAGAAAACTTTTGATGAGATAAAGGTAGAGGCCCAGAGGATTCTAGCCTCGGATGGGTCATTGTTTGGGTTTTCGGGAGAGAGGAAGGAAGTTGAAGGAGAGGTGGGACTGCATGTGACGTTGGGGGGGATAAGGAACTGTAGGTTCGTCATCGTTGATGCTCTGAGCAGCTACAATGCAATATTTGGGAGCCCTTTCATCAGCACCTTTCGTTGTGTCTCCTCCTCATTTCACCAATGTCTCAAGTTCAGTAGTGGAGGAGTGCAGATTCGGATCATGGGAGACCCGAAGGTGGCGCGGCAGTGCTATGTGACTGTCGTCAACACCATTTCCTGTATGGCAGTTGCAGCGGAGCTGGAGAAGGAGATGGCGATGCATGAGGTTGGAGAGGGGGGAAAGGTGAGCCTGGGTGAGGCTGAAGAGGAGACTGCACAGGAGGTTGTGGAGAAGGAAGGAGCGAGCCAAGGGGAGGATGGAGATAAGGCAGTGAAGGAGCAGAGGGTAGAGGAAGAAGCTGGGGGTGAGGCCCCGGGGGTGGAAAAGTGGATTTGCCGGGGGAGAGCCTGTTGGCGGCGATGGAGGTTGAGGAAATATAAGGGTAGGAAGAATTTAGGCAGGAGGAGGAGAGAGCCGACAGGGAGCAGTCCCGGCTAGAGCCGACAGAGGAAGTCGTGGAGATGGAGGTCTTCACCAAGGCGGGGAAGGCAGAGAAGGTACGGATCAGCGGCGGCCTGAGCCCTGAAGACCAGGCAAGGATGCGGGAGTGCATCCAAAAGAACGTCGACATCTTCGCCTGGAGCGCAGCAGACATGTCGGGCATCGATGCGGATATGGCGTGTCATCGCCTGAACCTGGACCCCCAAGAAGCATCTCATACGCTAAAAGATGAGGATCATCGCCACTAAGCTAGAGGAACCCATCTGCGAGGAGGTCAAGAAGCTTCTTGATGCATGTTTTATCTCGGAGATCCAGTATCCAGGCTGGGTCTCCAATTTGGTAATGGTAAAAAAAGGGGATGTGAGGTGGCGTATGTGTGTAGATTTTTCCTTGTTAAATAAATAATATCCTGAGGATTGCTACCCCCTGCCTCGGATCGACGCGCTGGTTGATTCAGCCGTAGGTTTTTTCTATTATGAGTTTTTTAGATGCTTTTTCAGGTTACCATCATATTCGAATGCATCCCCCGATGTCAAGGATGTCTCCTTCATCACAAGGGAGGGTTGCTTCAGTTATAAAATGATGTCTTTTGGGCTAAAGAATGCATGGGCTACCTACCAGCATATGATAGATCGGGTGTTCAAAAATCAGAGGGGTAGGAGCCTGGAGGTCTATGTTGATGATCTCATGGTGAAGAGTGGAGATGTGGGTTCACACCTACTCGACCTGGAGGAGACATTCACAACTCTACGGAAGTTCAAGATGAGGCTGAACACCCAGAAGTGTGTCTTCGGGGCAAGCCGAGGTAAGTTCCTTGGGCATCTTCTGACCCCAGCAGGGGTAGAACCTAACCCGGAAAAGGTGAAGGCCATCATGGAGTTGGAATCACCACGCAACGCCAAAGAAGTTCAGCGTTTGATAGGCAAACTCGTCGGGTTGAGTCGATTTCTCTCCCGAGCCGGAGAGAAGTGTTCACCATTCTTTAAGGTGCTTCGGGGAAATCAAAAGTTCGAATGGACAAAGGAATACGAGGAGGCCTTCCAGGCATTTAAGGATCAACTCTACCGAGCATCGCTCCTTCAGATCCCAAAGGAGGGGGAGGACCTAGCTTTGTATCTTGGGGTAGGAGCAGAGGTCGTGAGTTCTGTGTTGGTAAGGGAAGAAGGGAAGAAACAGCTGCGAATCTACTATGTCAGCAGGATCTTGAAGATGGTAGAGCTCTGCTACCCCATCTTGGAGAAGTTGTCTTTCTCCTTGATCATCTTGGCCAGGAATCTTAGGGCGTGTTTCCAAGCCCATTCAATCAAGGTGGTGACGATCCACCCCCTGCACAAGATTTTCAAAGGGGTGGAGCACTCAGGATGCTTGGCCAAGTGGTCCATCGAGCTCAGTGAGTTTGACATCTCTTTTGTGCCAAGGCTCTCCATCAAGGCACAGGCAGTGGATAACTTCTTAGCTGACTACGTCGTAGAGGTGGAGGGAGAGAAGCAACTATAGCGGGAAGCATGGAAGATGTTTGTTGATGGGGCCTTGGGGAAGCATTCCCTAGGAGGAGGGGTGGTATTGGTAAGTCCTCAAGGGGTCACCATAGAGCAGGTGGTGGTCCTGCACTTCCCGGTCACAAACAATCAAACGGAGTATGAAGCCATCAAAGCCGGTTGGCGGTTGGCCAGGGAACTCGGGATTCATGACGTAGAAGTGCTTACGGATTCGTTAGTGGTATCATCGCAGATAAGAGGTGAATACGAAGCCCGGGAGCCCACCCTCATGAAATACTTAACCAAGGTGAGGGTGATTGTTGGTGGGTTCCGAACATTCTCAATCCAGCATGTCCCCAGTGAGGAGAATGAAGCGGCCGATCGGTTGGCCAAGTTTGGACCTCGGGGGGAACCTTGACTGAGTTGTTTCATCCAGCGGTCGAGGAGGGGGAGTTGATGGAAGTGGATCGGCGACCCTCGTGGGTGGATCCCTTCATAGACTTCTTCACTATGAGCATCCCCCCGAAGGAACGAAGGATGCGAAAGGATTTAGGTACAAAGCAGCACATTATCTCATGCATGAAGGAGGGTTACATTAGAAGTTGTTGTTAGGACTCTTGGCGCGATGTGTAGCAGAGGAGGAGATCTCAAGGATTCTGGAGGAAGTGCACTCGAGCGAGTGTGGCAGTCACTCAGAGGGAAGAACTTTGGAGGCAATGGTGGTTAGGCAGGGGCACTTCTGGTCATCCCTAAGGAAGGATGCGGCGGAGTTGCAAGGAGGTGCCAAAAGTGTCAACTATACGCCCCCACCAACTCTTGCCCGCTCAAAGGCTCTGAAGCTCACGGAGCCATGGCATTTCGGCATCTAGGGTGTAACACCCTCATTCGTCACATGGGATATAACAGAAGGTCTGGCCGGGGCCCCACGTCATATACTACGGACAGTTAGTGGAGTTACGTATTAATACCAAATTACTGCCAAAGGAAGACGCATCCTAACTCAGAGCATTCTAGCGGAAGCTTTTTAAAATAGTTATAAGAACCCAAACCACAACATGAATGTCCACTAAAGACCCAATGAAGGAATGAACGTACAAATACACAAAGTACTTGGCCTTATGGCCTTACAAGAGTTTGCTTAAATAATAAATGTCTTCCAAACATCGGCGCGCAGGCTGGCCACACATGAGCATAAAAGTAAACATTTTCTTTGGCCTTCGAGGGCCTGCACAGCAACAAGGGCTTCAGCCCGCTACTTGTCATTAGGCTTCGCAGCACCTGCAATTAACATTCCACTGCAGTGGTGGCAAACAAAAGCACGGTCAGCTAAGCTCACCAAATTATAACGATCCCGCCCCTAAAGTCGAGGCGGCGATGTTCCTTCCCTGCACTTGGTTAGCATAGCAAACATTAAAGTGAAAGTACAATAACAGCACACTTCACCACAGGTGCAGGCCCGCATGGCCACACACCCCGTGCTCTCAGGGCACTTACACGGTGAAGTCGGTCCGTCCTGCAACTCCACCACCGCCCCAAGGATGGCAAACCTCGTGAGTAATTATTCCTTTCAGCCGCAGCCTAGACTCGCTCTCCAAGTTATCGGTAAGTCCCATATACCTTAGGTCGCTTTAACCGAAGCAAATGGAGCGGGTAGGGTTCCACCTGCCCGTTGCTCACTTCGCCACGGCAATTTAGCCATCGAAGCGGGCCAAGTTTCCCCCAGTCCCAAAGTATCGATCAAATAATTGTACATAACCCGGTTATGTACACAGCTGGCTCCCAGGCCACCGATACGGCAGAAATTCGCTTCTGCCCTGATTTTCGGGTGCACCTTGGAGTTAATCCCCAAGGATCCCTGCTACAGCTCAATTGGTGATGGGGAGTGGTTTGAAAACTCTTTATCAGGGAGGTCTCGGGTTCGATCCCCGGCCTCAACAACCCGCTTGTATATGGAGAGGGGTTGGGGTGCATGGTCTGCAGACCTGGTTAGGCTGAACCCTTTCGAGCGTGGTGCTGGGGGTGCCGGCGGCCATCCTTTCGAGCCGTGGGCTGGGGAGGCTGTTACATGGGGGATGGATTTGGTTGAGCCATTTCCTCCGGCAAGCGGGTGGAGAAGGCTCCTTTTGGTTATGATTGACTACTTTTCAAAGTGGCTGGAGGTCAAGGCATTGGCCAAGGTGACCTCCCAAGTCATCAGAAATTTCATTTGAGGAGAGATCATTTGTAGGCACGGGTTGCCTCAGGCCATTGTCACGGAGAACGGGCCGCAGTACGTTTGTCAGTGGGGAGCTCATCGGCTTTTACACCCAGCTAGGGATCGACCTCAGGTTTGCCTCCGTCCACCACCCAAGGAGTAACGACCAGGTGGAGGCGGCAAACAAAATCATTGAAAACTTGCTCAAAAAGTAGGTGGAGAACTTGAGGGGGAGCTGGGTGGAGCAATTCCCCTCGGTGTTGTGGGCTTTCCGAACAACCCCAAACACAGCCACTGGAGAGACCACTTTCAAGCTTTCGCATGGTTGTGAGGCGATCCTGCCAGTGGAGTGTAAGACCCCCTTTTTTTTTCTATGACACCGGGGTCTTAGGCCCAGAACCGCCGTTTTGCGGTGACTCCTTCACGCCCTGAAGGGTCATCACCACAAAGCGCCGATTCTGCCGGCCATCTCGATCACAGAAAAGTAGCATAAAGAAGTAAATGCAAATTGCAGTCCACAGAAAATCACATGTCATAATAAATATAACTCCACGAAGGGAGTGTCCACAAAAATAAAACATCAGAGTAGCAAAAACGGGCTTATGCCTGGTACATCAAATCCTCACTACAAAAAGGTCACTCATGCGGAAGAAGAAAGACTACTCAAGGTCGAGAATCACGGTCTCGGCTGTGTGAACTCCGGAGCTAGACTGCCCCACCTCCAAGCACACCGGTCTCTGGGGCTGCTCCTCCATGCTGGTCTCCACGATCCCCTAAATGATGCGGTTCGAAAACCGTTAGTCTAAAAGATTAAGTCCTATCATCCCCCGCCCCTTCCCCCACGGCTCCTAGGCACCGAGCGGAGAGGAAGAAAGGGGAGGACTTGAAGGTGGAGAACAATCAAAAGCAGGTGACAGCGGACCTATACTAGCAATTCTATATCATGTATAGTCATAAGCTGAAATATGAAAAGTAACCTTCACTTATGTGAAAACACATAAGCCAAGGGGTCTTCTGCAAGGCTCCCATCGTATAAAAAGTCTCATACCAATTTATACGTTGGGGTGTCGGTGATCAAACTGCAGTAACTATATATATCAATATTAACCTTAATTTATAAAATTACTCACACAAGCTTATAGACTAAGGGGTCGTTTTGCAGGTCCTAAAGCATAAGCGTCTCATTCCACTTATACTTTAGGTGTCAAGGTTAAAGGTAACGATTATGCTATGACATGCAAGTGGGTATGATGGATCAAGCAAGTGCAACACACACACCCGACTCTGTGCACACAGACCTTTAGTTCCCCCTTTCTGGAGCCGTAACCTCCCAGGATACCTCCGTAGTGGCAGACGGAAGCGGTGGGTTGGGCCTCGCCCACCTCTAAACCAGTAAAGCACTACCAGTCAGACCTATCGTACGCCTCAACGCTTGGTGCACGAAGCGGACTCCTGCGTACTCTTGCCGGCTGGCGCACCGGACTTCTGTTGGCGAAGTGCTAACCACACTTGCCGAGTCAACGTATTGGCGTCGGTGCATCGACCCTCCGATACCGAAGACCCACCACCTTAATTTCCTTTCCTTTTATTCACATGCAAATTAGCGTAATCAAGAACCGAGCCGAAGCTCCCCGGACCAACACGTCCGTCTCAAACAATCGAGTCGAAGCTCCCCGGACCCAAAGTCCGCCTTTTAACCATCCGAGCCGAAGCTCCCAGCTAACATCCCGTGCAATCAGTGTCGGTGAAATGTGCAACCCTAATTACTAAGTTACTCTTTTCAGCTTGTTAAACAGTTTACGTTAACCCAGGACTGCCCCCGGTATTCCCTGTGAGGGGCTCTCAAGGGGCACTAGGAACTGTGTTGGGATTACGCCCAGCGTTCCCTTTCGCAAGGTACTTATTTTGTTATTGGTTGATTCCTTTACTCATTACTTTCTCATGTTCTGATAAGCTAATCCTAGGGTGATTTGACTCCAGCTCTCCTAGGGTAGGACGATCTTTCGTCGGACCCGAACGCCTATAAACCCTAGACAAACCACACCCTACTCACTCATCTTCCATAGATGCAGCCCATTCCACTTATCCTTCCAGCAAACCATCAAGACCCATCATACGTGCCCTAATTCACATCCAAGTGAAATCCTGCAGTTTTGCTATATGCAGACCACTTAAGCTACTCGACCCGTAAAAAGGGAAGTACATGAAATACTCATCCAGTACAACTATGATAATTACTAGCATAAATCCAGAAATCCATAATTTTCCTAATTTGGATAATTTATTTATTTATTCTCCAAAGGCCCAAAAATGATATCAGACACGATTGATCCAATAAATTTAAGTAATTACAAAATGCCTAAAATAAGGCCAGTATTCAAATTTTTCAGCAAGGTTTAGGCCTTTAAATTTAATTCCAAAGATACCTCATAAAAAGTCATTTTAAAAGATTTTACAGTAATAATGACTCCAAAAATTCAGGGAAAATTCAGAGATGATTATGATGGCCTACAAATACCCTAGAAAAAGTTTCATAATTTTTCATTTAAAAATAAGGCTATATTTGATTTTTCTCATGAACTTTCAAATTTATGGGTTAATGAACAAAGTATACTAATTAACCATCAAATAATTCCACAAATATTCCCACATGATATTATTGAGCTAGAAACACTATTCAGCAAGTTTCATGATTTTTCAATAAGTAATGGCTCTTTCAAGAATTATTTAGTATGTAATCAAAATGAAGCACTTGTGAAGTAGATGCCCTAAATAGATATCCAAAAATTCTAACAAAATTCATACAAGATTATTATAGCCTAAAGCTAACTCTGCCCATATTTCATACCATTTCTATGGGCAGTGAGACCACAATAGCCAAATTATTAATTAGGGCAATACTATTGATTACAAATGAAGTGCTACAAATATTGATCAAAATTCCTCAAGTAAATTATCTGAGGCTCAAAATACCCTAATCCCCTCACTACCCAAATTTGGTTAAGTTTCAAGATGTTTAGCTAACCTAAACCTACACTACAAGTTTTAGGTCCTAAGCTAGGGTTAGGGTTTTGGGGACCCTACCATTTTCACAATTTGCTAATATTTTTAACAGAGGGTTTTATATATCCTAGGAACCTCCTTGCAAAATTTGGTGTTTATCCAAGGTGTTTAGGACTCATGCCCTTCACAAGGCCAAAAGGTCCCTCCTTAGGGTTTGACCTAGGAACTTAGGGCAAATCTATTCCTCACCACCCCATATTCAATGGGGAGGTGATAAGTGCCATAACAAGTCAGTGGCCCAAATTTCAGCCTCTGTTGAGGTGATTTGGTCACTCAAAATTAAAAGTGCACTTTTGACCAAAATGCCCTTAATAAGGTATAGTTAGGGTTGGGTCAAAACCTATTCAAAACATATCCAAATTAGGTGAAACTCTATACAGGTACCTAAAGTGAACCCAGGGACCACTCACCAAAATTTGGGAGGGTTTGGAGGTGTTTAGGGCACCTAATTAATTTATTTAATAATTATTAAATTTTTACAAAAACTATGGAAATATTTTCTCCAAAAATTCCCATTTTTGGACAAGCCCTGGGTATAGCTAGGGTAGACTCTCTGCCCAAGTTTCAACTAATTTGGGCTAGGGATGAAGAGTGATCACTCAATTTAATGACTGCCTAGCCCTAAGGGTATGTCCCACCAAAATGGGTGCCCTGGTCAGACCTTACACCCAAATGGGTTCAAACCAATTTTAAAATAAAGTAGACACAAGGGACTACAACTTTCATGTTGAAGGATTTTCCACCAGATGAGCCTAAGTATTTTTAAAGTTTAAAACCAATAATATCAAAAACTATGACAAAATTTCATTATTATAAAACATTTCCTATAGTTTAATCTCAGGCCCGCACGAATCTTGAAGCAAAAAGGGACGGAATCCCTTCATCTCCTTCCTTGAGCCGACGGCCAGGATTCATCCCGCCTGGAGCCACTTCCAAGCTCTGCCGCCGGCGATCCAGCCCCTTCCCCGGCCGGCCACCGCCACCAACACCTCCGTTGAGGTGGTGGCTATCGCCAGGCGGCGGCTCTGCCGCTGGAGAGGCGTTTTCCGGCGGTTATAGCAAGAAGATTTCTTGCCGAAACCATGAGGAATCCTGGATTTGATCTGGCTTAATTGAGCTCGAATCTTAAACCTAAAGAGTCCTATGATCTACCCGCGAGTTAAGGAGAGGAGGAGGACCTTCCTGGCGGCCTGGATGCGAGAGGAGCGGCGGGATGCCATTGACGACGGCGGCGGCGCTCGGCTTCTGCAACCGCACAGTGGGATGGCTCGTCTCCTCCAGGTAAATGCTCTAAAATGATCCCCTTGGCCCCCTGATGGTGTTTAAATGGCAAATGGGGGAGAGGGGGGCTGGTTCTTCAATGGCCATTAACACCAGTAAAAGTGTGGCTCGGGTAGAGTGGAGGGGGGGCTGAACCCATCCCTTGGTGGCCGGGAAATGGCTGGAATCAACTCCTCTCCCCTAGAGGAGTTGATTGCAGCCATAAATGGTGGATGTTAGCCTCCCTTGGCCGGCCTTCCACTTCCCCTTCCTCTTCCTCAATTTCTCTCTCCTCCATTATCATAGAGGGGAGCTCCTTTCTCTCTCCTAGTCACCTCTGGTTGACTAGTCAACCTCACAAGCTAAATGCAGCCCACTTGATTATGCTGGTCATGGGGGTGGGGTTAGCCTAAGGGAGAAGTGGCTTGGGCTTGGGTTAGCCCTTTTTGGGCTAGGTTTGACTTGACCTAAATGAGGGTTGACCTGGTCAATTTGACCATCTGGGTTGACCCCATTGGGTTTCTAGTGGCCCATTGGACTCCCTTAAGGTCTAGGGCTACTTGAATAGGGTTGGTTGGGCCTCTTGGTGGTCTCATGTCCCTTGGCAAGGGCACTTTGACCATTTAGGGCTAGAGTTGACTTGGGTCAACATGACCAATTGGGTTGACCCCTATGGGTCCTGGGTGACCCATTGGCTTCCCCTAGGGCCTAGGTATGGTTATGTAGGGTTACCCTGCACTTTGGAGGTCACTTACCCTTAGTAAGGGTACTTTGACCAGATTAGGGGCTTGAGTTGACTTGGGTCAACCTGGCCTCTAAGGCTGACCCCAATGTGTCCCTAGTGACCCATTGACCTCACTTTAGGGTTGGGAGGACATAGGTGGGGTCCTTTAGGCTAAGAGTAGGTCAATTGACCCTAAGTAGGCTAGTTTGACCCATTTAGGGCTAGGGTTGACCTTGGTCAACTGAGCCTCTTGGGTTGACCCTAATGGGTCCTTTTGGCTCTAATGGGCCTCCCAAGGTATTAGGGGTGTTGTGGTAGGGTCTTGGGGTTAGGGTGTGGCTCATGGTCATCCTGCACCATTGTTCAGAGTTCTACTGTTTGCAGACCATGATGATCTCCCACCTTTCTGTCCCATATCTCTTGGCCCATTTCTGGCTTCCTAGGGTTTTGTCATGACCTAGTCATGGCCAAAACCACTCTTAGGGGTCTAGTTGGAAATGGGATGTTACATGGAGTTTAAGGTTCGATCCCCATGAGTTGCGGCCGCCAGCAAAGGAGACGATACATAGAGAGAAGAGAATGAGGAAGAGCTACGGCTCTCGCTGGATATGGTGGAAGAACTTCGCGACGTGGTTATAGTCGGGCAGGAGGAAGTCAAGTAGCGAATGGCCAGCTATTTTGATAAACACGTCAGGATCAAGCAATTCAGGGAAGGGGATCTAGTCCTAAAGAAAGTCGACGCCGCAGGGAGGTCCGCTGCTGTTGGTTAGCTCAACCCCAATTGGGAAGGTCCATATATTGTAGAAAAGGCTCCGGGGTCAGTAGGATACCACCTCCAAAATGTGGAAGGGGTACCCATGAGTCATGCTTGGAGCGGCGACGATCTAAAACGCTTCTACCCATATGATGGGTAAACTTGTGTATACCATTGTAATATGTCATTTTAAGAATTATTTCCTTGCATGTTATGGTGTATTTCTAGTTTTCATGGCACCGAGTAGACCCGCTATCCAGGCTCCCATCAAGCTGACAGGGTCGAAGGCTCGCTCGGTGGCCAGGGAAAGAGGTTGGTAGTTTGCAAGACCCTGAGAGGATCCCGCTTCTCAGGCTCTCATTAGCTGGCAGGGCTAGAAGGCGCACTCGGCCCCGAGTAAACCCACTATCAGGCTCTCACTAGCTGGCAGGGTCGTCAGCTCGCTTGGGGGGAAAGGGAAAGAGGTTGGTAGTTTGCAAGACCCCGAGAGAATCCCGCTGCTCAGGCTCTCATTAGCTGGCAGGGCTGGAAGGCGCACTCGGACCCGAGTAGACCCGTTGTCAGGCTATCACTAGTTGGCAGGGTTGTAGGCTCGCTTGGGGGTAAGGGAATACCCCGATATGATCTTGCTGCTCAGGCTCTCATTAGCTAGCAGGGGTACTGTAAGGCGCGCTCGGCCCCTAGTAGACTCGTTGACAGTCTCTCACTAGCTGGCGGGGTCGTAGGCTCGCTTGGGGGGGAGGGAAAGATGTTGGTAGTTTGCAATACCCCGAGATGATCCCGCTGCTCAGGCTCTCATTAGCTGGCAGGGCTGGAAGGCGCACTCGGCCTCGAGTAGACCCGTTGTCAGGCTTTCACTAGCTGGCAGGGTCGTAGGCTAGTTTAAGGGGCGAGAGATTTATTTTGTGGTTTCTGGTGGCACCTGATAAGCCCGCTGACTGGACTCCCATCAAGCCGACCGGGCCGAAGGCTCGTCCGGTAACGAAACGAAAAGGAAGAATAACTAAATTAAGGTACACTCCCACTGTCAGGCTCTTACCTAGCTGACGGGGCAACTGGACCCAGGACGAACATTGCAGAGAGCCTCGCTACGAGGCTTGAAGGTAGCCAACACATGTTCTAAGTTAAGAGAGGGGAACTCATGGCCTTTCAGCACATGGCATCTCGACAAAGGCTTTCCGGCATGTCAACTCGACACACCCCTCTCAGTGAAATTTACTTAAGATGGCATGCGCAATAAACGACCCGCGGTCGTCGCCTAAAAGCCTAAGGTCCAAGCGTGGTCGTGAAAGCACTCGCGAACGATAATAAGAAAAAGAGATACATGAATGAAAGGCCTTTCGGCGAGAAGCAGAAAAGAAAGCCAACACTTTATATATACATGTATCTCAAAATGTTACATGGCATTCCGCCCGTTACTTAGAAAGCCAAAAAAAGAGAAGAAGTGTTACAAGGAAGAAAAGGCAGGTAGCTATCAGGTAGAGCCGTCGGAGGTCTCACTGGAGCTCTCGCTGGAACCGCCGCCGAACTCATCTCCCTGGCCAAGCTCTGGTACATCAACGCCCGGAGAGCCTCCCTCTCCCGCAGGGTTGGGGATAGGCTCGAGCAGCCAGGGCAGGACCCCACGCGCGATAAGGGTTGCGTCACCTTCGTTCAAAAGGCCCAACTCCCGTAGCACCTTGATCATCATTGCGCTCGCCTTCTGTGTATTCTCTTGCATCATCACTTTTATCTCGTACTATGAGAAGTGACGACTCTCGAGCCTCTCATCCAGAGACAGCGGAGACGACGCCCTGGCTTCTTGCGCGAGCTTGAGATCAGCCTTCAGGAGTTTGATCTCACAGGCAAGGTCGGCCTCCCTCGCGCGTGCCAACTGAGCTTGGGTGGAATCCTGCGAAAAAGTCCTTTGAGCTGTGGCAAATGATAAAAGGCAAAAGGTAGCAGAAAGCCCACGTACCTCAATTGACGGGTGAGGGGCGAGAAGCTTCTGCGAGCTCGCCAGGTACACCTTCAGTGCGGCCACCTCAGCCGTGGATTGATCTCGCGACTTCTTCGCGTCCACTAAGTTCCGCTCTATGTTGAGGTCGCGGCGCACACACATGTGCGTGAGCTCAAGCGCACGCATCTAGGCTCGCACGGCCTCGTGAGCGAGACCCTTCGTGGTCTCTTGGTCATAGACGCTCGCATCCTCCCGGTTGTAAAGCTCGGAGCCTAGCGTGTATGCCTCGTCGCTGGTGGTTTCTTGTTCCAGCCAGGGGGGAGAAGCGACGAGAGGATGACCTAGTTGGTCTCTGGGTCCCACTTCAAGAGGGGTCGGCCCTCTTCGTCCAGATGATTCCCTCCCAGGCCAAAGTTGTGGTGCCCTCTCGGCACTGGCCTGGCTAGAACCTCCTTCGAGGCCGCTTGAACCTCGGCAGATACGCTGGCCCCCCTCATGGAAGCTGGGGGCATGGTCGAGGTTTCGGCCGGAGGCCCGGTTAGGGTCTCGGCTGGGGACTTGCCCTTGTCCGCCGCAGATAATTTCTTCTTGTGAGGAGTTGTAGGGGGAGTTTGGTTTTCTCTTCCGGCCACTTGATGTGGAAAAGGAGTCGGGCTCTTTTCGACAAGCCAGGTCGGCAGATTTGGCGAGAGCTAGGGTGCTGGTGAAACCCCTAGTCTCATTGAAGGGCTGGTGGACTGAAATTTCTCATTCACCTGCAAAAGCTCTAACGGTTAATCTCGTAACTTCTAACTAAGGGTCACAGATAGGGGCCGAAAAGATACCTTCGCCGGGAAGGACTAAAAGAAGAGAGCCCAAGTCTCCCCGGAGGAACTGGACGTCGAAGGTCTTTGTTCCAAAAAAACTCGAGGAGGGCACCTTCCGACCACCCAAGGGGAGGAGGCTTGTAGGTCGCTTCGTCGTATTGGACTGGCGCGAGGGGAACATTGTCGAAGTTCCCCGAAACGAAAACAAACTTCTGGGCCCAGTTGTGATTTTTTTTGCGAGACCACTCGTCTTCACCATCTGGCCCGAGAAGAACACCACCCCGTTCTTTGCGCGGAAGTTGAACAGCTTCCGGAAGATCGACAAGTTGAACTCGATCCTTTCCGCCCGCATGTAGCAGATGAAAGCCACCAGGATCACAACGGAGTTAGGGTTTAGTTGAGCCAGTACCACCTCATAGTACCGAAGAGCCTGGCGCACCTCCGGCCAGACGGGGAGGCGGAAGCCCACCTCGAAATGCTCCAGGGGGATGACGAGCTCCCCCGACTGCGTGAAGTTGACCTTATCCTCATTCTCTAGGTTCAACGCGACGAACTCCGGCAGGATGAAGTCTGCGACTATCGAAAGATACTCCTTCTTGGTCAACCGGCACGACGGGAAGTTGTGGTCCAAGAAGGCTTGCGCCCACTTAGAGCGACCTTCGGTCTCGCAGGCATCTTAAGAAAAAGCGGAAGGGGAGAGGAAAGGCTAGTAGGAGAGAGGCTCTGAGTTGCAGAGGGCGGCGAGAGCAAGGAGAGGAAAGACGAAGGCGCAGAGTCGGGAAATATTAAATGTGGTTGGTGGACTTGCCTATTATAGAGAGAGAAGTGATCATTAGGGATTTCCTGGGCAGCAGTAGTGCGGTTAGCAAATTTTGATGTTTTGACTCTTCGTATTCCACCCCGCCTCGTCAACGCCTCTCGCGCTTGCAGATGACGAGAACATTTGGGAGGGATCCCGGGTAAAATTAAGACAGCATACATATACGAAACGCAAAAAGGGTGCGAGACCTAGGTACTCGGTAAGATATATAAAATAACAGCAAATATAATTAAACATCAAAGGCATCTCGCTGAGCGAGAGCCTTAGAAATATTAATGATAAACGACAAATGTTTTGATTAATCTGAGGGGGTACATCGCGGGAAGGGTAGGCTGAAAGGTTGGGGTAGAATGATACGAGATCCTATGAAGTTCAGCACTGCTCCCAACGCCAGTGGCCCCGACCTCGCCTTCCTGATCTCAGCGGCACCAGCGGGTAGTAATAAGCGGTCAGGGCGGTAAGCCCCTGGTTGGCCAAGTGCAGCTGATCCCGGACTCGCGCAATATGCCATCTGGGGGAGGTCTCTTCGCATTCGACATGGCGCTCCTACTCGCCGAGAAGGTGAGTATAATCCCTCTCAATCACAGCCATCTGCCATTCAATCGC
The DNA here is from genome assembly GCA_039583875.1 of Platanthera guangdongensis. Taxonomy (NCBI): domain Eukaryota; kingdom Viridiplantae; phylum Streptophyta; class Magnoliopsida; order Asparagales; family Orchidaceae; genus Platanthera; species Platanthera guangdongensis. The sequence continues at coordinate 298,304,384 of CM077153.1, forward strand.
CGCCTTGAGTCTCGTCACTGCCAGCAAATCAGCTTGGCGCATCCAAATGAGCTTTGTCAGGACTCTCACTATTCGCTCCTGCCGAGTTCTACCGCTCCTGTCGGCGTCGAGATAGTCCTCCATGTCGTCGGGGTAAGGCAGGGGCGAGATCGTCCCCTCTTCTTCATCGGCTTCCGCTCCCGCAGTCGCCGGATCTAGCAAGGAAAGTCCAGTTAAGTCAAGCAAAGGAGAAAGGACTGGGAAAAGACCGCTTACCTATGTCAGGAGGCGGGCTCTCGGCAGCAGATCGGCGACAAGGGCCAGGCTGCCCTTCCATGCTTTTTCCAAAAAGCAGGTGGAGCGGTTTGCCCCGTCCCGGGGGGGTACGCCGCGCGCTCCAAGGTGATGGTTTCGGCTAATGTGGGAGCGGCGGTATCCTCCTCTGCCAGAAGCCTGGACCCTGATGCGGGTGCGGTCGTTACAGTAATAACCCTCCCGGGCGAGAGGGGAAGACCGGTTTCCAGGTTGTTGGGACCGTTGGGCGCGGGAGTTCGGGGGCTCCGGCGGATGAGCCTTGGGATATCGAGGGCGGGAGCTGCGAAGAAACGTATCAGCGAAAAGAAAGCAAGTCATGCAAGACGAATGACAGGAGATGTTACCGTGATAGATCGCGGGCTGACTTGGGTAATCGAGGGAGCAGTCTCTGAGACCAGCGGCAGGTTTTCGCAGAGGGGACGAACCGACTCGGTATCCGCCGGAGGGTTATCGACGGCAGTTTCCCGAACCTGTCGGCGAAAAGGGAAATGTGTCAAACGCAGCAAAGCGGGTTTTTACCGAAAGGTGAAGCAAGAGGAATACCCCCGGTAGGGAAGGAGGGTTCTCGGCGTGGTCGGGGGGTCGGGGTGGGTGACGCCAGATCCTTCTTTGAATGGTCTCACCTAACCGACTTGGCTTTCTTCTTCTTCGACCGGGGAGGTGAGGCCTCTGGTCTCTTGCGCTTTAGCCAGGGGCAACCCCAACGCAGTCATCTCAAGCTCTCGCCTGAGCCGTGGCGAGACGATCTTGAAGTTCTTGCAAGAGTGGCCTCTTGTTGCGCTTAACGTACATCTTAACAAGTCTGCGGGAGCCTGAGCGGAAGGTGGCGGCAACAGCGGTGGCCTGAGGGATGGACCGACGGCATATATATACGGGGCTGGGGTGGGGCCCACCCAAGATTCTCTTCTAGGTCAGAATCGACTCAGCGAATATCTGGGGTTGGACGTGTCTTTCCGAGTGCAAGGCTAGCTCGAAAAGAGCAGGGATTGTGTACAATCTCATATTCGTTGGGTGAGACCTAGACACCCCAAAGACTAGATTGGGCTACCCTTGGGCTAACTTTGGGCTGAAAATGGATCATATAAATCAATAGCTGAAAGTGTTCTTGCCCGGGGTACGCGGGAAGGCTTGCTCCTATGCGAGCAGGATCCCTTCAGCTCGTGGCGTTGAGTGAGTCTAATTCTTGGCGTTGAGTTACGCCTCGCCACTCGGCGCTCTCAACGCCTCACAACTTGTGCCTAGGTTCCTTACAGGGGGAGACGGGAGGGTCTGTAACCAAGGGCAAGCGAAAGGGCTACAAAATAGCGGAAGGGTTTCCGCCCAGCAAGATCCAGAGGAGAAATTACCAGGATGCCCTGTGGTCTGCATTTACCTCCTCAGAACAGCAGAGTTTGGTTGTTGGCAGACCACTTTGGGCTGCATATAGTCGTTTAGAACAGCGGGGTTACGTTGTTGGCAGACCAACTCTTTGGATTCTATAAATAAACACGCATGGTACCTCAGAAGGCAAGTTTTCTCATTTTTCCAAAAAACCAGTTTGTGCTTTCTGAGTTACTCCTAGCCCAACAATTAGCTTTGGAGGGGAAGCGCGCAGAGATCTTACGGGTTAGTGGAGGGACCTCCCAGCTGAGGCTTAGGGTCAGTTCCAGGTTCTTTATTACTAGTCAGGGGACAGGGTTTGGGAGAAGTAGGTATTGGCTACACCCCAAGGTCCAAACTCTAGTTGAGGCCAGTTTTTAGCTTCAACAACTATGATGTTAGATGGTCCATGTGAGCTTAAGAAAAACTTATGATTCAAATACGGTAAAATACACAGAGACGAAAAATATTGCAATTTTTCGCTTGGGCATAAGTGAAACCAAATCCAAATTCCGGTAATGAGTTTCCAATCATCCAGCTAATAGAGGAAAACAAAAAAACTCCTAAACTATTTCTAAGTAAAATACATCTTATTGTATAATAAATAAATTAGAATAAGAATCCCTATTTACAAATCCATAAATTCTAACATTAGCTGGTCACAAGAAGCCAAATTCAGTTTAGCTCAAAATTCAAAGTGAACCAATTGCAATTGGTTCATCGGACTAACAAGGCTCACTCTTGTTCCGAATAGGCTTAGCAAAAGAGGTCGATTGAATCAGTTAGATCCCTAAAAGGCTCAATTGATAGGGTAAGAATTTTAGGATATTATAGGATATAAGATGAAACCAAGTCCAAATTCCCATATTGAGTTTCCAATCAGCAAGCAATTAATGGAAAACCGAAAACTCAAACATTATTCCCAAGTAATTATACATCTTATTGTATTTATGAGCCGGTTATGATTTTAATAGAAAATTGGGGTGCGATTAGCCCACTACTCATGATTGGGATCACAAGATCAGCGCGCTTGATCCCTCGCATAGCCCACACACGGATCCCGCTATGTGCGCCTTCCATGCAACCACCACAACCGGACACTGACACCGTCGTCACCGGACGTCAGAAGGTCTGTGCCCGGCCGGCTCCGCGGAGACCGGCCCCGCCCTCCCGCGGCCGCGGGGCTGCTCCCGCAAGGGACGGCCGCCCTCCCGCAGCCGCGGAGCCGCCCCTGCGGTCGCAGGACCGCGCCAAAATTGGGAGGCCGCACCCCTAGCCGCGGGGCAAGGTCCGCAAGGGGCGGCTGCATCCCTCGGTTGTCGCCCACAGCCACCCCCCGCGACCGCCTTCCTGCGGCCGCCTCCTGTGGCCGCGGGATCGCCCGCCACGACCGGCCAATCTGCCGGCGGCCGATCTCTGCCAAATTTGTCACCCGCTCGTGGAGGGCCTTCACCGCCGTCCGATCATCCCAACACGATCACCACATTTGTTACAAGATTAACCACCCGCGTAACTACCCAATAACCCTCATGGTTAGTGAGGAATATTATTTATTTATTTAATGATATGCATGTAATCAAAATCATGAAAATAATATACGCTTGAAACTATATAGAATGTGGGCTTCAATTAGTGATTTTGGGCGGTTACGGTGTGCGAATAGACGTGTAACCACCATAACCACCTCCTAAAGCCTATAAAAAGGCCTCAGGACCCCTCTCATGTCTAACTCTTTCTTTTATCAGTCTTCTTCTTTCTTAGGTTGGAGCCCTACCAGAATCCTCCTACGTGCCTCCTCCACCAGCCAAGCCACCCGAAAATTTGCTCAAGTTCACAACGCTCCTGAGAAGAAGACGTTCTGCTCGCCATTCCGCGAAGCCTCCTATGTGCATGATGTTGAAACTGAAACTCGGCTTTTTGTGGAGTTCGGGGCCCAACAAGGGATAACCTCACACTTACTTCACCCAAGGAAGCTGACTCGACCTAAGGCTTAGAATTATAGAACATATCCTGAGTCACAGCACGAAGATCTTAGACCACTTCCCCTCTTAAGTCAGAAGTTGTGTTGGGCACTTTGGAGGGCACTCGAAGCCAACCAAGATCAGCCTGAGGAGAAGGAAGCCAAAAGAACTCCCAAATCTCTCAAAGGTGCCCTTATGGATGTATTTATAGAATTCCAAATCTGGTCTGTAAACAACGTAACTTCGCTGTTCGGATATACTAAACGCAGTCACACCGGGTCTGCCAACAACGTAACTCTGTTGTTTGGAAAGGCTATTAGCAGACTAAAACATAACATTACACGAAGGAGTGTCGAATGCCTAGACGAGATGGAGAGCATCCGCCTACTCCTGTCTGAGGGTGAGTCCCCGATAAAACTGGTACTCGCCTACTACTTACTTGTCGCATAGGGCGTGTGCGGACCGATTATCACACTCGCCAGGCTGCGTGCAATCCTCAGGCCCTGGGTGAATGCAGACATGTTGACCTCATTCGCCCGGCCACGCGCAAGCCTGCGGTCTTGGGAGAGTGCGGGTCTGATTGCCCCACTCGCCTGCTCGGCTTTCCTGGGTCATAGGGCCCTTTTGCCCCTGGGATTCTCTGAGGGACCCACTCGAAGAACATGTGGTTGTACACGCGACGTCCCTCAAGTCACCACTGACACTTCTCCGCGCTTCCCGCCATGAAATTCGCCAGCCAAGCAGCGTCCGAGAACGCTCGTCCCATCAGAAAATAGAAAGGAACAAATTCCGTGAGGCGGCTTGTCGCTCACCAAGCGTAATATCGTCTCTCATTCCAAAGCTATAACGAGAAGCGGACTATCGCCCTCGATTCTCAAGACACTTTGTAAACTGTCTCAAATAGTGAAGTTTGACTGGCACCGTACCGGTCACGTGGTTTTTTACCGGGATTGAAGGGTTTTCCACGTTAAAATTGTCTTGTGTGCACTTCTGCTTACTCTGTGACTGTGTGCGCGCTCGACCGCTCCACGGGCTAAGGCGTTCTAATTTATTCTGGTCTATCAGGAGAGTTGAGTTTGTCGTAACATGTATAATAAATAAATTCGAATAAGAAACCCTACTTACAAATCCATAAAATTCTAACACTAGCTGGCCACAATAAGCCAAATTCAGTGTATAATTCCCTTAACCAGTCAGCTCTAAATGATATTTCTCCCACTTCAATATATTTATTATATAGCCGGCCAACCTACTAAGGCTCCATTTGGCATGGTGGTGGCGGTCGTAAACGCATGTGCTAAACCGTCATTCGTTAAGAATCACTTAACAAACATCATTCAAGAATCACTTAACAAACATCATTCGTTTGATCATAAAAGTGGATGAAATTCTTAGGTGGACCCCTATTTTCATGACCGCCACCACAGTGCCAAACAGAGCCTAAATGAATCCCCATACAGCCATACCAACTTATTTTAGAATACAGCCGGCAGTCAACATAATAATCATGTCGAGAGCGCTGGCAGGATTCAGCGGCAATCAGAGAAAAGAAGTTGTAGAGAGTGACAGAACGAGGGGGAGAGGAGGTCGTGACGGGTTTTTATCGCGCAAAAAACATTAGCACCGCCCGCTTCAAGCTCCACACTTACTAAAGTCCAAAAGGATCCAACACCTTCTAGTCATAGGCTCCGTTTGGCATGGTGGTGGCGGTCATAAACACGGGAATTAAATTGTCGCTTGTTAACACATACCTAAGGAACATCCACTTTTATGTTCAAACAGATGATGCTTGTTTGGTGATCCTTAACGAATGCGTTTTAACTCATGCATTTACGACCGCCACCTCCGTGTCAAGTGTAACAATTTTATTTTAAAAATTTAGAAAAAAATTTATTTTGATTTGCGCGTAATAATTTGATTTGTACATATAAATTTTTGGCATGTCCATAAAATTGACTTGCACATATCCAAAATAAATTTACACATAACAATCACCTTAATATATACCGTTCACTGTGCTCTAATATTGTATCTAGGCTCCACAATGAATCATTTAAACGAGGGGCTGCCGTTAGTGACAAGAATCGAACCCTACTACTTGTGTAGTGAGCCGTTATGCCTAGACTGCTCAAATTCAGTTTTAGACCCTAAATATCCAACTTAAAACTAATTGCCAGCGGGTGGAGGCGCACAATCTATATTAAGCAAACAAAATTATAAGGCTCTGTTTGGCACGGTGGTGATGACGGTCGTGAACATGAAGGTTAAACTGTCACTTGCTAACGCACATCTAAAGAACTTCATCCACTTTTATGTTTAAACGAATGAAGTTTGTTAGATGATCATTAATGAATGGCGGTTTAACTCTTGCGTTTACAACTGCCAAACAAAGCCTAAGATCTCTTGATACAGAATTACATTCTCAACACGAAATATGCACCTGAACAGAGATGTTCTCATTATTATCATAAAAAATAAAAAATACATTCTCAGCTCCGAATATGCATATAAAAGCTTGTAACATAAAGGCTTCGTTTGGCACAGTGGTGACGGTCGTAAACACATGGGTTAAAATGTCATTCGTTAAGAATCACCTAACAAACATCATCCGTTTGAACATAAAAGTGGATGAAGTTCCTTAGATGAGTGTTAATAAATGACAATTTAACCTCCGTGTTCGAAACCACCACCACCATGCCAAACGGAGCCTAAGTTATGCAACATCAATAAAATCAACTGGATGGATGACTCAATTTTCCCCCTTGCTTCTCATTTTTCTGCCTCTTACTTTCATTTTAAAAACATCACAGTATTCTACTAGTAAAATTCGAAAGTAACAATAAATGGCCCACAAGCATCAGCCGTAGTTGGCCGTCTCATGCATGCCATGATTTGCACTAGATTCAACATATTCTGTTTATAATATTTTCCGCATTTTTTTCGCTCCGGAAACTAGAGAAGGGGAACTGAATGACATTGGGATTGTTCGTGGTGTTTGTTCAATTTTGCATGTAGAATTGTTTCGTCGTAGTCACAACAGGAAAAGTGTGCTGTGCATTCGCCATAGAGACTTGTAAGGAGATGCTACTTGGACTACTTTACATGCAGCAGGTCATCCTTCCTTCCTATAACAAGACTGAACATACTCCATTTTAGAACCTAAATATCCAACTTTAAACTAATTGCGAGCCGGTGGAGGGACCGACGGAGGCGGGTAACAATTTACGATTTCCTGATATGAAATTACATTATCAATACAAAATATGCGCCCGAACACGCGAAACTCTCATTATTATATCAAAGAAAATGAAAACGCGTCGACAAAAAGGAAAAGAAATCCTTTTAAGGCCAAAACAAAAAGGAAATCCTTTTAAGGCCAACACATCATCATAATAAACACAAATAAAAGAAGCTTAGAATCTTACCGTCGTAAAACGAACAAGCTGAAACAGGGCTGCTGAACTCGTACGGGAGGAGCTCCAGATGTTCAGAAAATGTTCTCCCCGGCAAATCTCCACCGTAAATTTTTAAATATAATTGACAAATAGATGAATCCTACGGCAATCCAAAGTCCATCTCCGATCCTCATTTGGCCTTGTGTCCTTCAATTAATGTTTTCGTGGACATTTTCCGCCCCCTTTGTTGCGCTGCATCGGTTGAGTGTGGCAGCTGGAAGAGCTACAAGAGATGGTGCTGTGTGAGCATCTGCTGTAGCTGTGGCCACAGATTTTGGAACTTCATTTGTAGGGAGCGAAGCATTTGAAATTCGTGTGATATCTTCTTGATGCAGAGCAGGAGCTGGGGAGACTGATGGGTACGGATTATCCTCCATTTCAGCTGGCAGTGGCAGCAGAAAAATCGCATAGTTTATTCAAGATGAATGATAAATTAAAGAGATCTTTAGTGGTATATTCAGTATAATCTATTCTAAACCACTGTAACTTTTTAATCCTTACTAGTACACTACCCTAGTTAGTTTAGGTTAATTTGAGAGGATATGACATTAATTAGATGAATATTCCATCGAAGGATTCTAAGAAATGATAAATCCATATTAATACCGAATTAATTTTTCAATTTACTTCAGATCAAAAGATAAATAAAGCTTAATGGATGATATTAGGTTCATTCTTCTATGAGAAGTGTTAATTATATGATATGAACTCCTTATCATTTTAGGATTTGGATCATTCTGAAATTCAAAAATCCGCCCATTTTGTATTACCGCCTATGTTCTTGATCTAGCGAAAAACATACTGATGTTTTTCTGTGTGGTGATTTTTTATTTGTTTTATCTTCTAGCGTTTCCGCTACAGGTATACTTTATATCGAAAAAGAAATTGAACTTAATGGATGACTACTCTCAATCTTCTATGAAAATTTGATACAACAACAACATTCAAGCCTTTATCCCACTATAGTGGGGCCGGCTATATGGATCCTTTGTCACCATTGTGCCCTATATGAAAATTTGATAATCTAATAAAAATGTAAAAAAAAATTATAGTTTATTAATTACTGTATTATAAACAAATTGTAATGTGAAGTAAAATTCTAATAAATGGCTTTGTTTTATTGCATAAAAGCAATTCCGCTAATTATTTTCAATCCATTGTAAACCAACTTCAATCAATATATGTTTAAGGAGCAAGCATAAACCCTTTTTTTTAATTAAATTTGAGTTCAATGATGATTTTAAGTCCTCTCCTAGCTTACATACAGTTAAATGATGGTAAAGACTAGAGAGTGCTATATTAGTAAAGTTTAGGATGATATACCAGAAATTATAAAATTTTGTGTGGCATACAAGTAAAAAAAATCCTTTGTTAGATGTTAGGAATCAGGGGAAAGAGCAAAAGGAACCTGTATGCGCTGCACCAACAACTGTATTCACCGGGGAAATGTTCGGCGCAGCTGCCATTCCCCGCCTCATCCTCGACTGCATTTAGTACATTTAATAAATTAAGATTAAACATTTCTCACATTATTTCAATTAAGTATAGTTTTACAAAACTGGCAAACCTTTGCATTATCTTCACAAAACTTCAAAACAGAGGAGATACTCATATATCGGCCATGGAACAAAGTGTAGGCCCACAAGAGTAGCTTCCTCGGCATGCTAAGATCGAGCAACTGAACCTTTCCCTTTTCGGGCCAGAGAATCCCATCGGCTTTTGACCAAGAAACTGTATACAGATTGATCCCAGATGGCAGTGCAGAAGACGAGCTCTCTCGGAAAAAGTTGTACGAACATCTCATGAGAGCAGCTAAGGCCTCAAGATTCTCCTCCGATGCTTGCTGAATGCAAACATCTTTGATTTTTGATAGCATCTGGTACCAGTTAAGATCAAGGCCTTTGGAATGAGAAGAGCCTTCCAGTAATGTAGTGCTGAAGAACTCATCAGGTTGTAGATCAACATAGAGTTGAAGGTCATTCTCTGAAGCACCGGATTGACGACCCTGATCGATCGAGGGACAGGCATCTTGTACAGGCGTTACTGAAGCTAGCTTCATAACAAGTGCTCGGCACCAAGCCAAAGATGCATGCTTGTATATTTTTGCAAAGTTCGTACTTGAAAGTTTTGGATTTTTGAAGCGTTTGCGGATCTTTTCATTAATTCCTTCGAGAGAATCCAACCGGATTCCGCTTTCGAGTAAATCTATATATTGATGGATGTAACTGTACAAAGAAAAAATAGATTGAAGAAAGCCACGAGAGAGTTGAGAAGGAACTTACCGGTAAAAAAAGTGTTACTTACCCATAGAGATTTGATTCTGAAATTTCAGATTTATTTAACTCAGGTAAACTATTCAAATCAGATAAAATGCTAACGTGATCCATGAATAAGGTGAACATTCTGTCCAAATATTGCTCGAGAGTAGAATTATCTGTTGACCCAGCAACCCCAGCATTTCGGATTGATGACGCCAAAACCTGAACATATTTTCCAATAACAATTGGGACAATATCAAAAAGACACAAGTAGAACTGCAAGGAAGAAAATTGTAAGATTAGTGATGCTTTTATACTGATAATAATGGGGTATTGGTCACAAAAGTAGGTTAAAACAAAGCAAAAAGAAATTACATATTTTCAGTAGCTCATTTGATAGATACCTTTTTATCAGTTCGTAAATATGCATAAGCCCTCTCCAGAGTTGACAAGTCCCCAGACCAACCCAACAAGTCCAAGTAAAACAAAATGTACTTCCGGATGCAAGTAATAAATTTTCGAGAACTTTCGGACAAGCTGACTTCGAGAATCCTCTTACTTCCCCCGTTAACTGGAACCTTACGTCTGAGGATAGAAAAAAATAATGATTAGTTAGAGACTAGTTAATAGAAAATAAACTTGATGGTAGTTTGGGCACATAGAAAAGTGTACAAATTAGACGGGCATATAGAAATAATATCCAAGGGTATAGAAGGAAAATGTGAGACGATCCCGGAGAGGAATGCGGAGAGGGGAAGGGCCGGCGGAGGTGAGGGAGAGGAAGGAGGGAACGAGAAGAAACAACCTAGGGAGTAACCCTAAATTCCATACATTCAAGCATAATCAAAAAGAGTACAACGCAACCCCTTATAGATGCGGGGTGCGGATAACAAAAAAGCAGTGCAAATAATAAAGTGTAAACATAAACGAAAATAACATAACAAATGCAATTAAAATGATCATATCGGTGGCGCGTCTTCGGTCTCTCCTCCTCCAGACGAACCAGTCATCATCTCCATCTGCATGCGGACTCGCTGCGGTGTCTCGTCGACATGTGAAACCGTAACAATGTTGTCGTCTGGAAAATATGTCTTGTCCCTAAGACAGGAGTCAGAGGGGTGGCGACAGAAGTGATCCTGGGGCAGCCACGTAGTTTCAGACTCTTGACGGCAAGACTCGGCAACAGGAACCTCCTGCAAGCCAGAGTCCCCTTGAAGGTGGTAGCGGTGAGCAAGTAGCTTGGCTGGGTAGTGCGACGCCAACTGCCGTCTTTCTTCGGAACCAGAGAAAGTTGGGCTGGTGGCAATCCTAACGGAGGCTGGATAACATCGGCGAGCGTCGTAGAAAGCACTTGGTGGTCCGCCGGGGAAGGGAAAGGCACGTCGGACAGGACCAAGAGGGCCCCCAGCCCCGCGGAAAGGCTTACGCTCGTGGTCCGCTAGATCGTGCAGAGGGAGACTGGAGAACGGAGGAGAGGGGATTCACCGTCGAGGCGACATGGTTGGCCCCCGTGAAGAAACTGCATGGTCATAGTAGCTCAATTGGCGCATACATCGTCGAGCATGAGGAGCCAAGTCACCCCCAAAATGGCGTCGATACCACCTAGGCCGAATGCGTCGAAATCCGCGGCCACGGAACAAGACCCGCGGAAATAGGCACGACAATGCAACGGCCCTGAGTCGATCGGCGGCGCCCTTCACCCAGGCGAACCGCAACATCCGGAGAGGGAATTGAGGAAAGACGGAGTTGCTAGACCATGCGCTCTGAGATGAGGTTGTGGCTCGCGTCGCTGTCCACCATGATGATGATCGGACAATCCCGCAGTGTACTCGAGATTTGCATGGTCTGTTGGCCGGAGATCCTGCCCATCGAGGTGCAAGATAACTCCATGCGGTGGAACGTAGCCGTGATGGAATCGAGAGGTGTATCCACCGTGAGAACTCCAGGTCCTCAAAGTTGGCCAGGGTAACCTCAGGGTCGACGTCGCCGATGATGGCGTGGAACTCCTTCACGGAGCACTCATGGTTGGGGGAGTACGGTTGGCCCGAAAACAGAGACCCTTGCTGCGAATATCATTGTAATCACTGTTCGAGAGGCGTTGAGGGCTCGGTTGGCGGCCCGGCCAGTTTATCCAAGGCAGCGGTCGCGGTGGAGTCGGTCGCTAAGGCAGCCAAGGCTGGTGGTGGTCGACCATAGGAGCAGGTGGCTAAGGGAGAGGTCGGCTAACACCAGACGCGCCCAAGTCCATGACGTCGGAGACTATGTTGGGGTGGTGCGTGCGGAGACGAGAACGGATATGTGGCAGTAGACTCGGCATTAAGAAAGTCATGTAGTGATCGGGCGATAGCCCGGGGACATGGGAGACTAGGCAAAAAACTCATCAACATAATCGTCCAAGCCAGCAGTCTGGCGGATGCTGCAAAGACGCCCGATAGCGGAGGAGCCGGAATAGCGGTTGTCATACTGCAGGATCATCTACTGCTTGAGCTCGGGCCAGGAGAGGCACGGGGTGGATTGGCTGAGCCACCGAGCCCAGTGGATGGCCGAGCCATCTAGGCCAACCACAACCGTAGACACCTTGTCGTGCTATGGTGTGTAGTTGAGGTCGAAATATTGCTCTGCTTTGGTGATCCAACCCATCGGGTCAATGCCGACAAAGGAGGCAATGTAGAGGGAGAGGGCGGACCGGCTCAAAGTGGGCGGAGGAGTGGTCCCTGAAGGAATGGATCGCGGTCCGGCGCCGAGGAGAGGGCCATTGTTCGAGGGTGAACCGGAGTCGGATGCAGCGGAAACAGCGGCGGAGGACGCTTGGAGGGAGTCAATCTTGGAGTGGAGAGCGAGGAGGGATGCATGCATGGCGGAGACAAGTTGTTCTTGAGCCTCCACGCGGTGGCTCAAGGCTTCGGCGGCGGCGGCATCTGAAGGAGGATTGTCGGCGGAGCGGGGTTGGGAGCCATGCGTATGAAGGCTTGAAGGCAAGGACGGCGAAGAATCGTTGGCGCAGCGGAACAGGAACGTCGACACAGAGGGTCGCGGCCTTGCTGCAGCGGATCGGGTTTCAGAGGTGCCGACGAATTAGTTGGGAGTGTCAGATTGTCGGGTTGTGGTTCTCATAGGTCAAAGTTGTTGCGGAATCAGTCGCACGGGGGAATCTGTGCGGAAATAGCGGAAGACGGAATCGGTTATGGATCAGTGTGTGGAGGGGCGCGGTGGGAGCAATGGATTGGAGGACTTGGGTTTTGATCGGTGGAAGAAGGCGGAACCATTGCGGAATCGACGAAAAGGCGCGATCTGTGTGGGATTTGTGTTGAATTGGCGGCAACGAGCGCTATCAGAGTCGCTGGTTTCAGCAAAGCGGAAGTCGTGGTTTTCAGCGGAAGCGGAAGTCGAAACTTAGTACAATCTCGATCACTGGAGGCTAGATGGCAGGCGGTGAGGCAGATCAGACCAAATGATACGATCTCGGAGAGGAATCAGGTAAGGGGAAAGGCGCGAAGGTGAGGGAGAGGAAGGAGGGAACAAGAAGAAACAGCCAAGGGAGCAAGCCTAAATTCCATACATCCAAGCATAATCAAAAAGAGTGGAACGCAATCCGTTATAGGTGCGGGGTGCGGATAACGAAAAAACATTGCAAATAATAAAGCATATACATAAATGAAAATAACATAACAAATGCAATTAAAATGATGTCAGGGACGCGTCTTCGGTTTTTCCTCCTCAAGACGGACCCGTCATCTTCTCCCTCCGCATGCGTACTCGCCACAACGTCTCGTCGGCATGTGCGTGTCCCGTCGGCATGCGCAACCTTAACAAAATGATACACCTAAGATAACTAGTAAAAGTTGTAAAAAATACTTTGAGTAAATTAGGTTTGAAGTACTTAATGTCTCGAACAACATTCAAAAAGAATGAATTAAAAATTATGATTCATACGCCCACCCAAACTAGTCGGGATAAGACTATTGATGATGAATTAATTGCCTAACAGTAAATTCAGGAAAACAAGCTCCATAGAAACCATTTTCGGGCAAAAGTCAAATAGAATATTTTGGCCATGTTTGGGATAGTTGTGGCAAACTGACAATCCAGCGGTGGCGGTGTAAAACTGCGATGGAAAATGTAATGGTGACGGCTTACTTGCATTTGGAGCGTTTGTGACAACTTTTTTGACCCCAAACTCTACTTTATGGAGTCTTGCCTTAACAACACTACCGTTTGACCACAATCGCATGATTGTGATAAAATTTTTGGCTTAAACCATCGTTTTGAAAAAATAACATTCGTGGCCTCACATGTACAAGTGCTACCTGCATTTTCCATAACTATGTTCACAACCGCCACCACATTTCAACCGCTCTCCCAAACATGCCAAATCTTCACCCAATAGAAGAGGCTGTACCTGCCCTTTTTTGTTGTGCCATCTATCTCCCACATGTTTATGGTGAAAGCTGACCGGGTCGATTTGAAGCAAAAGGAGATTTCATCCTTCGCCCTCTCTAGATCTCCAGGCCCGCCCCTCCTATAATACCCCTGCGCACGCATGTATCTAGCCTTGTGAAAATGTTTCAGCTCACCTTCGACACAAATTTCCAGAGCACGCAAGCAATCGTCATAGAGTACGTGCCATGCCTGGTCCACCAGAATTTCACTAAACCGATTTTCCTTTGAATTTGAATTTTCAGGAGCGACATCTTTCTTCTCGATAAAACTCATAAGATCGTCGGCCGTCCAACTGAACATATTGAGGATTTTTTCTTTTGCTTCTTGATTGAAGGCATATGCGGTGACTACCTGGAAATAAATACAGCTCCTAAACATCATTTTTTGTGTTTCTAACCAGTAATAAAAGATTAACACATATCACGGTTGGTAGCACCAAAGAGGAGCATAAATGATAGTTCAATTCTCATGGATGTATAATTTCTGACACCAATAGTGGATCAATTATCATTAAACAACACTAAACCCAACAGAGGAAAGTAGTGGGAAGAAAATGAGAATAATAATGATTTCCACTCCTAAATCACCCCTAAAACTGATTAAATTCAAAGGAAGCAGTCAAATGTAATTACATGGCATTTTTCTCGAGCTCGGTGATCAAATGGCATCATACAATACAATATGAATCCCTCCAAAGAGATTCTGATAAATATAAGAGTCATTCATCCAAATGCATCAACTAAGTGAAGGTCACATTTGTTGGGTCATGATAGTACTCAAAATTATCTTAAAAGGGCAGCCCGGTGCACAAAGCATCCGCATGCAGCGAGGGGTCCGGGGAAGGGTCCCACCACAAGGGTGCAATGTAGACAAACCTTACCCTGCATTTTTGCAAGAGGCTGCTTCCAGGACTCTCAGAGGGAGCTGATTTGGAACTCCATGAAAATTACTAATTTTATTAAGTATGCTAGAAAAATAAGGCACAAAGGGGGTAAACAGTGTTAAAAGGAGCCTCAAAAGGAAAAGGAGTAGCATAGGGACAATTAAACATATATAATTAAACTCCTTGGGCAGGCTTACAATCACAGAATCAGTTAATGAAATAAGTGCCTACAAAGAAATGGAAAATGAATGATAAAGTGGAACAATGAAAATATGACAGACCTGAAGAACATTTAAATTTCTTTTCCCATGAGTATAAAGCAACTTTAGGCGGGAAGCATGGACTCTATAAACAGGATCAACTGCTGAAGGATTCAAGGCAGCAGCTTTAGTATAATATGAAAAGGCCTGATCATGTGAATATCCCAGCTTTTCACAGAGTTTTCCCAAATAAAATGCATGAAGCCACTCAGGCCTGCAAATTGTTAGGACACGACTTCATTATTCCATAATCAAATAGATACAATAAAAAGAATTACCAGAAAGCGGCGACTAATTACTTTAGTGCAAAAGCCTTCTCAAAATGTTTCATTGAACTCTGACAAAAAGCACTCCATGTTGCATCCCTTTTAGGCACGTGAACTCTTTGATCATAAAATGGTACAACATTTTGGATATTGTCATAATAAACCAGAGCAAGCAATTCATGTATTTGGCTCTGGATAGACGGTATTTTAAAAATAAAGAATTTATGTTAGCAATGAAATAAGAGAAATCAGACAGCTGGAAAAAAAACCTGCTGATCTGAAGCTTTAGCTAAAGATAAACTCATTAGTAAACAACGTCTGCTACGTCTTCGACCAATTTCAACTCTTTGAGTGAGACTTGCATTCTTTCTCCAGTCTTGAATGTTTATATGCTTACTGCCATCATTTAGCAACAAATCCACTTCCTTTTTTGAAAAAGAACAAAAGCAAGTTTCACCACTCAGTCCTATCATAAATGTTTTACCAAATAAATCTGAATCTTACAGGTCAATCAAGCATACTGACAAGACAGATTACAATACATAAATTTTACAGAAGGGTGATGGAACTTACCTCATCATAAATGTTAGCGAGCTTGTGCCAGCTCTCAAAACGTAAAGGATTGTACAGTAAATCATACTTATAAAGATTGGCATTTTGTTCAACGAATTCTTCACCTTCCTTTTTTAGTACAAAGCCAGGATATTTATCAGTAGCACTTGTATCCTCAGCCTGACCTATAAGATAATACAAGTTCTCATAAACCTCCATGTGTGTGTCTGAGCTGCAATAGGAACAAAAGGAATGCTTGTTTTACCATTAAAACTTCCAGTATTTAACCAACTAAATTAACTAATGGAGAGAAAAAAAAATACCCAATAGCAGACGAAGTTTGAAGTGATTCAGGCCCTCTTCCATTCATGAAAAGTAGATCCATGACTGCTTCCTGATTCCCATCAGTTCCAGATAATTCACAGATTTTATCCTCAGATAACTCAGGGCTATCTAAAAATTTATTGATGGAGTTTTCCAGTAATAATTCATCTGGAGGTTGAGGGAAATGCTTACGTATGGATCTGAAAACCCTTCTAAGTTTTACCAAGCCATTTCTCTGTGATCAATTAAACAGAGGAAGGATTAAAGAACTACTCTGATAACATTGGTACAGTCAATTTTATTCAACAAAGTTGGCACAGTTTTCATTTTCTTAAATTAGTTGATTTTTTGCACAATTCTGTCTAAGATGTTAGCAGTTTATCTATATACTAAAATAAAAAAAACTCAAAAATGATCATGGTCCTAAAATTGGACCATCAAATAAATTAAAAACATTAGATTTTAATCCTCATGATCGTATGGAATGCATGATTTTTTTATACATAGAGCTAGCATAAAATTAAAATGTGTCTATAGATATCAATACTATATTAGAAATAAAAAGTTGGGATGATTATTGATACGAACCGAGAGAAATCCGGCGAGGGGAAGGGCCGGCAGAAGTGAGGAAGGAGATTAGGATTGAGAGGAAATTCTTAGGGAGCAAACCTAATTTGCATTCATCCAAGCATAATCAAAAAAGTACAACTCAACCCCTTATAGGCGCGGGATGCGACATAAAGAAATAACAACATACTAGGAAATAAATAAATGTGTACAACATAATAAGAAATAACAGAGTAGGAAATAAATAAAATAGTCAGGCTGACACCGCGTCTTTGGTCTCTCCTACTCCAGATGGACCCGTCATCGTCTCCCACAGCGTCCGGACTCGCCACGACGTCTCGTCGGCATATGTGTGTCCCGTCAACATGCACAACCGTAACAATGCCGCCGTCTGGAAAATATGTCTTGTCCTCAAGACAGTAGTCGGAGTGGTGGCGGCAGAAGTGATCCTGGGGAAACACCGTGGCTTCGGACTCCAGACGGTAAGACCAAGCAACAGAAACCTCCTGCGAGTCAGAGTCCCACTGAAGGTGGTGGCGGCGACCAAGTAACTTGGATGGGTGGTTCGGCTCCAACTGTCGTCTTTCTTCCGGACCAGAGAAAGCTAGGCTGGTGACAATCCTGTCGGACGCTGGATGGCATCGGCGAGCGTAGTAGAAAGCTCCCGGTGGTCCGTCGGGCAAGGAAGAGGCACAGCGGACGGGCCCAAGAGGGCCCCCAGCCCCGCAAAGAGGCCGACATCTGTGGTTCGTTGGATCGTGCAGAGGGAGCTCAGAGAGCGTAGGAGTGCGGAGTCATTGTCGAGGTGACATGGTTGGCCCTCACGTAGGAACTGCATGGACATAGTCACCCAATTGACGCAGGCATCGCCGATTATGCATATCCAAGCCACTCAAAGAATGGCGTCGAGACCGCCTAAGCCGAATATGTAGAAGTATGCGGTCACGAAACAGGTCCCCACAGAGAGAGAGACGACAGTGCAACAGCCCTGAGTCAGTCGATGGCGCCCATCGCCCAAACGGACCGCAACATCCGGGGAGGGAACAGAGAGAAGACGGAGCTGCTGCACCAGGATCTCAGACATGAGGTTGTGGCTTGCGCCGTTGTCCACCATGATGATGATCGGGTGATATGCAGTGTGCCCGAGAGATGCATGGTCTATTCGTCGGAGATCCAGCCCGTCGAGGCACAAGATAGCTCCAACCGATGGAATGTAGTTGCGGTGGAGTCAAGAGGTGGATCCCCCAATGAGAGATTCAGGGCCTCAAAATCAGCCAGGGTAACCTCAGGGTCGACGTTGCCGATGATGGTGTGGAACTCCTTCACGGAGCACTCATGGTTGGGGGAGTATGGTTGGCGGCAACAAAAATAGAGACCCTCGTTATGAAGTTCATTGTACTCACTGTTCGAGAGGCACTGGGGGGTCGGTGGATGGCTCGGCTGGTTTCCCCAAGGCGGTGGCCGTGGTGGAGGATTTGTGGCTGACGGTCGCCAAGGCGACCGAAGCTAGTGGTGGTCGGTCATAGGAGGAGGTGGTCGAGGTGAAAGGTCGGCCTCCACCAGACGCGTCAAGTCCATGGCGTCAGAGACTGTGTGAGGGTGGTGCGTGCAGAGAAGAAAGCAGATATGTGACAGTATACCCTGCACAAAGAAGCCCAGATAATAATCGGGCAGCGGCCCGGGAACGTGGGAGACCAGAGCGACTAACTCATCAACATTGTCTTCCAGGCCGGCTGTCTGGCAGCCGCCGCAAAGACGCTCGATAGCGGAGGAGCCGGAGTAACGAGTTTCGTATCGCTGGATCATCTCCTGCTTGAGCTCGGGTCAGGAGAAGCACGGATTGGATTGGCGGAGCCACCGAGCCCAATGGAGGACCGAGCCATCCAGGCCAACCACAGTCGTAGACACCTTATCCTGCTCTAGTGTGTAGTTGAGCTCGAAATATTGCTTCGCTTTGGCGATCCAACCCATTGGGTCGATGCCGATAAAAGAGGGAATGTTGAGGCAGAGGGCGGACCGGCCCGAAAAAGGCGGAGGAGTGATCTCGAATGAAATGGGAGGTGGCCCGGTGTCGAGGAGAGAGTCGTCGTTCGCGGGCGAGCCGGGTCCGGAGGCGGCGGTCGATGCATGGAGGGAGTCGATCTTGGAGTGGAGGGCAAGGAGAGAGGCATGGATAGATGCGACGAGTTGCTCCTGAGCCTCCAAGCAGCGGCTTAGGGCTTCTGCGGCCTCATCCGGAAGACTGTCACTTGTGGAGCGAGTGTTGTGGGCCATAGAAAGGAATCGGCGGACGGAGGAACGATTGGAAGGGGTCGGCACTTGCGGACGTCGGTGGATAGGGGATGGGATTCTGGAAAGGGCAACTGGAAGGGCTGGCGGATCTAGGGGAGCCGGCGAACTCAGTGTCTGGCCTTCCTGCGTCTGTGGAAAGGCCGCTCGGCGGTCGCAGAAAGGGTGGAAACGGTTGGCAGTGTCTGATTGATGTGCAGAATGACGGATCGGAAGCAGACAGTGGTGTAGCGTACTGCGTACGTACAGAATCGGGCGTTGCAGCGGGTCCGGCATGGCAAGCGGCGGAAGCGGACGGCGCGGCAAGCGGCGGAAACGGTCAGGTTCGGCGCGACAAGCGGCGGAAACAGACGGTGTTGTAGTGTACTATGTGGGGGATTGGGCGCTGCAGCGGGTTCGATGCGGAAATGGGGGAAGCACGACGGGCAGATCCGACTCGGGTGATTCGCAGAAAGTGAAATTGAAAACGTTAAATCCTCTATGCAAACTCGAGCACCGGCGGCGAGATGGCGGGCGGTGAGGCAGGTCGGATGAAATTGATACGAACCGAGAGGAACACAAAGAGGGGAAGGGCCGGCAGAGGTGAGGGAGAAGAAAGAGATTAGGGTTGAGAAGAAATTCTTAGGTAACAACCCTAATTTGCATTCATCCAAGCAAAATCAAAAAATAAGTACAACTCCACCCCTTATAGGCGTGGAGTGTGACATAATAAGAAATAACAACATGCTAGGAAATAAATAAATGCGTACAACATAATAAGAAATAACATAGTAGGAAATAAATAAAATAGTCAGACTGGCGTCGTGTCTTCGGTCTCTCCTTCTCCAGACCCACCCGTCATCATCTCCCACCGCGTTCGGACTCAACGCGACATCTCGTCAGCGTGTGTGTGTCCCGTCAGCATGCGCAACCGTAACAATTATGGTCCTAAAATAGTACCATCAAATTAAACAAGCCATTTGCTTTTAATTCTTTCTGATCGAAAGGAACGAGTGGTGATTCTAATACATTGTGTTAGCATAAAATCAAAATACATTTATAGATACTAGCTGTTGTGCACAAGGTCCTTCAGTGTGCAATTTATGGTGGCAATAATACTTAGTTGTTGCTTGAGTGACGGTCGAGTACACTGCGCGGGGGGTGCTCCGTGCCTGACTGTAGAGCAAAAAAGTAAAGCAGTGAGAAAATAACGCACTGATAAAGCTTTTGCATATGGTAAGACGTATTGAAATACATCCGCGCATTGCTCCCTGGTCTGGTAATCACCACGACTAGTGTTTTTATGCATTGCTAAGTCATCTTCACTCGATGAATCGGGGTTTATATTAAGACCATACAAGCAGAAAAAGCTTTGATCTAAAGCACTTTCAATGCCTAGTTCCAACTTTTCTATTTCAGTATCAACTGTCTGGTTTGTAATTTCAGCAATAAGCATTGCGTCACTGTTCTCTCCAGTAGAGTCAGAGTTCAAATCTATCAGTAACTTCCCATTTTCAACTCCAGCCTTGGCCACTGGTTCATTGGGAAAGGAACAAACAGCTTCCAATCCTTCTTGTCTATCTCTAAGTAGCATTTCCTCTTTTCCATTTGAACCTACAACCAATTCAGAAGCCAAATATGATTCACTAGAAAGATTCTTCTCTACTGTAACCTTAACAAAATTGAAGTACCTTTTGGTTTCTTCCAGTCTATACCTACCATTTAATAATCTGAGTTTCATATCCAAGGCCAAAAGATGCTTAATTGCAAATTTGAGAAATGCGCCTTCTTTCCCATTAATGTCCCGACCAGCACAGCAAAGTCCATACTCCGCAAGAAAATCATGGACAGCAACAATTAAATCCACCTGGATATTGAAAATGTCATTAACTGCATTAAAAATAAGTATAAATTCATGACCTGATATCATGTAATTTATCAAGAATGTCCTGTCTCATATGATACGTAATAAGATCATGGATATACTATATATACTGTGTATATTTAGTCAATTACTTGTGCTTTGGCAGAAACTGAAGGCTGAAGATGTTGCAGCTTGCAGAAAGCAATAGCAGCATCAACAAGAAGGCAACATTCTGATTGGTCCGTGGGATTAAAACTTCCAGTAATTGATACTTTCTGGTTGAGAATTTGTCCCACTGTACTGCAAATAACTGTTAAGAGTAGATTCTGAATATCACCACTGACACCCTCCAGAGAATCTATACAAGCCTGAGAGCAGAAATTGAAGTGAAATTCAATTTCAATGAAGAAGTAACATGAGTATGAAAGAAAATGTACTTTATTATATCATACTTGATGTAGAAAGATTAATGGCTATAATTAGCTTCTGTGTGGCCCAAGTAATTTCTTTATGGTTAGGTGCTATGCATGTTATTATGACATTGTTATTTACTTTATATAAAAAACCGAGGAGCGTGTGTACAATTAATAGGTACTGGCTATGACATTGTTTATCTGGAGGGGCAGGATGGGCATTCAATCTTTCCGAGCTTATTTTCCTTATCTCTCGCAATTTTGAGGGCCTTCTATGTCATTCTCATTATCCTGAGCCGAGCTTCTCATCTCTCGTCTGGTTCCTTATCATTGGAACTTCGACATGAAGCTAGGGATTCGATTTCTCCTTCTCTCCCTCCACCGATCATCGCTTGTGAAGTGGGAAGTGTTTTTCTCCCTCGATGATGACAAGTTTGGCATTAATTCTCGGCGACGACTGGTTTTGTGCAGCTTTGGTTCTCATGGTTTTTTAACTCCACTGTAATCCCTCTTCTCCTGCCTTCTTAAATTTTCTTGTATCTGCTCATGGTTTTCTCTTCTTGGTCTGCTCAGCAATTTTTTGTACTTTCAGCTATATCTTTTGGTTGGGGGGTTTCGATTAATGACTGGTGTTAGTATTAATGTTATAATAAGGCTATTCCTATGCCATTGGTACCCCAGGTGCCTTTTAACGAGGGTTGCAATAGCATTTTAGTTAGATTCCATTGGTATGTAGCTGAATTTTGGCTCATAATTAGGGGTTTGGGTTTTCAACTAGTTATTTCTATCATTTTCAATTATGTATGGTTCTATAGTCCATGTTTAGCATTGGATTCCCTTATGCATTTTGTTCTTGATTTAAGTAAATCCATCACCTAATTGTTTCTCCTCTGACAATCACTGAAAATTCATGTTGTCGTCCTACAGGGTCAATGCCGACTTCTATTTTAAAACGCATCACATAATAATACATCTATAGTTACAAATACTTCAAAGGATGATGCCAAGAGATACGTGTGATGATAACCCTAGAAACTATAAGGGCAAAGAAAAGATTATGGTGATTTTTACCTCTTTGATCTATGTCTTTCTCTCCACATATTTTGAAGTTAATACATGCACTGTTAATTATTTTAATATAAAAATTATTTCAAGCATGTGCACTGACGCAGGACGAATCTATAGGCGGGCGGGAAACACGGTGACCTAACCCTACATGGTATGTAAATCCGACGCCTAGATCACATGTTAGAAAATAAATTTCAACATCACACACAAATCATTTACAGCAAGGCAAATATTTTAATTAGAGCGAAGCAGACTTAGCCTTTCCTCCGCGTGGAGGGCCAAAACACGAGCATGCGGCGAATAAACCCTTCATGCAGTTAGAGATTAATCCGAGAACAAAATACTATAATGAACAAAAAATCTCAACAACACGTAATAATCCAAAACCATAACAATATTTACAACCAAACAAACTAATACAAAACACAACACAAATATTAGGGCTGCTATCAATGAAATAGATCTGAACGTTGGAGGGCTCAAAGGGGGATTTCGGTGATTGTTTGCAGGGGCTGGACCGCAAAAAAAAGGAAAGGACGGGGGTGGGGGAGGAGGAAAAATACCAAGATACAAAACCTTACCCAAGGAGTTGTCACTCAGGGGTTCCACGGAGTCGGCATCGCGGAGAGATCACCGGAAATGAGGAGATAAGTCTCCAAAATTTCAGCAATGAGAATGACGGCAGCCCTAAACCTCATATTTATAAGAAATAAAAATTAGAGCACCCGGGATCAACGACTATGATTGGTCGTCGGTCTTGGGGCAAAAACTACATGAAATAAAATCTGAAAAGTACAAAGTTATATATGAACTTGATTCGCAATACAAATCCGAACGCATCCACGGAGTCAGATCGTCGATCCAAGCATGTCATATATGGTAAGTCGCCAAATCAGCCCTGAATGGGCCCAAAGCTCGTCCTCGTCTCTGTTCCGCATCAATCTCACCGGCTTGAAAGAATTCATCAACCGATGAATAGGGATCAAAATTGTCTCGTTGTATGCCAGGTAAAACTCAAAGAGGTCCACTGAAGGTCGTCCAAGTGTCGTCGATGGAAGAGTATCCTCGTCAATCAACTCCTCCGAACTAAAAAACTTCCATCTCTACTGAATGGAGACGGTCGTACTGAAGTCGAAGTCCAGAGAGAGTCGATCAAGCTCCGTTGGTAGCATCCAGGTGTCGTCAGTGAAGGATCGTCCGCGCCAGCAAACCAGGTAACGGCACACAAGACCGTCTGTAGAGGAGACAGACTCATGCGTAAAGATCTCAGTGATAATCTCATCTCTAAACACACTAGTAGAAGGATCCGGTGGGATCTGAGGTGCCAATGGTGGAACCGTTGGGGATAGTATCCCGGGTAAGTGGGGGTCAGAAATGGGCTGAGCACGGGGCAATGAATGTGGTGGCAAGGGCTCGGGAGTAGAATGAGTGGTGGGTGGTAAAAACGATGGTAAAGGCTTGGGAGGGTCACCAAGGTGTGGGCCGAATACTCGTGAGGTGCAAAGTATGGCATCAGGTCCTCAACATTGAACACAGTATGGGTACCCATGCTCGCGGAGATGTCCAGCTCATAAGCATTTGCCCCGATGCGTCTCAGGACTGAGTAGGGACCCATTCGCCTAACGCTCAAGCTTTTAGCAGGTCTCGCACAGAGCCTCACAAAGCAGATTCTTACCATCAACTGCTCGTCTTCATGAAGTACATGCACTTATCAATGAACATCCGCATGTGATTTATAAGATTTATTACCAATATGGATTATTCGTAGGACCGACTCATGACACACATGCAAACGATGAACAAACAACACAACAGACTCATGCAATTGATGATGAAACGACTCAACAGACTCATGCAAATGATTCAAATGATGCAAATGAAACATAACAGACACTACATGCTTTTTATCGGAAAATCTAGAATGATCGAGGTGTCCCTAAAATGTAGTGGCCGATCAGGTGGCTCTCTCGGTGGAATGTAGAAAAACTCATCATGTGTGACGAGTGTTCAGAGGATCGCGTGAGACATCTATACTCAAATACGAGCTCGTGAAGATCTAAGTGTCTCTCAGGGAACGTGGCACATCATGGGGCTCACCAGGAGATGTGTATGAAAAGTCATCACGAATGCGACGACCGGCTAAGTGAAAATCGTGTACACCGACTAGAAGATGTGGCTCTCGAGTGCGGTGCGTGACCCCAAAAAGAAAGAGCGTGTCTGGTGATGCTTAAGATCACGGCAGTGAACCGGTCGCACAAGTAATATAAAATGGGGGTTTTCCCAAGTATCGATCTCACAAGGAACACAGTAAGGTGGAGTTTATTTCGAGGAGAACTTGAGATTGAAGTCCTCAGGTCGGAGCTAACGAAGGGGAGGTTTTGATGTTGCGGAAACAGAAAATAAAAGGCTAACACTACTCCTATGCAACGCCGCTATGTGATGCTTCGCCAGGCGGGATGGAAGACTAGTCGGGCCGCTATGCACCGAATCACTAGGCGGATGGACGAGAAGGCTAGCGGATGAGGTGGTTAGAACGGCAGAATGAGGGTCGTAAGCACCTCTTCGCTACGCACGCCACTAGCAATTGCTAGTGCGGCAAGGGTGAATGGTGGTGGATGGAATAATAGGCGCAACTCAAGCAAATAACGAAAACATACAAAATCACATAGACATGATTGTACAAAATCGTTTTACAAACTAAGCATACTTCATCAATATAACTAAAGTTAAACACCAATATTCAACAAGAAAGCAAGAACAAGTCAAGAGATCGACCGAATCCGAAGCCTTGCTGAGGATTCACGGTTGGAATCGTCGGATTGTCATTCCGCGTCCAAGCTCGGTCCTCAACTGCGTCCGGGATAGAGAAGGGCTTTCATCACCTTCCAATGGCCCGTCTTCTTCGTCTCACGATAGCGGACGAAGTTTGCTAGCTTTCCTTTGCTTGATGGCTATGGCGTCAAACCCTACTTGAAGCTCACAGATGAAGGAGAAGGCCGAGAGGAAGCTCCGGCTCGGATTTGGCGGTGAAAGCTTGCCCGGAGCACCTCCCTAGGGTGGAAGATGAAGGAAGACGGCGGAATCCCTCCTCGGAGATGAAAACGGCGGAGGAAATGGGCGATCTCCGGATCTTCGGATTAGGGCGAGACCTGCACTATTTATACAAAAGCAGAAATGAACAATGTGCACAATCACAGGCGCACGACCAGTGGTCGTGCGCACTATGTCTTGTGCTCGTGCGCACTGGCATGGCATATCAGGAAGAAGAACTGGGATACTGCGCACGAGTAGTGGCGCACGACCAGTGGTCGTGCGCACTAAGTCCAATGATCGTGCGATTACCCAGACAGGACTCCAGAAATGAGGAATCAATGCACACGATCAGTGGCGCACGACCGGTGGTCGTGCGCAATATGTCCAGTGGTCGTGCGCTTACCCCAGGCTGATTCTGGAAAACGAAGAGTAGTGCGCACGATCAGGGGCGCACGACCAGTGGTCGTGCGCATTAGATCACATGATCGTGCGCAGTATTCCTGTTTCGCAACCATCCCGGAACACGCACACGACCCCTGTACCGAAAGCAAAATCAATCACTAATCTGTGCAGACATTCCAGACAATCACCAAAAGGGAGTACAAACTATAAAAGTAACAAAATACACAACCACGGGCATAAATGTGCACTTCCTATGGAAATAACGATCAGATCAAATAGGAACGATAAAGAACTAAAAGTGAAGTGCAACCGCGTGAAAACTAGCCCAGATGAGTCCGAAAATAGGTATATAAAGTGGACTCATCATCTGGTAGGTCAGCAGGTGGTGCATCCCAAAACTCGTCGAGAGTGCGATGTGTCGGTAGGTGGAGCCCTAAATATTAAATGTTCCACACAATATCCATCCTCTGAGGCGCGGTTAGGGACGATAATGGAAGAGGAGTCCATAAATCGATACTCATACATGCAGGGCTCGCCCGAATCTCATCTTCACCAGGATGTGGCGGCTCATCAGGAGGCTCAACAAGGGTGTCGTCATAGTACTCGTCACTAGAGTCATGGTCCTCCGGATGAGTACTATTGTGAGGGGTAGTGTCTCCATGAATGGATGGCATAGCCACTACGAGATCAACACCAGGCTTTGGGCTCTCGGTAGAAATGTGACTCGGAGCAATGATAATGGGAGGGCGATATAGACCTACACTCAAGAATGGGTCTGTAGGTGTAGTGTCAAGAATGATGTCTGTGGTTAGGGTAGTGACTGACCCGGTGCTTGGCAGAAGAAGAGGTGTGGGCGAGGGACACAATACTGCAAACTCAATAGGTCACTCAGGCTCACTCTCAGCCGGGATGACAAGAGACGGGTCAGGAACAAGATATGGGTCACTCGCTAGGCTAAGGACCTCACCGGCGTGAGAGCAATCCGTATCAGGTATCACTTCAGTCATATTTGACGTAACAATGATTGGCAAAGTGGTGCCCATGGTGTGAGAGGAGCTCGTACTGCGGAGGTCAAGGTGAGGATCTCATCGACTACCTCGTGTGGATCTCAAAGACTGTTCGTAACGAAGGGCGAGCCGATATGTTGACTCGAGGGTGTTCGAGCTATGATAAACCATCTTAGTACGAATGTCAGATCGAAGCCCAGACCTAAATCTGGAAGTGGTTATGGTTGGGTCCTCTCAGATATCGCTCCTCACAACTAACTCATCAAAGCGATCCTTGTACTCAATGACAGACATGGATCCTCGCTGAAGGGAAAATCATTGGTCGAGCAAGCGACTCTGATACGACGAAGGTGGATACCTTTGACACAAAGGACGCTTCATGTCCACCCAACTAGTGATGCGATGAAGATGGTCTCGCTCGGGGGTCATCTCAACGCTAGACCAACATGCTCTCGCTTGATCTAAAAGTCTAAGTTTCGCAGACTTGACACAACGCTCGCCGAATAACTGAAAATGATTGAGATAATACTTTATATCCAAGAGTCAATAACAGAAAGACTCGGGACTCGATGAACCATCAAAGGAAGGGGCAACAGTACGAAACTGACTCTCAAGATCTCTCTCAAAACGACGATCCTCATAATAGCCATCCCTAAGGTAATCGGGTCGTGTTGAAGGGTCAACATGATCCGCTGGCGTGCAAGGATATGAACGACGACTATCATCATATTGATCGTCTCTAGCATAATGGGGTCGTGTTGGTGGGTCAACACGATCTCTGACGGTGGTGTGCTGAGATCGAGAATAATCATTGTAGTACTGTGAAGGTCTTCCTAACGGAGCTCTGTGAGAGCGTGTACAAGTGGACTCGAGACCTTCAAAGTGAGGTGGGAACAAGTGGTGATACGTAGACATGACGGACAAACCTATATATTGTATAACTGCGAGTCGAAAAGTGCGCGCAACCTAGCTCTGATACCAATTGACGTTGGATGAATCTATAGGAGGGCGGGGAACTCGGTGCCCTACCCTACATGCTATGCAAATCTGGCGGTTAGATCACGTGTTAGAAAATAAATTTCAACATCCCACGCAAATTATTCACAGCAAGACAAATATTTTAATTAGAGCGAAGCAGACTTAGCCTTTCCTCCGCATGTAGGGCCAAAACACAAGCGTGCGGCGAATAAACCCTTTCTGCAGTTAGAGATTAATCCGAGAACAAAATACTATAATGAACAGAAAATCCCAACAACACGTAATAATCCAAAACAAAAAACAATGTTTACAACCGAACAAACCAATACAAAACACAACACAAATACTAGGGTTGCTATCAATGAAATAGATCTGAACGTTGGAGGGTTGAAAGAGGGATTTTGGTGGTTGTTTGCAGGGGTTGGACAACAAAAAAAGGAAAGGAGGGTGGGGGAGGAGGAAAAATACCAAGATACAAAACCTTACTCAAGAAGTCTTCTCGCAGGGGTTCCACGGAGTCGGTACCGTAGAGAGATCACCGAAAATGAGGAAGAGAAATCTCCAAATTTCAGCAATGAGAATGACGGCAGCCATAAACCTCGTATTTATAAGAAATAAAAATTAGGGCACCCGGAATCAACGACTATGATTGGTCATTGATCTTGGGGCCAAAACTACATGAAATAAAATCTGAAAACTGCAAAGCTATAGCTATATACGAATTTGAATCGCAATGCGAATCCGGACGCATCCACGGAGTCGGATCGTCGATCCGGGCACGCCATATATGGTAAGTCGTCAAATCAGCCCTGAATGGGCCCAAAGCTCATCCTCGTCTTTGCTACGCATCAGTATTCATGTTCTTGTATTACACATTCATTTCATTTATATTTGCACTCCCTGTCATTTCTTATCATTCTCGTCATTCTTTATTCATTATGCCATTTACAATATATAGGTGATGATAAGGATAGCTATCTCATTCATCAATCATTGGGGCCCGACCACCCATTGGGTCATCATATACAAATCTAGTGCGATCGAACACACATTAAATCTGTCGGGCCCCTAGATTGTCAACATATCAAATCCAGTGTGATCGAACACGTGCTAGGCCTTTCGAAAGTTTTTATTATGTGCATTTTTTGCATTCATTGTGTTCACGTTTTACTGTTATGTTGCGGTAAGATAAAAGATCGAAACTCTGCTACTATATGATATGCAATGCAAATTTTGGCAATTTGTGGGCTGTTACATTCTCCGCCGTCTGTTTCTTCTTTTTTCTCGGTTTGGCCCTGGATCCGGCTGATTTGCGGAGAAGGATCCACTGTATTGCTCCTTTCTTGATTATTTTAGGCTGCTGGAAGCATATGATTAAGGTTTTTCCTTCTTCAATTCTGTGATTTCAGAAAAACTAGAGATTATGTTCATTTCCTATCTAAATTGCAACACATATTAGATGATACAAGGAGTTGATTAAAAATATATATGTAAGTATATTATTTTTAGATGATTTGTATATGATGACCCAATGGGTGGTCGGGCCCCTAGATTGTCAACATATCAAATCCAGTGTGATCGAACACGTGCTAGGCCTCTTGAAAGTTTTTATTATGTGCATTTTTTGCATTCATTGTGTTCACGTTTTACTGTTATGTTGCGGTAAGATAAAAGATCGAAACTCTGCTACTATATGATATGCAATGCAAATTTTGGCAATTTGTGGGCTGTTACATTCTCCGCCGTCTGTTTCTTCTTTTTTCTCGGTTTGGCCCTGGATCCGGCTGATTTGCGGAGAAGGATCCACTGTATTGCTCCTTTCTTGATTATTCTAGGCTGCTGGAAGCATATGATTAAGGTTTTTCCTTCTTCAATTCTGTGATTTCAGAAAAACTAGAGATTATGTTCATTTCCTATCTAAATTGCAACACATATTAGATGATACAAGGAGTTGATTAAAAATATATATGTAAGTATATTATTTTTAGAGGACACTTGCCAAGCTTTTGTGAATTTTCTTCAAAACTCTACTATTTAAATGGCATTGAGAGAGGGAAAGGACATGAATCCTAGAAAAAATAAAGGAAAAGGGAAGGTTTTGATGAGTTCATGTTTCTTTAACTTGAACTACATTTCCTCTATATTTTACTAGCTTAAATTGTGTCAAAATCATGGAGGGATTAAGTTTCAAATATTTAAAATTGAAAACAATTATTTAATTCGGCAATTTTATAACGGCTTTCCTCCGCTCGGCGGGCCAAAGCAAAGCGCGCGGCGAATAACTTCTCCTGCAAATTAATAGTGTATCAAAAACAATTTTCTACTAGCAAGAATCACAGCACATATATTAATTCACCAATGAAAATGTCAAATCAAATAAGTCAATACCACAAGAAACTCACAAGGTAGCGGGTTGAACCGAGACACTGAAAAATTTGGGGTCTGAATGTGTAGATCGGCGATCGGAGGTGGAACCGGCGGCGTGAAAAGGAAGGCGGTGGCTGTCCTCGGCGGTAAATGATGAGATCGGATGAGAAATGGGTAGATCCGGCCACGTACAAGTAGATCCAGGTCGGGGAGGGGTGGATCCGCTATTTAGGGTCGAATACAGGCTAAAATGGCAATATGAGTGATGGGGATGACGGAACGGGGGCTGAAATTCTCAGATTTAGATTGATCTTGAGAATCGGGAGTGCGGGAAAGTGGATCCGCGTGAGGGGTGGTTAGGGAAGGAGAAACCAACCTAGGAGTCGTCCGTCGCCTAGGGCTCCATGGCGTCGACACCGAGGGGTGATCGCTGGAAACCGGGAAGACCTCCAAAATTCTGCAATGTCTGATTTCAGCCCCTACAACACCTATTTATAAGAGGAGATAAAACTAGGGCTTCTCAATCGACGGCTATGATTGGTCAGTGGGGTCGGTCACTAAATACATGAAAAAATAAACTCAAAAAATAAACTAATATGTGTTTTTGACTCGCGACGACGTGTCGGACGCAACCGCGGAGTCGGATCGACGATCCGATCAAGTCATCCTGCGCGAATAAATGAACGTGGGTCCCGCCTAGCAGCGAACCCCTCCAGGTGCACGATTTGATGCCTCCCCATCAACTCCCCCCGACTGAAAAGTCTTCATCTCTGATGAATGAAGATGATCGTACTGAGGTCGAAGTCCTGGGGCGAGTCGGTCAAACTCTGCCGGTAATATCCAAGTGTCGTCTGCGTCAGGGCAGTCCTGCCAATGTACCTGTGACACCACCAAAGAAATACACCTTATTTACTATAATAAGTAAGTGGTGTGCTAATAGAGGCTAATAGAGGGGAGAAACCGGCAGAAATAAGGTGAACCGGCAATTCCCGGTTAACAAAGGCGCGTGGCGTGCGGGTATTAAGCGGCGCCCGATAATAATAAAGCAAAGAAATGTCATTGTCCTCCTATTGTTCTCTCCCGATCCCGCACACCAGCACAGGCGACGGACGGAAGCCGGAACCCGCCGATCTTCACCGAGCGCTTGTTCCTCCTCCGTTTTTCGTGATTTTTCCTCCGATTGAAAGGTAATCACTTCTTCTCCACTCCTCTTGCTTCTTTCATAAAATTTTTGCATGGATTGTAAATGGTAGAAACCCTAGGGTTTAGGGTTTTTCAATTTTCTTTGATCCTTGGCATGTAAAAAATTTCTGTAAAGGATCCCTAGATACTAAATAGTGATTTGAAGTATTTTTAGTGAAACCCTAAGTGATATGCTAGGGATTCCGAAATTTTAGCATGTGTGTCCCTCTAAATTAGCAAAATCCTCAGCCTCATGTGATTAAAGTGATAAAGAAATTAAAGTAGAGGATTTCCCTTCACTTCAAATAATTATTTGGAGGATAGGGAGTGTTATCCTTCACTACAAATGAATAAACCTTGTTTATAATTAGGGCAGCAATCACTTAGGGGATTTTGAAGCTAAGGAAGCAAAATTGGCTAGGGCGTAATGTTCCCTCGACAATTGGATCAAAAGCCCCTTGCTTTCTAGATAGGATAACCATTAATTAAACCCTAAATGACTCCTTGACCTAATTAGGTCAAGTGGAGCCCGTCAAAAACATCTTGAAGTGTTGATCAACTTATGTGTCTTTAACAATATTATCAATGTAGGACATGGCTTCACGAGACAGTGGAAGGCAAAATGACGATAGTGGACGAAGAGATAAAGAAAAAGGGGTGGAAAAAGTGAGTTCTTACCCTTTGTAATCACTTAATTTTCATGTCTATTCTTCATGCTTATCTTTTATGTTTATGTTATATGAAAAGAACAATTGAAATTAAATATACAATGAATTAAACTAAGTACAAGAAGTAAAGAAAAAGATAGAAGAATAAAGAAATGAAATGGGTTAAGTTAGAGGTCAACCCAACAGTGGAGGTGGGGTGAATGTCCTCCCAATGATGATGAAATGAAAGTAACGTGCGAATATGAAACGGCACGTTAAGAAATGTGTGCGAATATGAAAGACACGCAAGCGCGCTATATAAATGATACGAAATATTAATATTCTCTTAACACTGCCCAATAACAACATGAAAAGTGTAAAAGAGGTTAAGAAAATTCAACCCATATGAAAGAATATATAAGAAAAAGGATATATATAAAGAAAAGGATGAGTAAAAGATGAGCAAGAGAAGAAAAAGATTAATAAGAATAAGATGATGAAAATGATTAATATGATATAACGAGAGAGAACGTATCAAGATAATAAAGTATGAAATTCGTAAAATGCAAATAAGACGTCATAGTAAAAAGGGAACAATGGGAATTCATTTAGTCTTTGACTAATAGAAAATGTAACTAAACAGGTAAAGGCGGAGGCTACCGCTGCTAGCTCTAGCAGGCCCCCTACACGCAGGAAAAAGATGTACAAGATTTGGGTGGATGTCATCACAGCCGTCTTCGATGTCATGGATGCCCACAAGGCATCTTGTCGCGACCCCGACTACCCCCACGACGAGTTTCAGTTTTACTTCAAGTAGTCTACTCATGGTTGTGTCATATATTACATTATAGTTTTTGTTCTGAGTTACATGTGTAGTTTTGAGATGATATGATAGTATACTTGTAATTGTAGCTCGGATATTTTGATGACTCCTTTTGCTATATATATATATATATATATATATATATATATATATATATATATATATATATATATATCCAGTCACCTGTCAGCATGTACTATACTGTATCGGATGTAAGATAAATAAAATATGATGTACTTCTCTGCATTTCTTTATACTCTGTCATTATAATTATTGATAATTATATAACTGTCACACTCTGAATTGTCAAGTGAATAAAGTAGATCAATGAAAATTGCGACGGTAAACTAGTAAGTGGGGCCGTTACAATTAAATGGTATCAGAGCAGGTTTTGATTCTTTAGAAGTATATAGGAATGCGAGAATGTAAGGAAAACAAACTTGAAGCATCTAATTCGACGTCTTCCTTTTTTCAGGAACCCTTCCGCACCTACTTGAGTAGACGACAAAGAGAAGAACTCGAAGGAGAAACTAGTCGCATGACTGAAGACAAAATTAGGGAAAGATCAAATCCCCCTTTATCCGAAGTCATGCAAGCATTAGCTGAGGCTATTCGAATGGGTCATAGTGCTGTTGCAGTATCACAACCGCTAATGTCAAGTGAATCATACGTGAAGCAATTTCTTGAAATGAGACCGCCCTTATTTCGAGGTGTTTTAACCCCAATGGAAACTGAAGGCTGGATCAAGAGGATTGAATTAATTTTCAATGCTATGAAATGCCTCGACGATCAAAAGATCGATTTAGTCGTCTTCCTACTGGAAGGAGAGGCTGATCGATGGTGGGACAGCATGAGGCAAGGAAAATTTGCTGGGCGTAAAAATTCGGAGATTCCCTGGGCCGAATTTCTGAAAACATTTGTTAACTGATTTGTCCCTCCATCTGAGAAACAAATGTTGCCGGAAAAATTTCTTCGATTGATGCAAGGAAATCGTACAGTCCTTCAATATGAAGCTGAGTTCGCGCAACTAGCTTATTATGCAGAAGATATGGTCGCCAAGGAAAGCAATCGTTGCTTTCGATTTCAATTGGGTCTACGAGAAGATGTGCGTGTGCATCTTATCTCGCAGAGGATTAAGAATTATAATGAATTGGTAGAGACTGCTAAGTTGATTGAGATGGATGTCGAGAGTTCGCAAATGCGAATGGAGTTCCAGAAGAAGAGACTTCCAGAGGGACAGAGTATGGATTCCTCGCTAAAGAGTGGAAGTTCAAACTGGAAAAGAAAGAAAGGAGCTCATCCATCACAAACTCGAAGTGAAAGTGGAGCTAGTAGTAACACAATGAAGCTCTTATGTTCGAAATGCGGGAAGAATCACTTTGGCGATTGTTTGGGTACCGGCGTTTGTTTTAAATGTCCGAAACCTGGACATCGCCGCCAAGATTGCATGTTGTGGAAGACAGTATCTGAAAGAGGTGGTCCTAGCCGGGTATCAATATTTCATCACCTTGATACCAGCTCAGTTAGTAGAATGGATAAAAGTAAAGAAATTGATACATCGGGATCTATGGTAGAAACTAGAGAAGACAGACAGGTGCAGCCTAGAGTCTTCAATATGAACCAGCAAGGAGCTAAAGCTGATGACACTGTTATCACAGGTATGATTTATGTACACAGCCACCTTTTAAAGGTATTATTTGATACAGGGGCTAGCCAATCTTTTATATCTACAAGAGCAAGTAAACAATTAAGGTTGGAACCTTATATATCGGTTGAAGAGTCGAGAGTTAAAATGCCTAATAATACTGAGATGACTATAAAGCTCTGATGTATAGTATGGCTAACAATTGATACCAACCCAGTAGAAGCAGATGTTGCGGTTCTACCCCTATCTGAATTTGACATCATATTAGGAATGGATTGGTTATCAAGATATGAAGCTATCATCAACTGTAAAAAGAAAGAAATTACACTTAAGTTGGACAATATACAGTGTACTTTTAAGGGACTAAATGAAGTTGCAAAAATTATGATATCTTCATTAAAGGCACTGAAGAAACTACGAAAAGGTTGTGAAGCAGCCTTGGTCATGATTAAGGGAACCAATGTAGTGACACGTGAGCCGACTGCAGTTCCTGTAGTATGTGAATTTCTCGAAGTATTTCCTGAAGAATTACCAGGACTACCCCCATTAAGGGATGTAGAATTCACTATTGACTTAGTGGAAGGAGCTAAACCAGTAGCAAAGGCACCATATCGTATGGCTCCTAAAGAATTGGCCGAACTAAATAGTCAATTACAGGAATTACTTGATAAATCCGACCAAGCACCTCACCTTGGGGAGCTCCGGTGCTTTTCGTTAAAAAGAAAGATGGTTTGTTTCGACTATGTGTCGACTACCGAGAACTGAATAAGTTGACAGTTCGCAACCAGTACCCTCTACCTCGCATTGATGATTTATTCGATCAATTAAGTAATGCAAAAATCTTTTCCGAAATTGACTTAAGATCAGGATACCATCAGATGCGAATAAAAGAGACGATATTTACAAAACTGCCTTCAGCACAAGATACGGACATTTTGAGTTCGTAGTCATACTGTTTGGATTGACAAACGCGCCAGCAGCTTTTATGGACTTAATGAACCAGGTATTCAAGGAATATCTGGATAGGTTTGTTAACGTATTTATCGATGACATCCTGATATATTCGGCAAGTAAGGGTGAACATGCAGAACACTTGAAGATTGTGTTGCAGACGTTAAAAATTCATGTCTTATACGCAAAATTCCCTAAATGTGATTTCTGGTTAAATGAAGTTTCTTTCCTGTGGCATGTGATTACAGAACATGGATTATTTGTAGATCCAGCAAAAGTAGAGGCAATTATAAATTGGCCAAGACCAACTACAGTCACAGAAATCCGGAGCTTTCTCGGATTAGCAAGCTATTACAGAAAATTTGTAAACGGTTTTTCAGCGATTGCACTACCGCTTACGAAGCTAACCCGAAAGAACGTTCTATTTTTTTGGACTGATGAGTGTCAGGAGGCATTTGATGAGTTAAAAGTAAGATTAACTACTGCACCAATATTGGTCATGTCTTGTGGCATAGAAGGTTTTCAAATTTATAGTGATGCATCCCTGAAAGGTCTTGGTTGTGTCTTGATGCAGAATGACAAAGTCATAGCTTATGCCTCGAGACCAAGCTTGTCAAAGCGACAAGGCGACCAAGGCGTTAAAGGGTGTACTAAGGCGAGGCGACGTCTAGACGTCGCCAAGGAGTCGCCTAGGCGACCAAAGCGTTTAATATGCTCAGTAAAGTGTAACTCTCTTTTAAACCACAACATGCAAAATAATTGGAATGGTTATTTTCACTCTCACTCACATGGGATAACTGAGCTAAAATCACTCTTCAAATAGTCAATAGTTCTCTACATTATCAACAAAATATAAGCATTCGACAGTAAATATTGAACACCCTAAATAAATTTCTAAATTTCATACAAAGCATCCACAACTACTACAATGTTAGTGATCACAAAAATAAGTCAACTATGACATTACAAAAGTATACTTAAACAATGTAAAATATATATGCATTTGAAAAACATGAATGTGGGAAAAAAAACACACGTGATTATATCTTTGTTAGTGATGATGTAAGTTGATTTAAATGAAGGTAAAGGTAACACAAAATCACTCATCTGTGGAATAAGATGAGAAAAAGATGATTTAGTTACTAGTTTGTGAACTAATAAAATTATGATATGACATTATGACGTCATTCAAACAGAAACACAATAGCATTCAATCACATACATTGCTCAAAGTGAAGCACATGTTATATATATTTAACAAACATACAGTCATTAAGAAAAATTATCAAATCTTGAAGACCAAGGAAAAAGTAAAGCTACAGTAGCAGGTAAGAAGTCTTCAATATCAAGTTTTCAAAATAATAAGTTAGGCACTTAGGTCAAATTCGTCTTCATTATCAAGTTTCAAAATATTAAGTTATCATCTTCTTCATTTGAATGTCCCTCCACTGGACCAGTTATGCCAAAATCGTTTTCAATATCATCATTATCATGCACTTCTTCTTCAATCTCTAATGCTGTCTCATCAAATGACTCATTACTTCTAATCCTCCTTGATCTATTTTTATTTTGGAATGATGTAGATGCTTCAAATTCTCTGTCTATCATGTTGCACGTTAGATCTTCATTTGGATGAACGAAAACATCATCTGGATGACCAGTCATCCACTCACTGCTCCAATTAAGCTCTTCAAGAACCAAATGATTAAAATTTCTGCAGATTTCTCTTCTCTCTTGAAATCTTGCTTGAAGACGTCGATTATATTGAATGTAGACAAGATCATTCAATCGTTGGTGTTTCAATCTATTCCTCCGCTTTTAGTGAATCAAAAAAGAGTATAACTTTTTAAAAAAAAATCAAGAGATAATTAAAGTTAGTATAACTTTTTAAAAAAAAATTAAAGTTACTTACAAACTCAAATGTGCTCCAATTGCGTTCACAACCTGATGATGAACAACAAAGACTGAGCAATCGCATGGCTATTTTGCAAAAATCTGGTGCAGAACTTCCATGTCTTTGCCACCATGAAACTGAAAAATTAAAATTTTAAGACATAAATTATTAACATATTAACAAGAATAACATAAAGTAATTGAATAATATATACTCGCTTGGACTTAGTATTTCTCTTTGTCTAATCGCCATCTCTTTAGCAAAATACTCATTTACTTCACTATAATGAGTAGCTTGCTCAATAATTTTATCTTGCAAATTTATATCAGGTTCAAGTCTTGCTACTACATCGTTGAATGCATCACTTATATTATGCCATGATTTTTCTGGATGCATAAGAAGACATTTGAAATATTTACTTGGATTGACAAAGAAAGCTGCAGAATATAGTGGTCGATCCATTTGATTTTCTCAACGGTTTTCAACAATTGTTATGATTTTTTGTCATTCTTTCTCTCTATCCCCAAAATTTTCTTTTATATTCTTTTTCGTCTCTTCCATCGCCATAAATACTTCTGGTAGAGCAGGTCTCTCATCACCATCTACTATCCTTAATAATTGTAGAAGAGGCAATGATGCTCTTAGACAATCTTTCACCACATTCCAAAAATAGCTAGAAAGAACCGTGTCTTCCACATTTTTTTCTGCTTGTGTAGAAGAAACCTTACATTTCACCCAATCATCTGAAACAAATAACTGTTTCAATGGCTCTTGATGTTTTAATATACTCTGTAGTGTCAAAAAAGAAGATGCAAATCTGGTTACTCCAGCTCTTACTAAATATGCCCCCCTTTGTTTTTCCTCGCATAGCATCAAGAATGCGAGCATGCCTATAAATAAAGCTTGTCTTTTTCATTGCTTTGTTGATGACATTCTTGAATGATTTTATCTTTCCAACATCCTCAAGCATTAGGTCAATGCAATGAGCCGCACATGGAGTCCAAAATAATTTCTTCCTTCTTCGCATCAACAATTCACCTGCTTTACAATTAACGGCATTATCTGTCACCAATTGTATGACATTATCTTCGTCAATCTCACAAACCTTCTTATCAAATAAATCAAATAACATATTAGCATCTTGAATTTGACTAGATGCATCAACAGACCCCAAAAAAAATGTTCCATCTGGGCTATTCACAAGGAAATTGATTAAATGCTTACCTCTTTTATCAGTCCATCCATCTGACATCAAAGTGCAGTCATATTTTCTCCAGGCAGTCTGATGTTTCTCCTTTATTTCTTTAATAGCTTGCATCTCTGACTTTAATAGACTGACTCTATAGTCATGCATAGATGGAGGTTTGAAGCCTGACCCATATTGTCCAATTGCCTCAACTAGAATGTGAAAGCTTTTTGATTTCAATGCATTGAATGGGACGCCATTTTCATATGCCCATCGAGCAAAGTATGAATGCAGTTTATGTCTTTCATCTTCTGATCTCATTCTATTTTTCAAGGTTGTTTGGCTAGCTCCCTTGCTCCATCTCTCATCAACAACATCTTTTGGGGTATGCCTAACAAAAGTATCCATGGAACCCCTAACATGTTTATGAGCTTTCTCTTCAAAAAATATTTCTTTTCTTCTTTGTGCAACAGTTCCAGAACTCGGCTCAGTTCTACTATTTTGGCTTACTCTCATTTCATTCTGTGGCTGCTCTTCATCGATCTCAATTGCGGTCTTCATTTTTTTATGTTTTGTCATGAAATCTCTCATTTCTTTAGAGATTTCTTCAGTAACTTTTAGACATTTTTTAACATTTTCACACCCTTCAGTCAAATGCTCCTTTAATCTTCTAATTCCTCCTTTAGTATCTTTGTCACATAACTTGCACCTAACCAAATTTTTATCATTTAAATCTGGCCAATACTCATACTTCCATCCAAGATCGTTTGATTTTGCTCTGTGCTTTGGATCTGTTTTTGGATCATGGGTTGAACCTAAGCTGCTTAAATTCTCAGATCCAACAACTCTCTGAACATTGGACATCTTAGCTCCTTTCAAGGACAAAAAAAAATTATCAAACTAGCATAAAAATATGTACAAGTCACTACAATTAACAAGTCACTGAAATGATTGAACTATATTTTATGTTTGATGCTTAATAGATAAAGAATTAAATAGCAATTTAACATTAAAAATATAATTTAGATTTTACAAAAGGTAACTTAGAAGAAAATGATTTATTCTTAGAACATAAGAATAGTAGAAATGGCTGGTAGAGTAGCATAAGAAATTATTATTGGGCCAGCTAAAGTTACCTCTGGTGCCTCCTCAGATATTAAAATGGCTACTCAAATG
This sequence comes from Platanthera guangdongensis, assembly GCA_039583875.1. Taxonomy (NCBI): domain Eukaryota; kingdom Viridiplantae; phylum Streptophyta; class Magnoliopsida; order Asparagales; family Orchidaceae; genus Platanthera; species Platanthera guangdongensis. Next base: position 298,343,907 of record CM077153.1, read on the forward strand.
GCTGTAGCTATGGTAACAAATTGGGGATTAAGTGAAGTAATAGGACCAATATATCATGGGGTAGCTAACGAAGATTTATATACTCGCAGCAGAGGAGGTGAGCATAATCATATGTCTCCTCATAACGCAGAGTTAATTGATAAAGAGGTAAAAACAATTATTGAACAAGTATATAATTTTGCAAAAAATATCCTGACTCAACATGTTGAACAATTACATTTATTAGCAAAAATGCTAATTAAACACGAGACATTAACGGGTCAGCAAATTAAAAATTTATTAAGTAATAAAGTCTTAAATTCAGAAGCAGAAAATTTATTTCCTACAAACAGATTAAGGAGGGAGCGAGCCTGCGGGAGACGGAGGGAGCGAGCCTGCGGGAGACGGGAAAAGTCGGAGGGAGCGAGCCTGCGGGAGACGGGAAAAGCCGGAGGGAGCGAGCCTGCGGGAGACGAGAAAAGCCGGAGGGAGCGAGCCTGCGGGAGACGGGAAGAGCCGGAGCGAGCCTGCGGGAGACGGGAAGAGCCGGAGCGAGCCTGCGGGAGACGGGAAGCGTCCCTAGCATCGGGAGAAATAAAGCATGCGCGAGAAATAAAAAAAATCGCTATCCGAGAGAAATAAAGCATACTCAAGAGAAAACAAGCATACTTGAGAGAAAGTTTTTGCGTCTAGGCGTGCAGGTGTCGCCCTGGGCGCCTAGGCGCCTCTAGGCGGGCGCCTAACACAAGTGCTGCTAGGCGTGCATCGCATAATGCTCTTGTGGGCGCCCGGTCGCCTAAGCGTCGCCTAGGTGTTGCCTTGATAACATTGCTCGAGACAGTTGAAGGATTTTGAGCGTAATTACCCAACTCATGATTTAGAATTGGCAGTTGTCGTATTTGCCCTAAAAATCTGTCGACGTTACTTATATGGTGCTCAGTGTGAGATCTTTATAGATTACAAAAATTTAAAGTATATTTTCTCTCAGAAGGAAATAAATATACGTCAGAGACGATGGTTAGAACTTATCAAAGATTATGACGTCGACATTAAATACCATCCCGGTAAGGCGAATATAGTAGCTGATGCGCTCAGTAGAAAGCATTTGGCACAGATGATTGTTCCGCTAACTGAACAGAGAGAGTTATTGCGAGAAATACAAAATCTTGAAATGCTTACATGTATAACTACTACTCAGACTCACGATTTATTCTTCAAACTAATGACAGAGCATTCCCTTAAAGACCGAGTAAGGAAGGTGATGAACCAAGATTCTATATTTGTGAAAATTCTGGATAAGATAAAAAGTGGACAATCAACTGCTTTTACAGAACAAGATGGATTATTATTTTTAAATAAAAGGTTATGTGTTCCTCATGTTGATATACTTCGAGCGGAAATACTTTATGAAGCACATAACACAACTTATTCAATTCACCTCGGGAGAACGAAAATGTACCAAGATCTCAAGCAGGACTTTTGGGGGCCAGGAATGAAGGCTGACGTAATTCAATATATTGTCAAATGTCACACGTGCCAACTTGTGAACGCAGAACATCAGAAACCTGGCGAATACTTACAATCATTGCTGATCCCTGAATGGAAATGGGATGACATAACCATGGATTTTGTCATGGGATTGCCAAGGAGTAAAACTGGGAACAACGGTGTATGGGTAATTATTGACCGATTAATGAAAGTTGCACATTTCATTCCGATGAAAAATGATAGCCCAGTACAAAAGTTAGTCGATCAGTATATTGACGTCATTGTAAAATATCATGGGATTCCCTGATCCATCGTGTCTGATAGAGATGGACGCTTTACATCGGATACTTGGAAACTCATGCAGAAAAAGTTGGGAACAAAACTACTATACAGTACCGCCTTTCATCCTCAAACGAATGGTCAGTCCGAGCGAACTATCCAATTGTTGGAAGATCTATTAAAAATGGTCGTACTCGATCTTAAAGGCTCATGGGAAAAATACTTAGCGCTGGTGGAATTTTCATACAATAATAGCTACCAGTCGAGTATTCAGATGGTACCGTTCGAGGCATTGTATGGACGAAGATGTCGTACCTCATTATGCTGGGCAGAAGATGGCGATCAGAAGTTATTCCCAAAGAATCAAGTTGATAAGATAAACGATAAACTTACACTGGTACGAGAAAGATTGAAAATAGTCCAAGACAGACAACAAAAATATTATGATGTCAGACATCGAAGAGTAAAATTTAATGAAGGCGATATGGTATGTCTGAAAATAAAGCCCTTCAAGGGAACTTCACGAATTCGTCGACTTGGAAAGCTTAGTCCAAGGTATGTAGGGTCATCCGTCATCTCTGAAAGGATTGGACCAGTGGCTTATCGCCTAGTATTATCATATGCTCTTCAAAACCTTCATAATGTATTTCATGTTTCTTCATTAAGGAAGTATATAGCAGACTCAGAGAAAATAGTCTCTCCTGAACAAATGCAAATAGAGCCGGATCTATCAAGTCCAACCGAGCCATACAAAATTGTAGACTAGCAAAATAAGCAGCTTCGAAATCGAGAGGTTCGATTTGTCAAGGTCCGGTGGAAAGGGCATGGCATTCATGAAGCAACGTGGGAAAAAGAAGAAGATATGAGAAATCTCTTCCCTCAATTGTTTGATGTACCTTCAGATTGAAGATTTTCGCGGACGAAAATTCAATAAGGAGATAATTGTGACGCCACCAAAGAAATACAACTTATTTACTATAATAAGTAAGTGGTGTGCTAATAGAGGCTAATAGAGGGGAGAAACCGGCTGAAATAAGGTGAACCGGCAATTCCCGGTTAACAAAGGCGCGTGGTGTGCGGGTATTAAGCGGCGCCCGATAATAATAAAGCAAAGAAATGTCGTTGTCCTCTTATTATTCTCTCCCGATCCCGCACACCAGCACAGGCAACAGACGGAAGCCGGAACCTGCCGATCTTCACCGAGCGCTTGTTCCTCCTCCGTTTTTCGTGATTTTTTCTCCGATTGAAAGGTAATCACTTCCTCTTCACTCCTCTTGCTTCTTGTACAACCCCGTGTCCGGCGAATAAGGTCGCCAGGAACGAGACCGACCGGGCTGAAACTAATGGGCGAGCTCGGCAGTAGGGAAGCTGAGCCCGAGCTCGGCATTCGTCGAACGGGAGAGCGGCATTCGTCGACCGCGAGCTCGGCATTCGCCGAGCTAGTCCAAGAATCGTCGAGCTAAGGTCGACTGATGGTGACCAACGGATGGGCAAGCTCGTCGTCCCAGCTCGCGCTCTCGCAAAGGAGCTCAGCAACAACAGGCGAGCAGGATCCGCCGAGGTGGCCAGGCTCCCCAGCTCGCCCAGATCTATGAGGTACTTTTTACTGTTTTGCCCCCGCAGGTCTGCCCATAGCCCTTCAAAACAGCGGAGTTTGGCTGTTGGCAGACCCAGCCAATGGCATTTTGGTAACTTCAGGTCAGTTCAGTTTGGTTATTGGCAGTTCAGATTTTGAAAACTATAAATAAGACCCAAGGGGTACCCAGAAGGCATGCTTCCTGTGCTCTTCTGCTCCAGTTTTCAAGTGCTTTCTAAGGGTACCTTAGCTCGGCCTTTGGCTAACGAGGGGAAGCGCTCTCAGATCTTCGGGGTGTGTGGTGGGTCCTCCCCGCCGAGCCCTTGGGTCGGTTCCCCTTGTTTCTTTTGTTGTTTTGCTTGCAGGAGTGAAGTAGGCGCGCGATCACCCCTTCCCCAAGGGTGAACTTCACAGGAGACCGTTTTTCGGTTTCAACACTTCTCTCATGAAGTTTTTGCATGGATTGTAAATGGTAGAAACCCTGGGGTTTAGTGTTTTTCAATTTTCTTTGATCCTTGGCATGTAAAAAGTTTCTGTAAAAGATCCTTAGATCCTAAATAGTGATTTAAAGTATTTTTAGTGAAACCCTAGTGAAACCCTAAGTGATATGCTAGGGATTCCGAAATTTTAGCATGTGTCCCTCTAAATTAGCAAAATCATCAGTCTCATGTGATTAAAGTGATAAAGAAATTAAAGTAGAGGATTTCCCTTCACTTCAAATAATTATTTGGATGATAGGGAGTGTTGTCTTTCACTACAAATGAATAAACCTTGTTTATAATTAGGGCAGCAATCACTTAGGGGATTTTGAAGATAAGGAAGCAAAATTGGCTAGGGCGTAATGTTCCCTCGACAATTGGACCAAAAGCCCCTTACTTTCTAGATAGGATAACCATCAATTAAACCCTAAATGACTCCTTGACCTAATTAGGTCAAGTGGAGCCCGTCAAGAACATCTTGAAGTGTTGACCAACTTATGTGTCTTTAACAATATTGTCAATGTAGGACATGACTTCACGAGGCGGTGGAAGGCAAAATGACGATTATGGACAAAGAAATAAAGGAAAAGGGGTGAAAAAGTGTGTTCTTATCATTTGTAATCACTTAATTTTCATGTTTATTATTCATGCTTATTTTTTATGTTTATGATATATGAAAAGAACAATTGAAATTAAATATACAATGAATTAAACTAAGTAAAGGAAGTAGAGAAAAAAGTAGAAGAATAAAGAAATGAAATGGGCTAACTTAGGGGTCAACCCAACAGTGGAGGTGGGTGAATGTCCTCCCAATGATGATGAAATGAAAGTAACGTGCGAATATGAAAAGGCACGTTAAGAAATGTGTGTGAATATGAAAAGACACGCAAGCGCGCTATATAAATGATACGAAATGTTAATATTCCCTTAAGACTGCCCAATAACAACATGAAAAGTCTAAAAGAGGTTAAGAAAGTCAACCTCATATGAAAGAATATATAAGAAAAAGGATATATATAAAGAAAAAGGATGAGTAAAAGATGAACAAGAGAAGAAAAAGATTAATAAGAATAAGATGATGAAAATGATTAATATGATATAACGAGAGAGAACGTATCAAGATAATAAAGTATGAAATCCGTAAAATGCAAAAAAAACATCATAGTAAAAAGGGAACAATGGGAATTCATTTAATCTTTGACTAATAGAAAATGTAACTAAACAGATAAAGGCGGAGGCTAACCCTGCTAGCTCTAGCAGGCCCCCAACACGCAGGGAAAAGATTTACAAGATTTGGGTGGATGTCATCACAGCCGTCTTCAAAGTCATGGATGCCCACAAGGCATCTTGTCGCGACCCCGACTGCCCCCACGACGAGTTTCAGTTTTACTTCAAGTAGTCTACTCATGGTTATGTCATATATTACAGTATAGTTTTTGTTCTGAGTTACATGTGTAGTTTTGAGCTGATATGATAGTATACTTGCAATTGTAGCTCGGATATTTTGGTGACTCATTTTGCTATATATCTTTATTATATATATATATATATATATATTCAGTCACTTGTCAGCATGTACTATACTGTATCGGATGTAAGATAAATAAAATATGTTGTACTTCTCTGCATTTCTTTTTACTCTGTCATTATAATTATTGATGATTATATAACTGCCACACTCTGAATTGTCAAGTGAATAAAGTAGATCAATGAAAATTGCGACAGTAGCCTAGTAAGTGGGGTCGTTACAGTACCAAGTAGCAACATTGCGGCCCATCTGTGGTTCGAACAAACTGGTGGGATCTGACTTTTGTGATGCACTCATCTCTCAACTCTCGAAAGGTGGATCCCGGTGCGATCGGTGGTGTCGGTGGTGAAACAAGAGAAGACGAGTCCCCAGGTGGGTGGGTGTCAGCACGGGGTGGACTGTGGTGGCCATCAGACGTAGGTAGAGTATGCGAGTGGTAAGGCAGCGAAAGTAGGGGTGGGGGCGACTGGGCATCTCCACTGCTCGGGTCCACATACTCGTGAGGCTCATAATACGACGTCAGATCCTTGACACTAAACACCGGGTGAATTCCCATACTAGCCGGGATATCGAGTCAGTAGGCATTTGTCGCAATACGACTAATAATAGAGTTTGGACTCATTCGCCTGGCGCTTAAATTTTTGGCAGGCCCCGAGGGGAGCCTCTCTGGGCGGATTCGCACCATTACTTTCTCGCCTTCATTAAATATTTGTTCTCGCCTTCACTGATCTGCATGGGTTTTATAACTTTCATTGCTCGTTATTATTCGTCGGTGAACCGACTCATGCAAATGCTGTGCAAATGACTCAGCAGACTCACTAGGGCGCGACTATAAAGGACTCGGGACGAGGTCAATGGGTGTTCTAGGGTCGTATCCTGACACTACATGGAATGGACTTAACCTGGTGGACATATTGACTGAGCTGTTGTAGGCGAACTCTGCAACTGGAAGATCTAAGTCTCAAGTACCTACATGCTCTCCTACTAGACACCGCAAAAGGTTTCCTAAGCTCCTATTCACTACTTCGGTCTGCCCGTCCGTCTGTAGATGATATGCCGAGGAGAACCTAATGATGGTGTCAGTCTTACGTCACAGGGTCTTCCAGAAGTAACTCATGAACCTCACATCGCGGTCTGACACGATCGATTTGGGTAAGCCATGTAATCGAAAGACATCCCTCATAAAGATAGACGTTGTGTGAGTCGCGCTTACCGTCTTACGACAAGCAATAAAGTGTGTCATCTTTGAAAACCGATCGACTACCACGAAGATGGAATAGTATTTTCGCAGAGTGCGGGGAAGTCCGAGAACAAAATCCATGTTAATGTCCTCCCAAGGGCGGTGTGGGACAGGTAAGGACGTGTACAGAACCGTGTTCTGTTAGGTACCCTTTGCCGTTTAGCAGAAACGACAGTAGCGGACAACGCGGGCCACGTCCTTCTTAAGGCTGAGCCAATAGAGTCGGTCTTCAACAATGGTTATGGACTTATCTCGCCCAAAGTGACCTGCGGCTCCGCCCGCGTTCAACTCCCAAATCAAATAATCATGGTATGACGTCTGGGGAATGCACAGGCGTGAGCCCCGTTAAAGGTACCCCTCAAGGATATGATATCCCTCAACAGGGTCTGGTGGGTCTCGGGACAGGGCGGTGTAAATTTCGCCAAAGTTTGAGCATGTCGGATAATCCAGAATCAATCGCTCAAGGCCATCTACGCTCGCGGTCATCGTCTACAACAGGGAGACGCGACGACTCAACGCATCAGCCGGTTTGTTCTCAACACCAGCTCGGTGCTTGAGAACATAATGAAAGTCCTGCAGGTACTCGACCCACTTGGCATGTCGGTGTCCCAGCTTGCGCTGCGAATCGAGATAATGTAAGTTCTGGTGGTCGGAATACAACACAAAATCCCGGGGAAGGAGATAGTGTCTCCAGTAGCGCAGAGACTGGACAATGGCATAAAATTCTCGATCATAGTTCGAGTATTTCTGCTTGACCTCATTCAGCTTCTCACTAAAGTAAGAAACTGAGTGTCCCTCCTGGCTCAATACGATACTGATGCCTACACTAGACACATCACACGCGACCTCAAAAGCATGGCTAAAGTCCGGCAATCTTAGAACAAGAGTCGTCGTCAGTCTCTCCTTAATCTCCACGAAGGCTCTAGTGGTTGCGGGGGTCCACTGGAACTCTCCCTTCTTGAGACAGCTCGTGAAGGGGGTCATAATCGTACTAAATCCCTGGACGAACCTCCTGTAGAAGGTGGCAAGTCCGTGAAAACTGTGAGACTCGTGGATGTTCGCTGACACGGGCCAGTAGCGAATGGATTTGACCTTCTCGGGGTCAACGGATACTTCAGTCGATGATATAATAAATCCTAGGAAGTGAACAGACTTAGGGAGGAATGAGCACTTCTTCAGATTCACGTACAATTTCTCTTAGCGGAGGGTGCCGAAGAGAATCCTCAAGTGATCGAGGTGATCAGTCTGTGTTTGGATATAGATCAGTATGTCATCGAAATACACGACCAGAAACTTGCCCATGTAGGGTCGCAACATCTGAGTCATAACCATCATGAATGTGTTCGGGCCGTTAGATAGCCTGACTGGCATGACTAGCCACTCATATAGACAGTCTTTAGTTTTGAATGCGGTTTTCCACTCATCGCCCTCACGAACTCATATCTGATGGTACCCACTACGGAGATCGATCTTGGAGAAGATCTGGGCAACGGACATAGTATCCAGTAGATCGTCAAGTCGTGGGATCGGGAAGCGATACTTGACCGTGATCTTGTTAATGGCGCGGCTATCGATGCACATACACCAACTACCGTCCTTCTTAGGGGTCAGAAGGGCGGGAACCGCACACGAACTCATACTCTCACGGATGAACTGCTTTTGAAAAAGCTCGTCAACCTGCCTCTTGAGCTCGACGTGCTCATTCGGGTGCATACAATAATTGGCCAAGTTCGGGAGGGAAGTCCCCGGGACCAAGTCAATAGCATGTTGAATGACCCGTGGAGGGGGCAGCTCATCGGGGAGCTCGTCCGGCATAATTTCTGCAAACACATCTAAAAGGGGACGCACTGCTAGTGGGTGGTCAACTGGGGTGTCCTCAGATGCCTGGGTGCCAGCCACAACGTAAATGATATTTGATTCAGCACTATCTCGCAGAAACTCGCCTCGCTGTAAAATATGCAGGGGCCTCGAGGCGCTCGTACTAACAGATGGCTCAACCACACCCTTGGATCTATCCCAGGGCTGGGTGGGCGTCAACGTAATATTCCTCCCCTTGTCATAAAAGACACACGTGTTCGAGCGGCCGAAACACGGGACGTCACGATCAAATAGCCAGGGGCGGCCAAGTAGCACCTGAGCGACGTCCATGGGAATGACATCGCACCAGACCTTGTCCTGAAATGAGGCAATGGTGATCGGGACGAGACAACGCTGGGTGACCTGAATCGTCGTCTTATCTACCCAGACGACACGATATGGGTGGGGGTGAGGCTCTGCCTTCACCTACATACGGTCAAGCCCCTTCTGGGCCACGATGTTCACACAACTCCCACTGTCGATAGACAACTTCCAGGGACCGCCTGCACTAGGAAAGTATGTGTAAAAGATGGTGGTGTGTCGCCAATCTTCACCCACACGAGGGGTGTGTAGGAGGCGTCTAATCACTCCCACCTCTAATGATCTCTCGACATCACTCTCTCAATCTTCTTCGACAGTGTCCTTAACTTCTTCCGTGGCCTCCTCATCTTCCTCCAAATTCTGCTCCTCACCCTCAACTAGCAGGGTCCGCATGGGGCACTGCGCCGCTACGTGTCCCCTGTCAGAACATCTATAGCACAGAATACCCCCAGATCGCTGGCCATCAGTGACATGGCCTTGCCCTTAGTGTCTGTGGGAACACGTGAGGGTGGGGTCGTGGTGGTCTGGGGCGGAGCAGGTTTCCTAAAAGTCAAGGAATCAGTCTGTGAGGGAAACTGCCTCGTGCTAGATGACCGGAGGCACTGCTCGTACTCAAGAGCGAGCTGAAATATCTGATCGATGGTCTCTAAGCGATGTGGAATCAACTCTTTTTGAATATCAGAACAAAGGCCCGCCTTGAAACGGGAGGCAGTGACGACAGGCTCCTCCGAGACGTCACTCCTAACGACTAGCTCGTCGAAGCGAGCCATATATTCAGCGACAGTAAGTGTCCCCTGCCGTAAGTTCTGTAACTGCTCAAATAATTGGTCTCGGTAGGGAGTGGGGTGGTACTTCTCGCTCAACCTTTGTTTCATCTCATCCCATCTGGTGATGGAGTAATAACCATCTTGCTTCAAGGCTCTCTCTACGCTAATCCAGAATACCTTAGTCTGCCCGACAAGCTTCATTTTTGCGAAGCGAAAACAACGCTCATCACTCATATCATACCACTCGAAATAGTGGTCCATGTCCAGGAGCCAATCGCTGAAGGCTTTCGGATATAGACGACCATCGAACAAAGGGGCGTCGATTCGAATGTGACGAGTGATGTCAAAATGGTGGCCACCTCTCCGTGGGTCGGGATAATCCTCGGGATAATCATCATGGGCGAAGTCGTATCGAGCAGGTGGGGGGCCGCGCTCTCTCCGACCCGGGGGATAATACTCATCGCGGTGATGATCACGGCGACCGTGTAGGGGTACACGATCTCTTGGGTCAGGCTGAGGCTGACATGGCATACGGTACTCATCACACTGATGTGGAAATCTATCACGCGTTGGATCAGGATTTCTCCTTGCCGGCGGAGCTGTGGCTCGGTGAGGAATATCACGACGGTGGCAGTCTACTGGAGGTTGACCGACTCTCGGGCGCTGGTCGAGACGTGGGGGAGCATCAGGGTCGTGCTCAAGTGAATCTTCACGTTGTGTTGGAGTGTCCCTAGCGTTCTCTAAACGGTCCAAACGAAGATTCACCTCGGCAAGATCATGACGCACATCGTTGAACTAGGCACCTAAGGTGTCAAAACGATCTAGGATAAGGCGTTGAAACTCAGCACAAGCGACACCCAAATTCGAGCTTGCCGCTCGGTCGTCGGTGATTAACGGTTCTGACATGCTTGCCCTAAATGTCCTACCACAACGGAGCATGCAAATGGCCTAACCTTGCCTCTGATATCAAAATGATGTAGGGTAGGCTAAGGGGTGCACAAAACCCATGACTCTAGATGTAAATGCAAAGGTGACTCTCTAGTATGACCCGAAGTGCGATGCGGTCGTCAGTTACGGTGACAAATAAATTTTCTAACACCACGCAAATATTTAAAATTGAAAATAATTATTTAATTTGGCAATTTTATAACGATTTTCCTCCGCTCGGAGGGCCAAAGCAAAGCGCGCGGTGAATAACACCTCCTGCAAATTAATAGCGTATCGAAAACAATTTTCTACTAGCAAGAATCACAACACATATATTAATTCACCAATGAAAATGTCGAATCAAATAAGTCAATACCACAAGTAACTCACAAGGTAACGGGCTGAACCGAGACACTGAAAAATTTGGGGTCCGGATGTGTAGATCGGTGATCGGAGTTGGAACCGGTGGCGTGAAAAGGAAGGCGTTGGCTGTCCTCGGCGGTAAATGATGAGATCGGATGAGAAATTGGTAGATCTGTCCACGTACAAGTAGATTCGGGTCGGGGAGGGGTGGATCCGCTATTTAGGATCGGATCCGGGCTAAAATGGCAATATGAGTAGAGGGGATGACGGATCGGGGGCTGAAATTCTCATATCTAGATTGATCTTGAGAATCGGAGGTGCGGGAAAGTGGATCCACGTGAGGGGTGGTTAGGGGAGGAGAAACCAACCTAGGTGTCATCACCTAAGGATCCACGGCGTCAGCACCGATGGGTGATCGCTGGAATACGGGAAGACCTTCTCCAAAATTCTGCAATGTCTGATTTCAGCCCCTACAACACCTATTTATACAGATAAAACTAGGGTTTCCCAATCGACAGCTATGATTGGTCGGTGGGGTCGGCCACTAAATACATGAAAAAAAACCCCAAAAATATACTGAGATATGTTTTTGACTCGCGGCGACATGTCGGACGTAACCGCGGATTCGGATCGACGATCCGATCAAGTCTTCCTACGCGAATAAATGAACGTGGGTCCCGTCTTGCGGCGAACCCCTCCAGGTGCACGATCTGATGGCTCCCCATCACATATGAAGCACAGCAAGAATAAAGAGCGTCTCCACAACAACCTCCATTTATATTTTGTTTAGGTGGTCTAGGTTTATATTGGAGCATAAGTATTATGGATCACAAAGTTTGATATATAATGCTATTGTCGAGCGACCATTTTTTGTATCATACCAGCCACTAATGTACAATTTAGTATGTTGTCAATGTATCATGTACAATACATATATGATAAATGAATCAATATCTTTTAATGTTAAATGTTACTTTTCTTTTGTCCTCTTTTGATACTCTGCCCACCGCAATGATTTATTTCCACTGTGATGCAAAAAAAAGAGATCGGATAAAAATCTCTTTCTTTGATTATGGATAATGTATGACCTAAATTGTGACGGTCTAGAGACATGTTAAAGGATGCTCCCTGATTTTCTATATGATATCAAAATCAGGTTCCAGGGGCATGCCTCTAGTGTCCACGCGACTATCCACATGAGGAGACATGTTGAAGTGTTTCGCAACGAGATTATGTGGAGTGCAGGACCACATGTTGTTGCAACCTAAGTTTGTTGATGCTCTACATGATAGAGTGTTGTTTTAGTCTCACATCAATGTATCATGGGTTGCTTCACGTGCTTTATAGGTCTTGAGTTGAATGCTCCATGGTTTTATACATGGTATCAGACTATCAGAGTCAACTTCTCAAAGCTCACGCCTCTAATCCAAGAGGATATCCACGTGAGGGGCTTGTTGGGGTGTTCCATGGCTAGAGCATGTGTCGTGCGGGACCCTGTGTTATTCGGATTATACCTTATGCGGAATACATTTATAGGTACTCTACACATCGGAGGGTTGTTTTATTCCCACGTCATGTATCATGGGTTGCCTCATGAGCTTTATAGGTCCCGAGGAGCCTCTCCACTCGAACCAGCTCCCCCGGCCCCTCAATCACTGTAACATCCGTAAGATTTGACGCAAAAATTTATTTTAATTGTAGGGTCGAGTCGCAACGGATTTTGATCGAGGGAGCGCGTCGTCAAGGTACAATGTTACTATTCCTAAAGATCGCGTCCGTTAATTTGAGTAGTGTGTCAATCGTAGTGGTGGTGTGACAAAAGTGTATTTTAGTAACGACGTGCGGCAAAATTGTTTATATTCAAAGGTGTTTGTGTTGAGTGGGTGTTCCTATAGCAAGTAGTAGCAGCAATTGAGTGGTAAAAGAGGGGGGAGGCGGTTATCAAAGCGAAACTTTGCGGTTTAGTAACAAAACCGCAAAGCCCGTGTTTTTATAACCCGCAAGCCTCAATTTCATGGGAGAAACCGCACCCGACGATTTCCGTCTCCCGCAAGTGCCAAACCGCGTGCCTGACGCCTCCCGCTGCAGGGTTTCCAGCTCCAGTACAAGTACCAGCTCCTACCCCAGCACCCGTGGAGATGACCCTGTAACGCTATTTGAGGAACTTTAGAGAGCTTCAACCCTCGAACTACGGTGGGAATGAGACCCCGATGGATACAAACGATTGGATAGCAAACACCAGAGACCTGTTGAATGTTTTGGAGTGCCTGGAGAACAAGAAGGTTCCTCTGGCAGTTTTCCTCCTCCGAGGTGAGGCAAAGGTCTGGTGGGACAAGTATCGGGCAAATGATCCTGCAGGTAAATTGTTGCGAAAATTTCTCTTATTTTTGGAAGTGATGCGTTCTTTTTAAATAGTATGATCATACTTTTGGCAAGGTCGTACGTCAGACATGTTTACGTGGGGCGAATTTTCTAGAGCCCTTGCAAATTAGTTCGTGACTCCTTCCGCACGACGAGATCTCCAGGAGAAATATCTTAGGCTTTTTCAGGGGACAAGACCGTTACTGAGTACGAGCGAGAGCTTACCCATCTGGCTCGATATGCGGTCGTGATGCAGAGAGATCGGGATGAGAAGTGCAGCCGCTTCGTGGATGGCTGGCGTGACTCGTTGAGGAAGCCGCTGATGACCATGGTCAACGCTGAGTACAGGAACTTAGTGGATACGGTTTGCAGGCTGGAGGCTGATCAGCAGAAAGTTCAGAAGCGAAGTAGTTTCCATACGAAGCGATCTCAGGATTCGCATCAGCCGCAGCAGAGCAGGAATGACCAAGGGAAGAACTGAAACAAGAAGCTGAAGTCTGATGCAAAGAAGAGTGGTCAGTTTGGAGACAGGAGCAAGAACTACCTCCCTTGTCCCAAGTGTCAGCGTCGCCATCCAGGAGAGTATTTGGACAGCGCAGGCGTGTGTTACAAGTGCCGACAACCTAGACACATAGCTCGCTACTGTCAGGAAGTTGGTATGAATCAGGTAATCAAAGCCTTGTTGTATTCATTACATTGATGTAATTACTATAGATGACCAATGTAATTTGTTCCTGCAGTCGAAGTACGAGGTTGGTGGCTCTAGCAGAGTAGACAAGGGCAAAGCGTTTATGATCACTGATGGGAGACCACAGCAGGGTCGAGATTTGGTGCAGCCCAGAGCGTATGGGCTTGGTCAGCAGGAGGCAAAGGATCGGGAGGATGTAGTGACATGTAAGTGTTTACTTTGCTTAACAAGTTTATTTAATCATCAGTAGTGACACTCTCTTCATCTTTGTAAATCATTCATGTAGGCATCTTTATGATTCGTAATTTACCCTCCGAGATTTTGTTTGATGCGGGCGTCGCGCAATCATTTATCGCGGAATCTCTAGTGCGTAAGCTGAATTTAGAAGTCTTCCCAGAGACAGTACCGCTGGAAGTCATGATGCCGAATGAATCCCTTCTGCAGACCAGAGATAAGTGCAGGGTTCTGGTGCAGTTTGGTGATACCAAGATTATCGTGGAAGCTTTGCAGCTACCTATTGCAGGATTCGACCTGATCTTTGGAATGGACTGAATTTCGGCAGTCAACGTCAGGATTGACTGTAAGGTGAAGCAGATACAGTTTGAGGGCGCCAACCAGACTGCGTTTTCTTTTCAGGGCTTGAAGGGAGTAGTTAAGATGATCATCTCCGCAGTCCAGGCTAGAAGGTGCATCAGTAAGGGTTGTGAAACCTTCGTAGTACTGATGAACGCGGAGGCTAAGGCTGACTTGGCAGAGGTACCAGTGGTGCAAGAATTCCCCGATGTTTTCACAGAAGAGCTCTCTGGTGCCCCTCCAGATAGAGAGATTGACTTCCTGATAGACTTGCAGCCTGGGGCTACACCGGTAGCCAAATCCCCCTACTGGGGGGCTCCAAGAGAACTAACGGAGTTGAAGAGCCAGTTGTAGGAGTTTCTTGACTTGGGCTTTATACGCCCCAGTACTTCACCTTGGAGTGCTCCAGTACTATTTGTGAAGAATAAGAATGGTAGTCTGAAACTGTGCATAGACTACCGTGAATTAAACAAACTGACAGTAAAGAACAAGTACCTGATTCCCAGGATTGATGATTTGTTCACCCAGTTGGTGGGATCGAGCACCTTTTCCAAGTTAGATTTGAGGTCGGGCTACCATCAGTTAAAGATTCGGGACGTGGATATACAGAAGACGGCTTTCAGTACCAGGTATAGACACTTCGAGTTTGTGGTCATGTTGTTTGGGCTGACCAATGCTCATTCAGTATTTATGAACCTAATGAACAGGATATTTCGAGAGTACTTGGATCGTTTTGTTATCGTCTTTATCGATGATATCTTGGTGTTCTCTAAGAGTGCAGAAGATCATGTCGCACACCTCAGGATTGTTTTGAGCACCCTCAGGAAGAATCAGTTGTATGCCAAGTTTTCAAAGTGTGAATTCTGCCTTTCAGATATTGCATTCTTAGGCCATGTCATCAGTCAGAAAGGGGTTATCGTTGATCCGATGAAGATAGGGGTCATTAAGGATTGGTCAAGGCCACAACAATCTCAGAGGTTCGCAGCTTTTTGGGTCTAGCTGGTTACTACAGGAGATTCATCAATGATTTCTCAAAGATAGCCTTACCACTAACTTCCCTCACCAGGAAGGGTAAAGGCTTGGTTTGGACAGTTGAATGCGAGTTGGCTTTTGAGGACTTGAAGGACAGGTTGATGACCGCACCGATCTTAAGTTTACCTTCAGGGCCTGACGGGTTTCAGATTTATAGCGATGCGTCAGGTCAGGGTTTGGGTTGTGTTCTCATGCAACATGGAAAGGTCGTAGCCTATGCCTCGAGACAGTTAAAGGTGCATGAGAGGAACTATCCCGTGCATGACTTGGAGCTTGCAGCAGTCATACATGCCCTGAAGATATGGAGGCACTATCTCTATGGAGTGCGTTGCGAGATTTTCACTGATCATAAGAGCCTCAAGTATATTTTTGATCAGCGGGAGCTCAATTTGAGGCAGCGCGGATGGTTAGAGTTTCTATCAGACTACAACGTAGACATTCAGTACCACTCAGGAAAGGCAAACGTTGTAGCCGACGCCCTTAGCCGGAGAGGTTCGTGTTTCTTCATTCTCACTCAGCAGAAGGAGTTGGTGCGGGAACTGGAGAGACTGGACATCACCGTTGTGCCACGTTGTAGTTTTGTTTCTGCAAGATTGAGTTGGATGGAGATTACTTGCAACATTAAGGATAGAATCAGGACAGCTCTACCGTTGGATCCAAAGATGGCAGAGATTTGGATCACAGTGCAGACGGGTCAGAAGGAGAGATTCACTATTCAGGATGATTTATTATTGCTTGATGGCAGGGTGTGTATCCCTGATGTTAGCCACCTTCGCGAGATCATTCTATTTGAGGCACACAATTCCAGATATTATATACATCCGGGTAGCATGAAGATGTATGCAGATCTCAAGAAAGTAGTCTGTTGGCGATGCTTGAAAAGTGATGTTGCAGATTATGTAGGGAAGTGTGGGACGTGCAAGTTAGTTAAGGCCGAGTGTCAAAGGCCTGGAGGTAAGTTGCAGCCACTTCACATTCCCGAGTGGACTTTTGAGGATATATCCATGGACTTCATCCATGGTCTGCCGAGATCACAGAGTGGGAATGATTCCTTATGGGTTATAATTGATCGACTTTCTAAGGTCGCTCATTTCATTCATCTTAAGAAGACAGATCAAGGTCCTAGATTGGCACAGTTATATATAGACGAGATAGTTCGACTTCACGGTGTTCACAAGACTATAGTTTCAGACCGAGATGGTAGATTTATTTCCAGGGAGTGGAAATATGTTCAGGAGCGGTTGGGTACCAGATTACATTTCAGCACCGCATTCCATCCCCGGACAGATGGACAGACTGAGCGCACAAATAGAACTTTGGAGGATCTGCTACGGATGTGCATTTTGGACTTTGGAGGAAAGTGGGAGAAGTATGTTACTCTTGTGGAGTTCTCCTACAATAACAGTTTTCAGACGATTATTGGAATGGCACCGTTCGAGGCTCTCTATGATAGACGTTGTCGGACATCATTGTGTTGGGCTGAAAGTGAAGAAAGGTCTACCATCAGGGAGTCATGGATTGATAAGACCACTGATAGGATCAAGCTCATTCAAGAGCGTATGAATACAACTCGGGATCGTCAGGCCAAGTATCATGATCAGAAGCACAGGTCAGTAGAATTCAGGGTTGGAGACTACGTTTATCTGAAGGTCAGGCCAGTCAGAGGAGTCTCTAGAATAAAGTGGATGAAGAAACTGAGTCTCAGATTCATTGGTCTTTTTTAGGTACTGGAAAGAGTTGGTGAGGTTGCATATAGGTTGGTCTTACCTGAGGAAATGAGTGGTGTTGATGTATTCCACGTCTTCTATCTCAAGAGAGCAGTCAGAGACTCCAGTCAGATCATCAGTACCGATGAAGCACCAATCGAAACAGATCTTAGTATTGGGATTAGACCAATCAGAATCGTGGATTCAAAGATACAGAAGCTCAGGAATAGAGAGATTCGCATAGTCAAAGTCCTTTGCATGAACTGTGGCAGTCCAGAATATACCTGTGAGCGAGAGGATGAGCTTAAGAGCAATGCAAACTATTCTTTACTCTTTGATTCAGGTATGGTTATAATTTTCGAGCACGAAAATTTTTGTTTTGACGCAAAAATTTATTTAAATTGTAGCGTCGAGTCGCGACGGATTTTGATCGAGGCAGTGTGTCGTCAAGGTACAATGTTACTGTTCCTAAAGATCGCGTCCGTTAATTTGAGTAGTATGTCAATCGTAGTGGTGGTGTGACAAAAGTGTATTTTAGTAACGACGTGCGGAAAAATTGTTTATATTCAAAGGTGTTTGTGTTGAGTGTGTGTGCCTATAGCAAGTAGTAGCAGCAATTAAGTGGTAAAGGGGGGGAGGCGGTTATCAAAACCAAACTTTATGGTTTAGTAACAAAACCGTAAAGCCCGTGTTTTTATAACCCGCAAGCCTCAATTTCACGGGAGAAACCGCACCCGACGATTTCCGAAGTGCCAAACCGCGTGACTGACGCCTCCCGCTGCCCTAGCCGGCGGCCTTCCTCGCTCCAGATCTCAACGCCGACTTCTCCTCCTTCCTCTACGGGCGTCGGTGGGTGTTCTTTTTCCTTCTTTGGTCGTGGAAGAACTGATTTCACCTTAACCGGTGTAAGTTGAAAACGTTTATTTCCGATGAGTTTTATTTCTCCCCTGTCTCCATTCTTTCATGGAAATCATTCGATTTGGAAGTTAATCTCAACTAGGTTTTCATCATATTGCCTTAATTAGGTTTTGGAGTACGGAGTCCACCGCAAAATTCGAGTTGGGCGCATTGAGAGCCTCAATCACTCTCACGTAAAGGTAATACACTATGTTAGCCTTTGATTTTGGGTTACTCTAGCATTTTTTGAATTTTTCCAACAAAATCCCTAAGGGAAAAATGTGAAATTTAGGATTGTCTTGGTTTGCAGGATTTTGGTGGGCTCGGGGCAAGGTTCTGAAAGTCCCCAGCAGTCGTATTTCCTTTGGAAAATCAAATGCCACCGCACCGAGTGTACGAGCGCCGCACCACCACTGTAAGGAAACCTAATTCATGTTAGTTAGACGTAACAAGAAATGTATTTTGTATACGCATGTGTAGGCTTTGTACAAACATCATGACCATGCATAGAAAGATGTGGTGGTAGGAAAACGGTCGCGGAAAATGTGTAAGATGATACCCTTCTCCAAGACCAAAGTAGTCAGATCATGAACAGTAACATTAGGTACGAAACCTTCACCCGTGTACGTAGGCTTGGAATTTGTCCAACCAAGGGCGTGCATGTCCCTTCTAGTCGACCACGAGAAAGTAAAGGGGTCGCTCAGTAGTACACCAAAAGAGATGTCACAAGCAGAGTAGCATCAGACCAAAAAGGTCAGTAAGCACACATAGCTCTTTTCGTGCTAGGTAGAGGCGCACTACCTTTCTCATAAGGCATATGGTACCCTATGAGCAGTATAGTCTTGGGAGTTGACTTCCCTTTGAGACAGTAGATTTGAGACCATGTCCGAGCGACACAAGAACAATTGAGTTTGTCAGATGGTCTCGGGTCGTCAGTTTCAAATGCGCGTTAGGTGCTACTCTGCCTAGAGCCTTCCAAGTAGATGTGCAGGCTAGAAACCACCTAGAACTCAAGTATAGACCTGACGTAAGACAGTACACTAGTTAGTGAACGCCGGGACTCGGGTTATTGAGCTGAAAGTCACGAACATAAAACAAGTAGGTGTATTGACCAGAAAGTATTGCGAAGGCATGCATAACATATAGCATAAATGATTTTAATGCTCGAAACTATTTTCTAAACACATGCATTCATCATATGATTAAATGTTTTTAGTGTCACTATGAGGAGTTATTTTTCATTACTCTGACCCCTCGTGGACAATGTTTTTACAGGTGACCCAAGTGAAAAATTACGTCTAGTATGAGCGTTAAGTGGAGTCAGATTGTAGTTGCTTCCTCTTTCAGTTTTCTCTATTTCAGCATATATGTGTAGTTGTGGACAATGTACCTTGTTATTGTTTTATATGTCGTGTATCAGACTTATAATGTTATTTCAGATTTTCAGTCATTTCACTTTTATTCATGTTTAGTGGCTCTGTGAATCCAGATATGAGGTATGTGGTTACCCTTAATTTACTTCTTTAGCTTCCGTTGTAGGTTTCAAATTCTTAATAGTTGCTTCTTTTTACCTGTTGCATACTAGTTTTAATATTATTTCATAGTTCTCTTTATATCGCTGACCCGGCCAGATGGCTGATTATTATAAAACTGGGAAGGGGTGTTACAATCACCAAAGCAAATCGTCAGTCTGCACCCCCCCCCCCATCCCCCCATCCATTGTCGCCTCACTCCACTAACGACAAGGGTTCCTACACACCGCGGGGACATTCACCATGCCTACCTTCGTCGGATTGAGATCTCAATGTTCAATGAAACGGGCCCCCTCGCTAGATCACCTATGACGAACGGTTCTTCAATTTCCATTCCACCCCCTCCAATCAAAAGGTCCCAATGGAGACATTCTACATGGAAGGCACTGTATTACACTGGGTGAGTTGGACGCGCCAAAATGTTCATGATCTCTCCTGACTCACACATAAGGACGAACTTCTTCGCCACTTCGACACACATCAGGTGGGTACGAGCCCATCAGTTGTGTTCATTAGCATGGCACCATCGTGACCACATCACTGAGTTCATCGAAGTCGCCACGCACGTGACAACCCTCTCCATGGATCATTACCTTGGGTACTTCCTCGTTGGTCTACAATTTGACACATGTGCGCGCCTTAGTGTCCATATCCCATCCACCCTCTCTCGAGTTACAAAGCAAGCTCATTGCATCGACGAGGAACTCTAGGCAGCCACACCGCCTCTCTTGTCCCAGCCACTTTCCCGGCCTCTACCATCTTACAAACCCCATCTGCAACTCCACATACTGGATACCCCACGTCCGATTGCACATCCATTAATCGCCCAACCACCACCTCAGCAGTCCTCCTCTGATAATACCTCTACCACCACAACACTTGTCTCACAAAGAGCACCAAGAGCTCCATTTAAATGGCATTTGATTTTGCTACAAACATTCATACTCTTCAACACACAAATTCCCTCGTAGGGAACTGTTTTTGATGCTTGGGTGCTATCATTGGGCGAGTGAGGTAATGAAAAGGGTGGTTGTTTGGTGGTCGGAACTAGCAGGGAAGTTGGAGTAGCGTTGGATGGTGGCGGCAAGAGAACCAGGGAGGGTTTAAGTAGTGGAAAGAGTTGTGGAGGTTGATGCATCAATAAGTGGCAGTGTTGGAACCCACCACAAAGATTGTTGGCAAGACCATCAAAATATACGACGCTGAGCATGGATGCAATCTCGACGGGGTCGGCAGAGGGAGGATAGTAGCCGAAGGTAGTGTATGGGAGCGAGTGAGCCCTGATTATTGCCAAGAGGAATCAAAGAGCAGATGCTTTGTTTGGTTTTCTCAGGCTCTATCATGTTTCCATTCCATGAGGGAGATTTATTTAGTAAAGTTTTAATTGAGGGGAATACTAATGGTTGATTGTAGTAATGGGAAATAGAGACCAAGGGGTAATTTCCCTTTGGAAATATCAAAATACGACTGCAAAATTTAAATATTATGAGAATACTAAAGTAAACATTTGGAAATTATAACAAGGAGCACATTTACGTCCACCACCTAAATTTGACGAACCGATTTATTTATAGTCATATTGATCGCTCAAACCAACAAGCCAAAATAAGGAGTACATTACGAAAATAAAATGCACGAGGAAAATAAAATGAAGAAACAGGTACATGCATGATTAAAATAAGACCATGATAACATGTGAGCATAAATTCTCTTAATTAGCAAAATATCAATTATGGAAGGCCTGAGATTTTCCAAAGAAATGAGAAGTTACATGACCCTCATTCTGATCAATAATAATCCTCATTCTTGATGCTAGTTGAGATATATCCTGTATCTCTTCAGCAACCATGTCTACCCACCGCTTATCCACAGATTCTAGATTTCCAGAATGAGAGGTAGAACTTGCTTTGTGAATTGAACCTTCGTCACTTTTTAATGTACAAAAATCTGACAGACCAGCAGCAACAATAACCAACTGCATTTTTCGCCGATGACATTTTAAATAGAGCTCGTTACTCATCACCTCTGTCTTCTGACAAGCTGATTTCAAGACATCAATAGCCTTTAACTCAAGTGATATAACTCCCTCATTTTCCTTTGGGGAAGCAGATACCACATCAAAGTATACATCCTTAGTGGAAAGCAATAGTGGAGAAAGCATGTCTATACACTCGGCATACAAGCCTTTCTCCATGAACTCCCCATTAACCTTTTGAAGCACTGCATCTAAAGTTAACAAATTAATTTCATTAAGAACTTTGTCAATAGTAATTGACTTGACTCTGCAATGAGGTGCAAGTACAGTGTTTAATGTATCACTGTTTTTTCTTAAAATTGATAGGCATACGAGAAATTCTTTCAACGCCTTTTCCTTGGTAACATGCAAAAGAGACAGGCACCCACTTAACCAGAAGAAACGAACCCAAAATGTGGTATTGTTTGTTAATGCAAAACTGTTCTCAATAGATTGCTGACAGCCAGTAACTTCTACTCTTGAGGGGAAAATATTGTTGATTAGAATATTACCATTTTTGGAAGTACAAGCCAAAGAACTTGCTGGGTTATTAGTATCATCAGTATATAAGCTGCCTTCTAGACTAGTGAGAAAGCTGTTTACACCAGCAAATGTGTTCGGTGAATCCATAGCTACGAACTCAATAACTTTACATAGATGATAGGATGCCTCACGAAAAAAAACTTGTTTGGATTCATCTGTAGACATTGAACCTTGATCAAAACATAACTCGGCTAGAAACAGGCTGCACAGTGGTGTCCTATCTTGTCCCCAATTCCTTGTCAACCTTTCTATTTCAAGCATTTTAGTAAAACAGCCCTGAAGAGGAATATTGACTTTGGAAATCTCTTCTAACAGCATATGCCCTATATGATAAGCTCCATAATTTTTAGAAACCTTAGATATGAATCGAGTTACATCACTGTACTCCTGAAGTGATGAGTACTTAGGAATGACAGCATGAAGACCATTACTACTTCCAGAATAACCAACTTTACTTATTCCAGATTTATTGAGTATAAAAGGTTCTAAAATTTGTAGGGCAACCTTAGAAGGATCCCTTCCACTTGTAAATTCCAACTCATCTTTCCCAGTTTTGCGACTTCTTAGTCTTTCAAGACGAGTACTTCGTCTTTCCTGATGATGTTCTTCCTTATCTTTCATCTTTGTTTCATCAAAGTTAGAGGCAGTGCCAGCCATAATTTCACCCAATGGAGACATCTCCTGTCGAGTTGCATCTACCATAATATTTGAACTTGAGGATAAGTGTATGTTTATCCACGAATTAGTAAAAGACCAAAACCTAAAATTATCGGTGTTATTATCCCCTGGGGTGCAATCAAATTTACCATTTACTGAAGTTTCTTGTTGCGAAGTCTCTTGATCAGACAACCTAGTGTCTGGGAGCAAGAGGCCTAAAATTGCATCTGCCATAATTTCCCATGTTGCTCCTGACAATTGGAGTTCCACGGTTTGTTTAAGTTCTTTAGATGGTAGATTCTCATCAATTTTGTCATCTGCTGCTTTTCTCTTCTCAGAAAACTTCAGCCGAGTATGCTTTGGTTCAAGCTTATCTATTCCACGAGGTGCAAATGGCAATGGTTCCGCATCTTCAATTATTTTCTTGACATGCAGTGCACGAGAATGTGAAGGCCAGTGCCGCAGTATCAGCTCAGCCACCGAAAGGGACGAAACCTCATCTCGGATAGCAATTAGTATCTCCAGGAGTTTCTCCATGCAATTCCCTGCATGTAGAAATCATTATCTCATATTAGAAAACAATTGCATGCTTGTATATAGAAAAGAGAATGAAAAGAAAAGAAAAAACAGTAAGGGCTCAATTGGTTGCTTGTATATAGAAAATAATTTTTTTACAAAAAACTTGTTCTCACTTATACTAAAATCAATTTTGATTTCTATCTTCAACCAGCCAAATGAGTTCAAAAAGAATTTGAAATTTCTTACAATTATTGGGACTGCATAAAAGGCCCTGTTCAAATGCCAAGCGTGAGATACTCAATAAGCCCATGCTGCAAGCTAGTGTACCAAGCTTATTCCAAACAACTGAATCTTTAGAGTCAATCTCCACTGCCTGAAGATAGCAGTGAAGAGCGCTATTGTAATGATCATAACCTTGTTGAAGAAAAACCAAAGCAAGATTCTTCAGTGACAAAAATCTGCATAAGTGATATTAGCACATCAACATGGATAAAATGTCAAGTTATCCAGACGGGTAATAATATTCAAATTTCCATTACATGGCATCCCACATTTAAGTAACAAATTCTTGCAAATACCATTTGGCAATCATCATCATGACGTCATTAGTCATATTTCAACTAATTGGAGTCAACTTTACGAATCCTCATTTTCTGTTGAATGTCACATAAGGTGTTAACCCTAGTTTTTATTTAAATCAGTTTGATCATCCTTATCCATTTACCTCGGATCTACCAGTTCAAACTCATGCGATAATTTCACAGATTTACACATCTAATGGGTGTTTTCTCCTATCTATCGCAAAATAGTATTTTTGATAGATGCCACTCCAATTATTCCTCTAACATGATCATTCTTTAATTTACAATTCCTAGTTTTGTCCACTGTCACACATACATCTTAAGTTCTTAACACTCACACTTTTAACATGTGATGCAGATCAGCAGCATCGATCAGGTCACAATCAAGAGGGGGCCCTCAAGGTCTACTCCCTTCGTCACCAGACGATTATGTACTCTATGTATTTGAATTATTTTTTAAGTCATGTGTTGAAAATTAGGATATATGATAGAAATGGATTATTTGAGACAGTATATACATTTAACCTAGTTCTCCCTCTCCATATACCAACGGATTAGTATCAATTGTTTGTCCTACTCTCTAGAAGTCATCAGTCATATGACGGCGCCGCCACAATTCCATCCAAAGGTGAGGATTCCTCCCACTGTTGCCGCCCTAGGTCATGCCTTCTGTTGAGGAAAAGAATAATGATCTCACATTACATTAGAGGCTCTCATATATACATACATATATATATGGGTGTACATGACGATAATACAGTGACAATATAAAACTTATTATTCTAACATATTCCAACACTCCCCCTCAAGTTGGGCGTGTAATGTCTTTCATGTCCAACTTGTTCAGTATTCTGTCAAACGAGTTTTGACTTAGCCCTTTGGTAAGCACATCTACAAGCTGTTGATTTGATGGGATAAACGGGGTACTCACAATCCCCCTAATAATATTTTCCTTCATGAAGTGTCTGTCGATCTCCACGTGCTTGGTGCGGTCGTGTTGCACCGGATTGCGGGCAATGTTGATCATAGATTTGTTATCGCGATAGATCCTAATTAGACTGTGACACTTCACGTCAAGGTCCTTCATGATCGTCTGGATCCACAACCCTTCGCATAACCCTTGTGTCATAGCACGGAATTCTGCCTCTGTGCTGGATCTGGCAACATGTTGTTTCTTGCTTCTCGAGGTTGCCAAATTACCCCCAACAAGGGAACAGTACCCTGATGTTGACTTCCGGTCATCAACTGATTTTGTCCAGTCCGCATTCGTATAGACCTCTACGGTCAATGCCTCATTGGGTGAGAACAAAATTCCCTTGTCAGGAGTGGATTTGAGATACCTCAGAACTCTGTGTGCATCCAGGTGATGTGATCTAGGTGAATGTGAAAATATTTAAGTCGTCTACCTAAATCACCTACAGGGGGTGAATAGGTGAGTTGTGCGTCTTTTTGCGGAATAAAAATTTAGCGAGTGATGCACAGAAAAATAACCAAACATTTACAGACGACACCAAGAGTTATAGTGGTTCCCCAACCTTAGGTACATCCACTTTCCACCTCACTGATCTAGCAACGTACTAGACTCAGCTACTCCACTAATCTCGAATTGAAAACAATCCTATCACTCGGAACAAAGTTCCTAAAACTCGATCCCAAAAACAGGATCTACACTCGGAAGAGAAAACTTCCTACAAATAACTCGGAGAACAAAGCTCCTACACTCGGAGAAGAATCTCCTACAAGAATAAAATGAATATAAAGAAATACAAACAGTAATTTCTCAGATCTGAAAACTTCAACCTTTCTTCTTCCTTGAACTTTGAGGCTCTGTCAGAATTAATTTGGAGAACACTCGGCTAGATCTCTGGATCTGAAAATTCGGGACTCAGCAAGATCAAGGAGAGAATCTGTCGATTGTAGAATATCTTGATCTTTGAATCACTTGCTTTGAATCTCTGGATCGAAAGCGTATCGGCAAGAATGACGATGAACAGCGGCGGCTCTCGATTTAGAAAGTGAATTTCCGATTCATAATGCTTAGAATTTCTTCTTACGGCTTCTTCTAGGGTTGGTCGATTATGATAAGACATTTCATAGGACTTGCTTAATGGTCATAATCATAATAAATGATAGCCACATGGATCAATCACGTGCTAATTACATTTGAAAATCCGTCTGTCTGGACTTAAGAAAAATTTCAGAAACAGTACAGCAGTTCTCGAGAAAAATGATTGTACTCGAGAAAAATAAGTTTTGTTCTCAAGAACAATAATAAAGATCTCGAGAAAAAGGACTTAGAAGAAAATGTGGAGGTGGAAATTAGCAATCTCGAGAATGAAAGAAGGACTTGAGAAAAATGAATTTTAGTTCTCGAGAAGGATCATTCTGGTACTCGAGAACAAAGAAGTATCTCGAGAATAGATGTCTGGCTCTCGACAAAAATCTTCTGCATCTCGAGAATTAAGCATAGTCTTCTCGAGAATAAACTTAGACTTCTCGAGAAAAAGACTTAGAAAAATTATGTCAGGAGAAGAAGTAACTCGAGAAGAGGTGTCATGAAGTACTCTAGTACATAAGGCCTTCTCGAGAACAGCATTAAGCTTTCTCGAGAACTGCTTCTGCAACTCGAAATCATGACAAGTCTCACTCAAGAACAAGCTTTAGTCCTTCTCAAGTACAAAACATATTACTCGAGAAAAACACTTAGAGAATTTCTCTGAAAATCTGAAAACATGATTTCTTCATTATAATTAGCATCCAACATTTCTCTCATGCTCTTAGTGCTTGAAAAGGAAGTGTGTCTCAATAGAGAGGCTACATATGAGTCAACACCATGGATCACACAATGAGGGATTACATTGTATAGTTCTGTGTTTGGTGACTCATTGTAGACTGACATTGGTCTACACTTGTCAATTGTATCCTGCAAACACTCAACTAAAAAGATCATCAAATACAAACTTAATTCATCTTAGTTCAAGGGTGACTTCATACAAATATGGGTTATTGTGGATGCAATACCCAACAGAATGCATGTACTAACAAAGGACCGCCACAGCATAGGATATGTTTGGTCGAGTGTAGGAGAGATAGATAAGCTTTCCCACCAATTGTTGGAATTCAGGTACGTCATCAACGATTTCTCCATCTCTTCCAAGTTTGTGATTGACCTCAATTGGGGTATCAGTTGGCCTGCATCCGAGCATTCCAGTCATCTCAAGCAAGTCTAGAACATACTTCCTTTGAGATATAAAAATCTCATGTTTGGATCTAGCCATCTCGATGCCCAGAAAATACTTGAGGGGGCCAAGATCCTTCACTTCAAATTCCTGAGACAATCTGGATTTCAGATGTTCAACCGCGCTTCGGTATCATCGTCGGTTATTACTATATCATCCACGTAGACAATGAGAGCAGCCACCTTACCCTCACTATGTTTCACAAACAAGGTGTGATCAGCATTGCTCTGTTTGTACCCGAAGAGATCATAGCCTGGTGAAATCTCCCGAACCACGCACGTGGAGATTGTTTCAAGCCATACAGAGCTTTCTTCAACCTGCAAACTTTTCCTGTTGATCCTTCTTGGTTAACACCAGGAGGTAAGGGCATGTAAACTTCATCTTAAAGATCACCGTGGAGAAATGTGTTCTTCACATCCAACTGAAGGAGACACCACCCTTTACACACAGCACATGAAATCAAGATCATGATGGAGTTCATTTTTGTCACTGGTGCAAATGTCTCCTGATAGTCAATGCCCGTTGTTTGCGTATATCCTCTCGCTACTAGTCTGGCTTTGTATCGTTCCACAAGACCTTGGAAGTTTTGCTTCACAGAGAAAACCCACTTGCATCTCACAACAGTTTTCCTCTTAGGGAATTGGACCAGCTCCCAAGTACTGTTCTTGTCAAGGGCTCCCATTTCTTCCAGCATGGTTGTCTTCCACTCACTATGCTCAAGTGCTTCCTTCCAAGACTGAGGAATAAAAATGGAGGTCAAGGAGGTGACAAATGCTCTATGTGAAGGAGACAATGAGTCATAAGTCACAAAGTGAGAAAGAGGATGTAGAGTAGAAGCAGAGCTACCTTTGTTAATACCGGACGATGGATCGGATGATGGCACAGCCGCACAGGTTGAACAGCAAGAGTCTGGGTGTTCGTACCTCTTCTGCGTCGAGTGTAGACCTGCAAAATAGGAGGAGGCACCGGAGGCACCAAAGGAACGGGAGTAGTAGGAACAAGAGATGATGGTAGAGTGATCGGAACGGGAGGTGGCACCATAGACGGAGGAATAGGCAGAGGAACGGAAGGAGGGGAACTCACTTCTGTAGTTGTGCTCTCCCCCTGAAGAGAGTTTCCATAATAAGCTTCACTCCATGGTAACAAATACTCGCTTGGTAACCGGGTGGAAGCACCTATAGCCTTTCTGGGTAGGAGAGTAGCCAATAAACACATACTTCAGAGCGTGTAGATCAAGTTTGGTCTTAGGTTGGGTGTGTACAAAGAAGACACATCCAAAGATACGGGGTGAGAGAGAGGTAGGACGGACCCCTAGAGTGGTGAGAGGGCTCTGAAACCCGAGGACCCGTGTAGGAAGACGATTGATGAGGTAGGCCGCGGTGAGAACAGCATTACCCCAGTAATATTTCGGGAGATACATCTGAAGGAGAAGGCACCTATCCATCTCAAGGAGGTGCCGATTCTTACACTCAGCCACCCCATTCTGAGCAGGGGTGTACACACAGGAGGTTTGATGAATGATACCTAAGTCACTTAGGTATTTGTTAAGACGAGCATCAATATATTCGCGACCATTATCACTATGTAAGATTTTAACAAGAGCACCATATTGAGTTGTGACCATCTTGCGAAAGTGCTGAAAAATAGAGAACACCTCACTTTTACGTTTCATTAAGTAAACACAGGTACAACGAGAGTAACAATCAATTAAAAAAACAAACCACAAGCAACCAGAAATAGAAAAAGTAGGGCTAGGACCTCAAACATCAGTATGAATAACAGCAAACGGAACTGAGCTACGGGGGGCATAAGAGGAAGAGTACTACGATGATGTTTAGCCAGTTCACACATATCACAGTGAAAAACATTAAACAAAGTAGAAGACATAGCGGGAAGCAACAGCTTCATAATTGCGACAGGAGGATGTCCTAGCCGACAATGTCAGGAATCCAACTCAGAGGGACGAGCAGCAAGAAGAGCGTTGGGAGGCCGAGCGATGTTGGATGAAGTGGAAGCAAAGGGGTCGAACACTTAGACCCTGTTGCACAGTCTACCAGAGCCAATCAATGTCCTCGTCTTCAGGTCTTGAAAAACACAAGAGGTAGGAAAAAAGGTCACTGAGCAATTCATAGAGTTTGTCAGGTGACTAATAGAGGAGATTGCGGATGAAAGCAGGAACATTAAGGACAGAGGAGAGGGTTAGAGAAGAGCATGGAATGGATCCTTTCCCAGCGATGGGAGATAGCGATCCATCAGCAATGCTCACTTTGTCCTTGCCTGAAAGAGGTATGTAAGACACAAAACCTATGGCTGATCCGGTCATGTGGTTTGTAGCCCCGGAATCAATGATCCACTGAGAGGAGCTGTGGGAGGAAGCCGATTGAGCACCTGCAGGTCCCTGATGAGCATAGGAAGAGAAGGTAGAACCGGATGGCTCCGCTGGAGGTCCAAGCATCATCCGGCAAAACGCCGGAATTTCCTTAGCCGAAAGAGCAGGGAGGTGTATTGGAAGCCAGAGAGTGAGGAGCAGTAGAGTTCTCCCCGGCGTCCAATAAGGGGGCTAATCTGGGCAGAGGAGGCCTGTGTTGAGGACGACCACCTCCCCGGCCACCACGAGAGGCAGGGTTGCCACGAGGAGGAAAACCATGAAGCTTGAAACAGGTATCTCTAGTGTGGAGGGCCTTCCCGCAATAGTCACGGACTAGATGATCTTCCTCCGCAGTCCTCGGTCTAGTGTCACGAGCAGGACGAACCCCAGGCTGAGAAAGAGAGACAAGGGCAGATCCCTCGGGGGCAGAGTCGGGAAGCATAGTCAGACGGTGATCGAACTCCTATTGAACAAGGTTGTACACCTGTAATGCCCCAAAATTCCTGAAAATGGGGAGTTGGATTCTGGAAGTTACCGTCAGGCG
This sequence comes from Platanthera guangdongensis, assembly GCA_039583875.1. Classification (NCBI taxonomy): domain Eukaryota; kingdom Viridiplantae; phylum Streptophyta; class Magnoliopsida; order Asparagales; family Orchidaceae; genus Platanthera; species Platanthera guangdongensis. The sequence goes on from CM077153.1 coordinate 298,373,965, forward strand.
GTAGTGTTAACGCCAGCGGTATCCCGCTGAATTAAATCAACCTTCATTTCAGGTAGGTACCGCAGAGCGGTAGGAAGGTAACGCGCGGCGATACCACTCGACAAACTCAACGCACTCGACGAATCGTTGAGAGACTACCGTGGGGCGGTCGTACGCTATTGCGCGGCGATAGCCGGATTAAATGAGCAATGCGTCACTGGACGGTACCGCCCGGCGGTAGTGAGGTAACGCCGGCGGTAGATGGTCACGTGTCAATGAGGCAGAGGCGGTTTTGAGCGACAGAGCGATGCCGATTGGACTAAGCGGCTACCGCCTTTGATACAGCGCGGCGGTAGAAGATACCGCGCGGCGGTAGAAGATACAGCGCGGCGGTAGAAGATACCGCGCGGCGGTAGCTTTCAGATAAAAGTTATGGATGAGATTGTTTTCTCATTTTCCCTTCTCTTATTCTCTCTCAAGTTCTTGAAAGAAAGGAAGAAGAGGGGCTGGAGGCTGAGCTTTGGAAGCTTTGCAAAGGAGATCCCGTGGTCTGTTTTACGAGCTGAAGCAAGACCCGTGAAGAGGAAAGCGAGGCGATCCTTTCCATCCGGATAGAAGTCTTGATCATGGCTCCTAAGCGATCAACAAGGGTAACGATCTTCCTTCTTGGACAAGTGAAGTCATAATTTTGCATACACGTGGAATCCTCCACCAAAAAGGTGGAGAGTAAAGGGAATTCCGATGGGTTGATACGTGATATCCCCGGGATAGTCTTGCATATAGAATCCTGAAAATCGTAGTACGAAATAGGCATGTTGTGCGAAGCCCATCCCAGACAGGTTGATCTGGATTGGTGATATTTTGATTTGCGTGTCGGAGAAGACTCTGAGTACGTGTAGTTTAACCAAGGGGTTGTGTGCGAAGTTAGCAGGAAGTACGGATGCGCTCGGGTCCAGAGAATAACGGTTTTGGGGTTTTCGGGCGACAGCGGATATCGCTGCGAACTTGCTATGTTTTGAGAAAGTCCAGTTTTTGACTGCAGAAACTATGTTTTTCTGGGGTTCTAGTTGTGCGCTGGGGATAGAAAAAGAAGTTTTGTTGTTAACGTCAGGAAAATATCGTTGGCGATAGTAGATATCGTTGGCGATAGAATACGTTGGCGATAGACGATAGCATTTTTTTGAGTCCGTCTCTAACTGTGGCTAGAATTTAGTTGTGAGCTTGGTGCCAGCTCTGAGGTCATGAGAGCCATCTATTGATGTGACGCGCGCTGTCCATTTAGCCATGAATGCTTGGCTTTCTATAGCTGGCGATTTGAGCAACGGAAAAAGCTGAACTTACCCGCTCTATGTCATACGGTTAATAGACCTAAAATACTTGCAATTATCGTTGGCAGTAGGGGGAGAGTCATGGCTTTGTGCCAGGTGTTGATGCTCGAAAACGGCACCGGGGCAGCTAACACGGAGGGGGTGTTCGATCTCACAAGCTAGGAGAGGAAGAGAAAGGAGGTTGCGGGGAAGAGGGATGAAGGAAGCTTCTGAGTGCTCGAGAGTGGAGCAAACGCTTGTCAAGGAGGTTGCGGGGATAGAGGAGAGGGTGCTGAGAGCAGCCAGGAAGGCTGAAGAGAGGAGGAGGTTGACCAGGAGCTGTCGAGCAGATGGTTAATATGATGGTTGTGCTTGCAGGTTGGTTGCCGAGAGAGCTAAGCTAGGAAGAAGGGAAAGAGAGAAGGGGCCGCTAGCAGCGGCAACAACAGACTTCGCCCGCCGCGGCTTAAACGTCACTCTTGCGACGGGCTTTCCTTTATTAATAGCGAGAGTTACAAGCTTGTCAATACACCTTTACAACAAAGCAATAAAGGGTACAAGAAGGAAGTGGCGGCTAAGGAAGAAGAATGCCAGAGGAGGCCGCGCGGACTGGAGAACCAAGCTGGAGGCCGCGCGGTTAAGGGAAACGGGAGACCGCGCGGATGGAGAACCACAGGTGGCACGCCGCGCGACTAAAGGGCAGAGGCGGGTGCGGTCTGCGAAACGGAGTCCGCAGGAGCTGGGCTGGCTGGCTGACTTCAGGCGTGAGCACCTTGGCGCGATGCGGAGCCCCCTCCATGAGAGGCATAGGGGGCTATTATAGGCCCGAAGAGGAACGGCTTGCGGTGACGTTACCCCCGGTGAGACGGTAACTGAGCGAGATGGGACGGAGTCCGCCATGCATTAGGCCGTGCGGACTACTTGGTACTGAAGCCGGTGCCGCTGACGGCAGAATGGGAGCTTAGTGGCGGACTGCGATGCGGGTTCGCGGAGTCTGTCACTGCTGAGCTGGGACTGTCCGCCTACTGCTGGGGTGGCGGATGCTGGAGGACAAGCGGCGGACTGCAAGGAGAATCCGCAGAGTCCATCGCTGCTGAACTGAGCGAGCTGCAAGGGGGTGCGAGCAGGAGGGTGCACGCGGAGTCCGGGGAGTCCGCACGAGGGTATGCGGACTGGGACTGCTTTTGGAGGATCTGATGTCTGGCGGGCTGGAAGGAGTCCGCCACTACTGACTGAGTCCGCACGGAGGCTGCGGACTGAGGGAGAAGTCTGCTACTACTGGCTGAGCCTGTGAAAGGCCTGCGGACTGAGGAGGAGTTGACCCCGCTGCTGCCGAGAAGCTGGTGCTGGCTAAGGAAAGGGCGGACTGTATAGAGAGTCCGCCAAGTCCGCCGAGTCCGCGGCTGCTGCAAGGTCAAGTTCGCTTGCGTTGGAGATGGAGAGCCTGGATGTTGAGGCTGTTGGGGTTCACCACTGAAGGCGGACTGGAAGTCTCGACCGTACTTCGAGTCCACCCAGCTCGCGAGGGACTTGGAGGTTGCTGGTCTTGGCGGGTAGCCGGACCTGGAATCCGCGCTCTGTAGGCGAGCTGGAGAGTGGCTGCCCGTGTTGCTGGGTGAAGGGATATGCGACCTGCTGCCGGCCTGAGCGGACAGGAGTCCGAATCCGGCAAAGGAGCATCTGTTGAGACAGCTGCGGTTAAGCTGAAGAGGAACGCGACCTGATGCCGGCCTGGGGGGATAGGAAGTTGAGTCCGGCAGAGAGAGACCTGCGGAGACAACCTCGCGGTTAAGCTGAAAAGGGGGGCGGCCTGCAGAGGCGGACTGCGGAAGCAGTCCGCGGGCCCTGCCGACCAAGGAAAGGCGCGCGGCCTAGTCGGTCAGACCGCTGAGACCGCGCAAGCCGCGCGGCCTGAGCGGACAGAAAATTCTGTCCGCCCAATCTAGGGAATCACGGCCTCCAGGAGGAACCCGGGACAGGCCGTGACGAGCGAGCTGGCTTGGGAAGGATCGCCGATTTCGGGGTTAACACCAGGCAATAATGCTCATAGTTTACCGTCAGTCTCAGACTTTTGGACGGTGGTGGGGCTGGGTATTTCCAGTACACCGATAAGGTTCCCTGAGTGCACGGAATGCTTGGCAAGTGCTGCAAGCGTTAATGATATATATTGAATGGTGCTTAAATTGTACCTTCGTGATATATGGAATGGTGCTTAAGTTGTGTCTTTGTATGATGTATATGTATTTGAATGTTATGCCTGCAGTGAAGGAATACTGCTGCCCCGGGAATGGGGTTAGGTCATTATAAATTGGTCAGCTAAAGCTGACCGTTGCCTTGTTTGTCACTTTTATGGTGGAATGTCCCTGTGTAGGTGCTGGAGAGGCGAGCGGGAAATAGCGGGTTGCAGCCCATTTGATGTTATGCCGGCCCTCGAAGGCCAAGTGAAGAGCTTTTGTTGGTTTCATGTGGTGGCCGACCTGTGAGTCGATGTTTGTAAACCACCTTTTATGAAGAACAATTGTAAGGTCTTAAGGTCACACTTTTTGGTGTATTTTATATAACATTCTTATGTGGTATTTTAGTGGACATTTCTTGTTGATACTTGAGTTCTAATAACTCATGAATTTTCCACTAGAATGCTCTGAATTAGGATTCGTTTGGTTATTTTGATATTCACATGTAACTCCGCTGACTGTCTGTGGTATATGGACGTGGGGCCCCGGTCCGGACCTTCTGTTATATTCTACGTTGACGGATTTGGGGTGTTACAACACCTCGGGCAGAGAAGCTAGTGGAGAGCGGCTAAGAATCTGAATGTTGATCGGATCAAAGTCCCGATGTAAGACGTGGAGGAACTCAAAGATGCGATTGCGTTCTTCTCTTGCACGGACAAGCACCTCATCTTCAGGAGACACCAGGGTCAGAGAATCAAAATGATCATACTCCTGATAGAGTTCGGTGAACTCTGAGTAGTAGACCGAGGGGGGTCGATCACCCTGTCACGGGAGGAACAGCCAGCGACGAAGTTGGTAGATTTGAGCTGTATTGCCACGACCAGAATAGGTAATCTCTGCATGCTTCATAATATCCGCTGCGGTATCCAAGAACAGGTAGTTCCAAGAAATGAACTCCATCATAGAGTTAAGGAGCCACGACATCACCAGGGAGTTATCAGACTCCCACTGAAGCCACTCAGGAGAGTCAGACGCAGTAGCCTTCAACGTGCCACTGACATGACCAAATAACCGGCGGTTTTTGAAAGCAAGAGAGATGGAGCGAGCCCACGAGAGGTAGTTGGAACCATCCAATTTTATAGTGGTGATTTGAGGAGCACCGTGATCTGAGGGGACGCGATAAGGTCCAACAGAAGCCGGCGTAGGAAAGGTCACTCCACCAGAAGACATGGTGGTAGAGGACTCACTGCTCGCCATAAGGAAACCCTGAATAGAAATTGAGAAGGCATCAAATAATCACAAAGGATGTGGAAGGAGAACCGCCCTCATAGAAAGAGGGAAGAAGACGAAGGGACCGCCGGACATCGAGAGATTCAAGTCTCCATAAGATCTGGTGTTCCCTAGAAGAAGAAGAAGAAGAAGCGGAGGCGGAGGCGGAAGAAGCGGAGGCGAGCTGTGCGAGAGGCGGAAGGGGCGCGAAAAGCCGGAGGCGGGCGAGCCGGAGGCGGGCGAGCCGGAGGCGGGCGAGCCGGAGGCGGGCGAGCCGGAGGCGGGCGAGCCGGAGGCGGGCGAGCCGGAGGCGGGCGAGCCGGAGGCGGGCGAGCCGGAGGCGGGCGAGCCGGAGGCGGGCGAGCCGGAGGCGGGCGAGCCGGAGGCGGGCGAGCCGGAGGCGGGCGAGCCGAGGCGGGCGAGCCGGAGGCGGGCGAGCCGGAGGCGCGAAGCGGGCGAGCGGAGGCGGGCGAGCCGGAGGCGGGCGAGCGGAGGCGGAGCCGCGGGGAGTAGCCGAAGGCGGAAGAGCCGCGTTGTGCAGGAGTCGGGGGTCGGGGCTGTGCGCCTATGCGGGAGCGGCGAGATCCGAAAAACCCTAAACTCTTAACCTGGCTCTGATACCATGTTGAGGAAAACGAATAATGATCTCACAATACACTAGAGGCTCTCATATATATATATGGGTGTACATGACGATAATACAGTAACAATATAAAACTTATTATTCTAACATATTCCAACACCTCCTTATTGTTGCCACCTTCTCCTACTCAATTCTCCTACTCAATCCTCAGTTTACATAGTCCCCTACTCATCCAGTTGTCATCACTTTTCACGAATTCTTCCCAGCCATCAGTCCAGCTAGCAGTTGCATCCCTAGCACATCTCCTTCCCCTTATTACAGTCATCCCCTACCCATCTTCCCCCCCAACCACTGTTCAACGCACACTTTCCATCTAGCTCCAAACACCCTCCAATCCCCTCCCTAGGCGACCAGTGTTCCTCTTCCCCAACGCCGCCGAGAATCTCCATTGCTCCTCCTAGTTTCACCAACTTATCAAAAAATTCACTAAGGGTGCCTTCGGTTTGAGGGAAATAGAATTCAGATTTGGTTTTGGCAATAAATAAAGCAAGTTCGGCGTTCGTTTGGACGGAAATAAACCGATTTTGGTTTTGAGCAAAACTGCAAGTTTTCCCTTTATCCTTTGCACAATTCCTGTCCTTTTACTGAGGTTTTTGCCTCTTTCTTCTCCATACGAAGAGATGCGACTTCCTTCCTGAGAAAAACTTGTGAAGCCCTGCACTCGGCGCTCCTTCCCCGCCTGGTTTTCGCAACATTTTCTTCCACGCGTAGAGATCAGGAGTTAATTCCTGAGAAACCCTAGCGACACCCTGCACTCACCGCAATTTCTACGCAGACGGTGGTCGCAACATCTGCTCGAGATACCCTCGCAACTTGTGCTCTCGCCGCCCCTTAGAAGGTCGTCTGTGCTTAGATTTTTCCTCCCGTTGTTCTTTCTCGTTATTTTTCAGATTTCTCCATCTATTGCATTTTTTCCTCTTCTCCTCCATGTTTGCTGCAACTTCTCCTCCTTTGCTGCAACCACTCCTCCCTATTTTTCTCTTCTCAAATGAAATTTTTTTTGGCTAGCAAATGGCCGTTTAGGGCATTGATGAAGCCTCTGTCGATATGCATGAATAATTTTATAAAGAAAATTTAATTTAACTATGCATCAAGAAACATTATAATAGCTTCTCAAACTAACATTTTTTCTCGCCTTAATTTCATGATACCTGATATATAAAGAAGATTATTATAAAGCTGTTGTGGAATTATTTTCATTTGACAGCTTCTCTAATCAACATTTTCTCCCACCTTAATTTCATTCATATGTAATTATGTATTTATATTTCTTTTCGTTGTCATATGGATCCGACCGAGTTGAGAGAGAAACTAATTAATGAATATATTCTGAAATGTGGGTATCTCACAATACTCGGTGCTTCTTGGGTGGTGGTGTTGTTAAGCCTACAAATTTTATACTTCTAATTAGAATTTTTAATTTCATGCAATTTATCTGGATGAATTCCATCATGCAGCCGAACAGCAGAATTGCTCAATTCCAATTCCTGCAAGTCAAAACCTTTCTGCAGCCGAACAGCATAATTGGAATTCAGGAAAACCAAAACCTGGTGGTTTTTGGTTTTACTGAATTCCAATTCTACAAAACCAAAATCTGCGATCCGAACAGACCCTAAATATATCGCAAAACTATCCAACATTGATTCCCATATTTTCTAAGCAAACTCAACCAATATTTCCTTAAGAAAACATTGAACCTAAAAAAATGTGGTTGGCGCTCACCATGAAGAGAACGAGGAATTATTATTCTCCATAAACAATAGTCATGAAATTATTATTCATGTGAACAGCAGATGGAAAAAATTCGTTTTCTTCCTTTCCCCACTGAATCCTCTCATTCACATCCTACTTATATCATATAAATAGAGAGTGAAAAAAGGGGAGAAGAAAACCATATAAAGTCATTTATATATTTTCATTGGAGTTAACCTCAATTCTTCCTTCTCAACTTTTACATTGATTCTCGAGCAAGCCATATTTTCCAAGAGCATAGTTCCTTGCCATTAATACTTCTCTCTCGTCCTTTTCAGTGCTATTAGCCTTTAAAGTTAGCATTCTTTTGCAGAACTTCTCTGTTAAAGCTTCAATAGGGTAACCAGTAATCCACATATTTTCGTAGAATTATTTGTTATCATATTAATTTTAGTTTTTGTTCTAATTTCTTAAACAAAGTATTTGCAACTGAAATGGTTCTTGGTAATATTATTGAAGAGTTAACTTATGGGAATGAGTAGGCTTTGTAATTGGATGAATCTCAATTTGTGCCAATAAATCAACATTATCTCCTAGTTATTGTCTGAAATCGTAATATAATGTGGGGATTTACTAGCTTTAAATTTAATTGGGATAGACCCAATTTGAATTTTAATATTTAATATAACCAAGTGACACGGTAATACATAAAGTGCAAAAGGGAATTTAGTTAAACAAAATTTGGAGGGCATTAATCAATCATCAAAAACGAAGTTTTATATTGCCAAGGGTATTTCTTTAAATAGACAAACAGTTAAAATCCCAAACCCAAGACATTTACGTCAACTCCCTTAAAATTTAAGTTATATTACCCAAAAAATGACTAAATCTTAACTAATACAAAAACACATGTATTAAGTTTTTGTTATTTTTGATCATCAATCAATAAATTAGGTAGATTGCATCAAGTGAGGGATCCATCAATCCAACAATTGTTTCATGTATATATGGATTGAGAAATGCAAGTGAATATCCGGAAATGAACTTTATCTTTGGAAGTCTCCAAAATCACTTCGTCAGTTTAAAATGACTTATCGTGATGAATAAACTCAATTCAAAGGAGTACTTGATGCACTCTTTCAAACTTATCAAATCAATTTTAGGCATGATAGTAAATTCAAATTCTTCAAGAAATGATGGTAAACAAAAATAACAAATGACAATAAATAGAACCAAAATCAAGAAAAAAATAAAGCATGCAGTAGTTAACTAAAATTAAATGAAATGCTAATTTAATAAACACTGAAAATGATTGACAGCGGATTCATGATTGAAGGAAAAAGATGTAATGTTGCATCTGAATACCTTAGGTGTAGCAAGTGGCTGTCACCGGTACTCTTGTCAATCTAAAAAGATAACATAAGTAAGTTCCAAGCAAAATAATCTACTGTCATGTATAATTTGTTCTTACCTGTGAACTTGAAATCAGAGGATCTTTTAAAACAGACTCAAAGAGCTCACGAGCTCTTGCATAATCTTTGTCTTGCAATTTCAACAGTCCCTCGTGATAACTCTGAGAAAGATGAAACTCCTAAAGTGGTGCAACAAAAGAAGGAAGTAAATTAAGATGTGAGGACCGTCAAAAGAGACCAAAAGGCAGTTATAAGTCATCTGACACTGAAAAAGGTCATTTAGGCTCTACTTGCTTCAACATTCATCTCACCCTGCTACAGGAAGAGTGCTGGTCCATTTAAATGTTGTTTGGGTGACAGAACTTTGGCATTATTTATGAAAACCAAATGCACTAAATTATCAAAAGCAGATGTTGGAAATCATACTACTTTATGTTTTTGGAAAATGTTATTAGAAAACACTGTGACATTAGAAGGATCTATGTGCCAATAAATATGGTGCTGTTGTAGTCCTGAAAGATGACTAAATTCAATTGTAAAGCTCTAAAATAATCAACTTCATAATAATATTTCTACTATGATTGACGTAGCAGAGTACATATGTTAAGATAATTCATTTCATCTCTCTATAACTACTGAAAGTCAGAAATTACAACCAAGTTCAAAAGCAAAAAAAAAAATTGTAACGATTTTATGGACTCAATTACTCAAATTGAAATTGATTTGCTCATCTCAGTGATGACTTTAAATTAGTTTGTTTTCAAATTTGCTTTGATGTTTATATAAAAGACATAAGAATATATTTTTTCATGCATACAAAGTATAAACACACATATATAAATGGCTGTATCCAAAGTAGGGTTGTAATAGATTTGTAGCTCAGCGTGAAATCGAATACATAATATCTCAATAGGATTTAAATGGAATCAAGATTGACTGCATTCAATCTAATTTCGAGTGAGGTAAAAATCATTGTGAGGTTGCTCGAAATCGAGTTAGGTATTGTGAAGGTTTGGAACCTGTTGAATGGATAATAATTCATTAAATTAACACAAGTAGCAACTCCTATATATATATAAATTGTTAGAAAATATTAGAGAAAACCATGTAAAAGCCCAATAAGTGTGGCTCATTTATAAGCCCACTTATTCCTCTTGTTTTGTCCCACATCTTTGGATAGGGATTTCCTCTCTCTCTTCATATATATATATATATATATATATATATAGATGAAATATGAAAAACTGTGATTATTTTTTCCTGTTTTGTACCTTTCTACATGGTATCCGAGGAAAAAATAGATCTTCCTGCGGTTAGGCTTTTTTGTCCGCCCCTCCTGCTCCTTTCTCTATACATGCATTGTCCTGCGGTCTCCGCTTCCTTTAACCGCTCTCTCCTATCTTTTGTGGCTTCCACGTTTTACTCCACCCCTGGTTTTTTATAGCTCTCCTGCTTGTGGGACCCATTCTCCTTACCACCCCCACCTCTTTTTTTCTCGCCTCTATCTCACAGCCTAACCGCCGACTTGGTTTGTCGCTACTTTTTCCTAGCCGCGGAATCTGCTTTCCCTCCCTTGACCGATGCCTTCTTGCTTAACCGCCTGCTTTGCTTACCGTTGCCTTCTCTCCCGCCTGCTATCCGCTCGCTGGCCATTTCCCTCTATTTGCAGGTGACCGTGGATTCCTTGACCTAGCCTCCTGTCAGTTCTCTCTTTGTTGCTAGGCTTACCTCGCCTTGCCGCTTGGTTTGTTGTCACGTGAGCACCCTAATCATTTTTTTTGTATCCGCTGAAGACCGCGCCCTCCTACTTTGCCGCCAGTCTTAACCGCACAGTCTGGGCCTTCTTTGCTCGCAGTGGTTTAGTCTGCTTCCTGCGGCCTATCGGTCTGCTCCTTTGCTCGCCAGTTTGCTCGCGGCCTTCTTTGCTCGCGAAACTTTCCTCGTCAGTCTGCTCGTCTACTCACCGCAGCCTGCTCGTTGGTGGCTTGTTGGTCCGCCTCTTTGCTCGCTAGTGACTCGTTGTTGGCTTGGTTCCCGGAGTCTGGGTAGTAGTTTCCTCGTTCTCTGCTTAGCAGGGGTGTTTGACTGTGTCTGTTCACCGGGTGCAAGCTGAACTCGCCTTGCCGTAAATTGTCTATCTTATCCTCTTTTTTCAGGAAACTCTTTGCCTCCTCCATGGACTCAACTATTGCCTCCTCCCTTCCAGCTCATGTTGTTGCTCTCATTCCTGAACTTCGGGATGAACACTGGATCACCACATCTCTCTTAGCGGGAAGCGGTACTTTGTCGAATAGGTGCGTTCTATTCTCCGTGTGCTGCAGACGATGTAGCATCTGCAATCTGACAGAATTTATTTAATTTGTAGGGTCGAATCGCGATGGATTTTGATCGAGCAAGCGCGTCGTCGAGGTACAATGTTAGTATTCCTAAATCGTGTTCGTTAATTAGTGACTTAGGTGAGTCGTAAAGTTTGTGTAACACATTTTAATTTAATAGCGAATCTCAGCACATTTTTATTTGTCTTACGGAGTTAATGAGGGTTGACACGTTTAGGTGGGGGTTGCGTATAGTAATTTACACCTCTTTGGGTGGGATAAGGGTGCCAATAGCAATTCTCATTTCTTTGATTCCCCAGCAGTTATTAAAACCGCCGGTTACGAGCAGTAAAGGGCCCGCACGCCCCGTAATTTTTAATCCCGTAAACATAGCTCACGGGAGAAAAGCCGCAGTCCTCCTCCGGCTCCCGATTTCGCGTGTTCCGTCTCCCGCAAGCGACGCACCATCCGCCTCCTGCAAGCCCTAGCGGCGCTTTTCCCCTCTCTGATTCTCAGAACCGGCCTTTCCTTCTCCCTCTACGGGCGCCGGTGAGTGCTCTCCTCCCTTCCCTTGCCGTGGGAGATCCGGTTTTAACCCTAACCGGTGGAAATCAAGTTTTCAAGGGCAACTTGGTTCCAGTGAGTTTAGTTCCTCTCTAGTTTTCTTTCTTCGAGGAAATCCTTCTATTATAAGTTGATCCTGACGATTTTTGCATTTTCCTCTTACCTTAATTAGGGATTGGAGTTCTAGATCAACCGTGAATCTGGTGTTGGGCGCGTTATGACCCTTAATCGCCCTCAAGTAGAGGTATTATACTATGTTTTGGTCCTTCATTTGCTTACCATAGCCATTGTGAGATTTCTTTACTGATAATCCTAAAAGCGAAAGTGTGTAATTTAGGTTATCTCGGACTACAGATTTTTTTTGGTGGCCTCGGGGCAAGGTTCCGTAAATCCGCAGTAATCAGATTTCTGTCAGAAAAGCAAATGTAGTCGCGCCGAATGTACGAGCGTCACACCACCACTGTAAGGAATTCTAATTCTTTTTAGTTAGACGCATCAAGGAATTGTTTTTATGTACACATGTGTAAGTTTCGTACATGCACTATAACCATGTAAAGAAAGGTGTGATGGTAGGAAAACGGTCGTGGAATTAGTTGTAGGGTAATCCCTTTTCCAAGACCCTAAGAGTCAGTTCATCTATGCAAGCGTTAGGTACGAAACCTTTACACGTTTACGCAAGTTTGAAAATTTATCCAAGTTAGGGCGTGAATGTCCCTTCTAGTCGACCACAAGAAAAGCAAGGGTCGCTCAGTAATACACTAAAGAAGTCTCAGGCAGAGTAGTGTTAGACCAAAAGGGGGTCAGTAAGCACGCATAAGTGTTCTCGTGCTTGGTAGAGGTGCACTACCTTCCTCATAGGGAATATGGTATCCTATGAGTAGTAGAGTCTTAAGAGTTAGTAGATTTGAGACCGTGTCCGCGCGACACAAGAACAATTGAGTTCATCAGATGATCTCGGGTCGTCAGATTTCAGTTGCGCATTAGGAGCTACTTTGCCTAGAACCTTTCAAGTAGAAGTGCAGATTAGAACTCACCTAGAACTCAAGCACAGACCTGACGTGAGACAGCGCACTAGTTAGAGAACGTCGGGGCTTGGGTGAATATAATAAAAGCTCATGAATGTAGAACGAGTAGAACAGTTGACCAAGAAGCATTGTAAACGCATGCATATCATAACATAAAGATTTTAATGAATAAAGCTATTTTTCAAAAATCATGCATTCATCATTCAAGAAAAAGTTTTAGTGTCACTAGGGGAAGTTATTTTTCCTTACTCTGACCCCCTCGTGGGCAATGTTTTTACAGGTAACTCAGGTGGGAAACTACGCCTAGGATGAGCGTCCTTATGATGTCAGTGTGTAGTTGTTTTCCCTTTTCAGTTTTCTTTCATTCAGTATACCTTTGTAACCTTGGTTATTGTATTTGGTTAATGTTTGAAATATCATTTATCAGACTTATTATATTACTTCAGATTTACAGTTCTTTCATCTTAATTTTGTTTAGCGGCTCTGTGAATCCAGTATACAGGTAATGTGTTTACTCTTAGTTTTCCTTCATAGCTTCTGTTGTAAGTTTAAAATTTTTAGTAGTTTCTTCTTTATACCTGATGTGTACTAGTGTTGATATTGTTTCATAGTTCTCATTATATCGCTGACCCGACCGGATGGCTGATTATTGTAAAACTGGGAATAGGTGTTACAAATTGGTATCAGAGTCAGGTTAAGATCTCTGGACTAAAGAAAGATTCACAGAGTCATAGGAGTGTGTAAGAGCAAACACTTGTTAGTAGAATATTTAAGCTATGTATAAGCCCTAGTTTCCGCAAGAGTACAAAATGAATTGCTAAGCCAGATTTCACAAATGCATGGTAAACAATCATATTTTTTTTATGTTCTATCAGGCACCACGAGTCAGTGAACCGGGTGAATCTTCACGTCAGGACCCTGCTCCTAACGCGACTATGGGAGATGCTGTTGTGCCACTTGTGCCACCAGTTTCAGCAGTTCCAGAGGGCACTGACATAGCGTCTCAGATTGTCATGATGGTCACTGTTACGTTGATGGAGTTTCAGAGAGGACTGGTTGCATGGTTTCTAGCTCCAGTACAAGTACCATCCCCTGCACCAGCTCCTGCACCAGCACCCATGGAGATGACCCTGGAGCGCTATTTGAGGAACTTTAGAGAGCTTCAACCCTCAAACTACAGTGGGGAGGAGACCCCGATGGACACAGACGATTGGATAACAAACACCAAAGATCTGTTGAACGTTATGGAGTGCCCGGAGAACAAGAAGGTTCCTCTGACGGTTTTCCTTCTCCGGGGTGAGGCAAAGGTCTGCTGGGACAAGTACCGTGCAGATGACCTTGCAGGTAAATCGTCATGAAAATTTCCTCTCATTTTAGAAAGTGATATGTTCATTATGACTGGTATGACCTTGCTTGTTAGACAGGTCGTACGTCGGACATGTTTACGTGGGGCGAGTTTTCAAGAGCCCTTGCAAATTGGTTTGTGCCTCCTTCCACACGCCGAGGTATCCCGGAGAAATATCTTAGGCACTACCCGGGGAACAAGACCGTTACTGAGTACGAGCGAGATTTTACCCATCTGGCTCGTTATGCGGGCGTGATACAGGGAGATCAAGCTAAGAAGTGCAGCCACTTTGTGGATAGCTTGCGTGACTCGCTGAGGCAGTCGTTGATGACCATGGTCAACGCTGACTACAGGAGCTTAGTGGATACGGCTCGCAAGTTGGAGGCAGATCAGCAAAAGGTACAGAAGCGAAATAGCTTTCGCACGAAGCGGTCTCCGGATTCGCATCAGTCGCAGCAGAGCGGGATTGACCAAGGGAAGAACTGGAACAAGAAGCAGAGCCTGATGCTAAGAAAAGTGGTCAGTCTGGAGACGGGAGCAAGGACCACCCCCCTTGTCCCAAGTGTCAGTGTCGTCATCTAGGAGAGTGTTTGGCCAGCGCAGGCGTGTGTTACAAGTGCCGACAACCTGGACATATAGCTCGTTATTGTTAGGAAGTTGGTGCGAATCAGGTAATCAAAGCCTAGTTGTATTCATTACATTTATGTAATTACAGTAGATAACAAATGTAACTCGTTTCCTGCAGTCAAAGTTCGAGGTTGGTGGCCCAAGCAGGGTAGACAAGGGCAAAGCTTTGATGATTACTGACGGGAGGCCACAGCAGGGTCGAGATTTAGTGCAGCACAGAGCGTATGGGCTTGGTCAGCAGGAGGCAAAGGACCAGGAGGATGTAGTGATTGGTGAGTGTTTAATTGCTTAACAAGTTTATCTAACTCTCCGTAGTGACACTCTATTCATCTTTTGTAAATCATTCATGTAGGCATCCTTATGATTCATAATTTACCCTTCAAGATTCTATTTGATACGGGCGTCTCGCACTCGTTCATCGCGGAATCTTTAGTGTGTAAGCTGAATTTAGAAGTCTTTCCAGAGACAGTACTGCTGGAAGTCATGATGTCGAATGGATCCCTTCTGTAGACCAGAGATAAGTGCAGGGTACCGGTGCAGTTTGGTGATACCGAGATTATCGTGGAATCTTTGCAGCTACCTATTGCAGGATTTGACCTGATCTTTGGAATGGACTGGCTTTCGGCAGTCAACGTCAGGATCGACTGTAGGGCGAAGCAGGTACAGTTCGAGAGCCCCAACCAGACTGCATTTACCTTCCAGGGCTTGAAGAGAGTGGTGAAGATGATCATCTCCTCGGTCCAAGCTAGGAGGTGCATTTTGAAAGGTTGTGAAACTTTCTTAGTAGTGAGGAATGCGGAGGCTAAGGCTAACTTGTCAGAGGTACCGGTGGTGCAGGAATTCCCCGATGTCTTCCCGGAAGAGCTCCCTGTTGCCCCTCCAGATAGAGAGATTGAGTTCCTGATAGACCTACAGCCTGCGTCTACACCAGTAGCCAAATCCCCCTACCGTATGGCTCCAAGAGAACTAGCGGAGTTGAAGAGCCAGTTGCAGGAGTTGCTTGACTTTGGATTTATACGCCCCAGTACTTCACCGTGGAGTGCTCCAGTACTATTTGTGAAGAAGAAGTATGGTAGTCTGAGATTGTGCATAGACTACCGTGAATTGAACAAAATGACAGTAAAAAATAAATATCTGATTCCCAAGATTGATGATTTGTTCGACCAGTTTGTGGGTTCGTGCACTTTTTCCAAGTTAGATCTGCGGTCAGGCTACAATCAGTTAAGGATTCGGGACGTGGATATTCAGAAGACGGTCTTCAATACTAGATATGGACACTTCGAGTTCGTGGTCATGTCGTTCGGGCTGACCAATGCTCCTTCAGTGTTTATGGACCTGATGAACAGGATATTTCGGGAGTACTTGGAACGTTTTGTTATCGCCTTTATAGACGATATCTTGGTGTTCTCAAAAAGTGCAGAAGATCATGCCGCACACCTCAGGATTGTATTGAGCACCCTCAGGAAGAACCAGTTGTATGCCAAGTTTTCAAAATGTGAGTTCTGGCTTTCAGAGATTGCATTCTTAGGTCATGTCATCAGTCAGAAATGGGTTAGTGTTGATCTGAAGAAGATAGAGGTCATTAAGGATTGGCCAAAGCCGACGACAGTCTCAGAGGTTCGCAGCTTTTTGGGTCTAGCTGGTTACTACAGGAGATTCATCAAAGACTTTTCAAAGATAGCCTTACCACTGACTTCCCTCACCAGGAAGGTTAAGGGCTTGGATTGGACAGTTGAGTGCGAGTTGGCTTTTGAGGACTTGAAAGGCAGGTTGATGACCGCACTGATCTTGAGTTTACCATTAGGGCCCGACGGGTTTCAGATTTTTAGCGATGCGTCAGGTCGGGGTTTGGGCTGTGTCCTCATGCAGCATGGAAGGGTCATAGCTTACGCCTCGAGACAGTTAAAGGTGCATGAAAGGAACTATTTTGTGCATGACTTTGAGCTTGCAGCAGTCATCCATGCTCTGAAGATTTGGAGGCAATATCTCTATGGAGTGCGTTGCGAGATTTTCACTGATCATAAGTCTCAAGTATATCTTTGATCAGCGGGAGCTCAATTTGAGGCAGCGCAGATGGTTAAGAGTTCCTATCGGACTACGACGTCGAAATTCAGTACCACCCAGGAAAGACGAACGTTGTAGCTGATGCCCTCAGCCGTAGAGGTCTGTGTTTCTTCCTTCTCATTCAGCAGAAAGAGTTAGTGCGGGAACTGCAGAGACTGGACATCATCGTTGTGGCTCGTTGTAGTTTTGGTTCAGCAAGGTTGAGTTGGATGGAGATTACTTGCGACATTAAGGATAAAATCAGGACAGCTCTACCATTAAATCCAAAGATGACAGAGATTTGGACCTCAGTGCAGACGGGTCAGAAGGACAGATTCACTACACAGGACGATTTATTATTGTATGATGGCAGAGTGTGTATTCCTGATGTTAGTCACCTTCGCGAAGACATTCTATTTGAGGCACATAATTCCAGATATTCGATACATCCGGGCAGCACGAAGATGTATGCGGATCTCAAGAAGGTAGTCTGGTGGCCAGGGTTGAAAGGTGATGTTGCTGATTATGTAGGGAAGTGCGAGACTTGCAAGTTAGTTAAGGCCGAGTGCCAAAGGCCTGGAGGCAAGTTGCAGCCACTTTTCATTCTCGAGTGAACTTTTGAGGATATATCCATGGACTTCATCCATGGTCTTCCAAAATCGCAGAGTGAGAATGATTCCTTATGGTTTATAGTGGATCGGCTCTCTAAGGTCGCTCATTTCATTCCTCTTAAGAAGACGGATCAAGGTCTGAAACTGGCACAGTTATATATAGACGAGATAGTTCGACTTCACGGTGTCCCCAAGAGTATCGTTTCAGACCGAGATGGTCGGTTTACCTCCAAGGAGTGGAGATACGTTCAGGAGCGGTTAGGCACCAAGTTACATTTCAGCACCGCTTTTCATCCCCAGACAGATGGACAAACTGAGCGCACAAATAGGACTTTGAAAGATTTGTTATGAATGTGCATACTGGACTTTGGAGGGAAGTGGGAGAAATATGTCACCCTTGTGGAGTTCTCCTACAATAACAGTTTTCAGACTAGTATTGGGATGGCACCGTTCGAGGCTCTCTATGGTAGGCGTTGTCGGACACCGTTGTGTTGGGCTGAAAGTGAAGAAAGATCTATCATCAGGGAATCGTGGATTGATAAGACCACTGATAGGATCAAGCTCATTCAAGAGCGTATGAAGAGAGCTCGGGATCGTCAGGCCAAGTATCATGATCAGAAGCACGGGACAGTATAGTTCAGTGTTGGAGACTACGTTTATCTTAAAGTCAGACCAGTCAGAAGAGTCACTAGAATAAAGCGAATGAAGAAACTGAGTTCCATATTTGTTTGTCCTTTTGAGGTACTGGAACGAGTTGGTGAGGTTGCATATAGGTTGGCCTTGCCTGAGGAAATGAGTGGTGTACATGATGTGTTTCACGTCTCTTATCTGAGGAGAACAGTCAGAGATTCCAGCCATATCATCAGTACCGAGGAAGCACCAATGGAGACAGATCTTAGTATTGGGATTACACCAGTCAGAATCGTGGATTCAAGGATACAGAGTCTCAGGAATAGAGAGATTTGCATGGTCAAAGTCCTTTGAATAAACTGTGGCCGTCAATAGTATACTTGGGAGCGAGAGGATGAGCTTAAGAGCAATGCAGAGTATACGTTCCTCTTTGATTCAGGTATGGTTACAATTTTCGAGGACGAAAATTTCTATTAGGAGGGAAGATTTGTAACATCCACAATTTGACGCAATTTATTTAATTTGTAGGGTCGAATCACGATGGATTTTGATCGAAGAAGCGCGTCGTCGAGGTATAATGTTAGTATTCCTAAATCGCGTTCGTTAATTAGTGACTTATGTGAGTCATAAAGTTTGTGTAACACATTTTAATTTAATAGTGAATCTCAGCACATTTGTATTTGTCTTACGGAGTTAATGAGGGTTGGCACGTTTAGGTGGGGGTTATGTATAGTAATTTACACCTCTTTGGGTGGGATAGGGGTGCCAATAGCAATTCTCATTTCTTTGATTCCCCAGCAGTTATTAAAACCGCCGGTTACGAGCAGTAAAGAGCGCGTACGCCCCGTAATTTTTAATCCCATAAACATAGCTCACGGGAGAAAAGTCGCAGTCCTCCCGCTCCCGATTTCGCGTGTTCCGTCTCCCGCAAGCGACGCACCGTCCGCCTCCTGCAAGCCCTAGCGGCGCTTTTCCCCTCTCTGATTCTTAGATCCGGCCTTTCCTTCTCCCTCTACGGGCGCCGGTGAGTGCTCTCCTCCCTTCCCTTGTCGTGGGAGATCCGGTTTTAACCCTAACCGGTGGAAATCAAGTTTTCAAGGGCAACGTTGGTTCCGATGAGTTTAGTTCCTCTCTACTTTTCTTTCTTCGAGGAAATCCTTATATTATAAGTTGATCCTAACGATTTTCGCACTTTCCTCTTACCCTAATTAGAGATTGGAGTTCTAGATCAACCGCGAATCTGGTGTTGGGAGCATTGTGAGCCTTAATCGCCCTCAAGTAGAGGTATTATACTATGTTTTGGTCATTCATTTGCTTACCCTAGCCATTGTGAGATTTCTTTATTGATAACCCTAAAAGGGAAAGTGTATAATTTAGGTTATCTCGGACTACAGATTTTTTTTGGTGGCCTCGGGGCAAGGTTCCTGAAATCCACAGTAGTCAGATTTCTGTCAGAAAAGCAAATGTCGTCGCGCCGAGTGTACGAGCGTCGCACCACCACTATAAGGAATTCTAATTCTTTTTTAGTTATACGCATCAAGGAATTATTTTTATGTACACATGTGTAAGTTTCGTACATGCACTATAACCATGTAAAGAAAGGTGTGACGGTAGGAAAACGATCGCGGAATTAGTTGTACGGTAATCCCTTTTCCAAGACCCTAAGAGTCAGTTCATCTATGCAAGCGTTAGGTATGAAACTTTTACAAGTTTAAGCAAGTTTGGAAATTTATCTAAGTTAGGGCGTGAATGTCCCTTCTAGTCGACCACAAGAAAAGCAAGGGTCGCTCAGTAGTACACTAAAGAAAATTCTCAAGCAGAGTAGCGTTAGACCAAAAGGGGGTCAGTAAGCACACATAAGTCTTCTCGTGCTTGGTAGAAGCGCACTACCTTCCTCATAGGGCATATGGTATCCTATGAGTAGTAGAGTCTTGGGAGTTGACTTCTCTTTGAGACAGTTACTAGATTCGAGACCGTGTTCGCGCGACACCAGAACAATTGAGTTCGTCAGATGGTCGCGGGTCGTCAGATTTCAGTTGCGTGCTAAGAGCTACTCTGCCTAGAACCTTTCAAGTAGAAGTGCAGATTAGAAGGCACCTAGAACTCAAACACAGACCTGACGTGAGACAGCGCACTAGTTAGAGAACGTCGGGGCTTGGGTGAATATAATAAAAGCTCATGAACGTAGAACGAGTAGAACAGTTGACCAAGAAGCATTGTAAACGCATGTATATCATAGCATAAAGATTTAATGAATAAAACTATTTTTCAAAAGTCATGCATTCATTATTCAAGAAAAAGTTTTAGTGTCACTAGGGGAAGTTATTTTTCCTTATTCTGACTCTCTCGTGGGCAATGTTTTTACAGGTGACTCGGGTGGGAAACTACGTCTAGGACGAGCGTCCTTGTGGTGTCAGTGTATAGCTGTTTTCCCTTTTCAGTTTTCTTTCATTCAGTATACCCGTGTAACCTTGGTTATTATATTTGGTTAATGTTTGAAATATCATGTATCAGATTTACAGTTCTTTTATCTTAATTCTTGTTTAGCGGCTCTGTGAATCCAGTATACAGGTACGTGTTTACCCTCAGTTTTCCTTCATAGCTTCCGTTGTAAGTTTAAAATTTTTAGTAGTTTCTTTTTTATACCTGCTGTATACTAGTTTTGATATTGTTTCCTAGTTCTTTTTATATCGTTAACCCGGTCGGATGGCTGATTATTGTAAAACTAGGAAGCGGTGTTACAGACGAAAGGACTTCTTCATCATCTGACACGGGTTACTCCTACCGCACCCATCGACAAGTGGCTCCGTGATGACGGTCGTGTCCAATCAAAACTTCATGGACACGGAGCCCTACAGGATCGCCATGTATCATGAAACGGCCAAGACAATGTAGGAGGAACTTCACTATCTCTATTCGAGCCAGAACAGCCTTCGACATTTGTTCAACATCATTACTGATCTTCAAACTATTGATCCAGGTGCACCAGGTGATATGAACTCATTTATTGCCAAGGTCAAGACTCTTGTTGAGGCATGGATACAGCATCAGCCCCCCACCACAGATTTAGTTGCATATTGGGCACAGAAAGAAGCGGTCGGAATTGCCATGATGATGGCCCGTGTTCCTTCCCATCTACACAGTGTTCGGGCTCAGATCCTTTCCTCCTCTACAACTCCATCGCTATCAGATGTTTGTTTTATGCTTCTGAAGGTTACACCGCCGTCGGAAGCTCTGATGAACATGTCTCCGGCTCTCCTACAACGCCCTACTCAAGTTCCTCTGGCTCGTGGTTCTTCAGCCCGTGGAGGTCGTAACACGTCTCAGGGTCGAGGACGTGCTGGAAAATCCTCCTTTCACTGCACTTATTGTGGTCGATACTGTCACCTTGAGGCCACCTGTTATCGCAAACATGGTCCGCCTCCACATCATTCTGCATCTACTACAGTCGAGCCTTCGTTCACTACTATTGCTGCACCAGAGTCTCCTTCCTCCACCCGTAATGATATCAATGCTCTACGCACCCAGCTCCAACATCTCCAAGGGGTGAAGACTCGTTTGGTTACCGGTATTTTATTATCTTTATTGACGATTATTCTCATTTAACCGGGTTATTTTACTTCGCAATCGTGCAGAACTTACCTCTATCTTTCGTTCCTTTATTGTTGAAACTCGTACTCAATTCTCCTCTACCTTAAAAATCATTCGCACTAATAATATGCGAGAATATATGAGCCGAACATTCTTTAATTTGTCTAAAGAGTTTGGCATTATCCATCAAACATCATGCGCTTATACTGTTCAACAGAATGGCGTGGCCGAGCGGAAAAATCGTCATCTACTTGATGTCGCTCGATCCCTAATGATTCAAATGCAGGTCCCCGCACTATACTGGAACTTTGTTGTGTCTGCAGCATGTCATCTCATCAATTGCATGTCTTCCTCCATGCACGACTTTGTCACTCTGTTTAGTCTCCTGTTTCCTCCACAATCTCCGTTCAACCTCACGCCTCGCATGTTTGGTTGCACATGTTATGTCCATAATCTTGGTCCACCGACAGATAAATTGGTCCCTCGTGCAACAAAATGTATGTTCGTGGGATACTCTCGTACTCAAAAAGTTTATGTGAGTTTATTCTCCCAATAATGGCAAAGTGATCGTCTCGGCGGATGTCACCTTTCTTGAAAACCAACTGTTTCACTCCTCTCCTTCCGCTCCTTCCCTAACTCCTCCCTTACCTCGTCCTGCAATTCTCATCACATCTTCTCTACCATCACTCCTTCCCACCCCACACCCGGAACCAGTCCCACCAAAACCACCTCTTTGTACATATACTCGTCGTACTCCGAAATATGGTGCCCTACAGCAGCTCTCTTCTACCAGTGATATCTCACGCCCTGTCGATCCAGCATACACCTCTACGGCTCATCCACTAGCAAATTATATATCTCTACATCGGCTATCTCCACCTCTCCTCAAGTTTTCTCTCGCTCTCTCATCCATCTTTATACCTAACTCTGTGCAGGAGGCTCTTCACCATCTCGGGTGACGTGCGGCTATGGATGACGAGATGACTGCCATTTGGGCAAACCGGACATAGGATTTGGTCTCTCTTCCTCCAGGACAGTCTTGTGTTAGTTGTAAATGGGTCTTTGCAATCAAGCATGCTCTGAATGGAACTGTTGAACGCTTAAAAGCTTGGCTTGTGGCCCGGGAGTTCACTCAACAACAAGGTCTTGATTATGATGAAACCTTCTCTCCAGTCACCAAGTTAAACTCTGTTCGGATCCTGATTTCCTTAGTTATTCATCGCCACTGGCTCCTACATCAGCTCGACATCAAAAACGTTTTTCTAAATCGTGATCTTCTTGAGACTGTCTACATCCACCAACCTCCCGGATTTGAGACCACGAGGGAGTCTCGTGTATGTCTTCTTTGAAAGTCTATCTATGGTCTCAAACAGTCTCCTCGCGCTTGGTTTGAAAAATTTAGCAAGACCGTAAGTGAGGTTGCATTCAAGAGAAGTTCGGCTGATTTTTCTCTTTTCACTTGTCATCAATCAACCGGGACTGTCATTCTCCTGATCTATGTGGATGATATTCTGATAACTGGTGATGACTCCACAGGGATACAACAAATCAAGCAACACTTAAACTATGTCTTCCAAACAAAAGATCTGGAAAATCTTTGGTACTTCCTTAAGACTTGAGGTAGCAAGACGACATGATGGTCCTGTCCTATCACAACGCAAGTATTGCATTGACCTTTTTCAAGATGTTGGTTACTCAAGGTGCAAACCTGCGGAAACTCATATGGATGTCAATCACAAGTTGTGTGCTCATGAATCTGACTCTGATTCACTGCTTACGGATCAGAAGTATTATCGGCGTCTGGTAGGAAAACTGATATACCTAATGGTTACAGGACCTGATATCTCATTTGTTGTTGGAGTGGTTAGCAGTTTTATGCATGCTCCACGGATCTCTCATCACCAGGCAGTCGAGCGCATCCTTGGGTATTTGAAGACTGCTTCAGGACAGGGACTCTTATATAAGTCATCTGGCCCTTTCTCTTATTGAGTATTCTGATGCTGATTATGCGGGCGCACTTGATGATCGTCGAACTACTACTGGTTTGTGTGCCTATTTTGAAAGAAATCTTATCATCTGGCGTAATAAGAAGCAATCAGTTGTTGCTCGCTCTTTTATTAAAGTTGAGTATCGTGCAATGGCGGTTGTTGTGTCAGAACTTACCTACCTTGAGAGTCTTCTTGGTGATTTGTGAGTCAGACTATCATCACCAGCTACTATGTTCTGCGACAGTCAGGCTGCTATACATATTGCCAACAATCCCGTGTTTCATGAGCGAACTAAACACATTGAACTTGATAGTCATTTCGTTTGGGAGAAGTTTAAATTGAAGAAATTAGAATTATAGCATGTTCCTACTTCCGGACAAGTTGGTGACATTTACACCAAGCCATTACCGCGATCATTATATCACCAGTTTTTGTTCAAGCTTGGTGCTTACGGTTTGTATGTTCCAGCTTGCGGGGGAGTGTTAGAAAATATTAGAGAAAATCATGTAAAAGCCCAATAAGTGGCTCATTTATAAGCCCACTTATTCCTCTTGTTTTGTCCCACATCTTTGGATGGGGATTTCCTCTCTCTCTTCCTATATATATATGTACACAATCTTGTAGATGAAATCTGAGAAATGGTGATTATTTTTTCTTGTTTTTGTACCTTTCTACATAAATAAATATAAGGGGTAAGCTACAAGAGGGAAGAAAAAATAAAACACTAAATGTACAACTTGTATTCGTCGATGGTGGGCCCGTTCAGGTCTCGTAAGCAGAACAAGGCCAAAGCCAAAGAATAGGAATGGCCCTGGCCGGGAGGGCGAGTCCCGCTCGATACTCGCCATACAGGAGAGTACCTCCTAGACCTCTCGTACAACGGGTACATTAAGAGATCACCATACGCGAGTAACCCGCCAAAGTCGCATAGTGGGCAAGTATCATTAAGCAAGTCGCACGACAGGTATTTCGCAGGGGAAGGTCATTCTCGCAACAATGACTCCCCCCCCCCCCCAAAGGATTTTTCTATAAATAAGTGTAGAAATGGAGAAAGACAACCTTGTATATATGTCCACTTGGTACAAATACAAAGAATGAGTACATATATATAGATGAGAGAAAGAGAGAGAAAAGTCATATACACAATGTGGGACTAAAGAGAGGAGAGAAAAACAATAAATACTATACAAATGGGCCTAGTTTAAGTGGTCTTTTCCAACACTCCCCCGCAAGCTGGAGCGTATAGGTCATATGCACCCAGCTTGGACAAACACTGGTAGAACAGGGTGCTAGATAAGGCCTTTGTGAGGATGTCGGCAACTTGATCAGTTCCTGGAACATGCTTCAATTCAAGTTTCTTCAATTGAACTTTCTCACGAACAAAGTGACAGTCAACCTCGATATGTTTTGTGCGCTCATGAAACACCGGATTCTTTGCGATGTGTATGGCGGCTTGACTATCACAAAATAGAACAGCAGAGGAGGGGAGTTTTACTCCTAGGTCAGTAAGGAGACTTTCAAGCCATGTGAGTTCTGAGACAACCGAGGCCATCGATCGGTATTCAGCTTCTGCAGAGGAACGGGCTACCACAGCTTGTTTCTTACTTTTTCACGTAATAAGATGACCACCAAAATAAGTACAGAACCCACTAGTTGACCTTCGATCGTCCAGGGAACCTGCATAGTCGGCATCAGAATAGGCAACCAATGCAGGAGCAGAGTCAGAGGTTTTGTAAACCAGCCCTTGACCCGGAGCTCCCTTAAGGTATCGAAGAATCCGTTCAACCGCTTGAAGATGAGAAGCCCGGGGGGCATGCATGAACCGACTGACAACCCCAACTGCAAACGATATATCCGGCCTCGTGACTGTTAGATAGATCAACTTTCCCACAAGGCGTCGATAGTATTCCGGGTTCGGAAGCAGCAAATCGTCATCCGAAGCATGAGCGCATAGTTTGTGATTTGCCTCAATCGGGGTACAAGCTGGCTTGCAACCAGACTGACCAGCATCTTTGAGAAGATCGAGACAGTACTTTCGTTGGGAGAGCACCAACTCATCCGACCGCCGGGCGATCTCGAGACCCAGGAAGTAGCGAAGTTTCCCCAGGTCTTTAGTTTGAAAAACAGTGCTCAGATGTTGTTTGACGTCTTGAATCCCCTTTGAGTCATCCCCAGTGAGAAGGATGTCATCAACATAAACCAACAGAAGGACGGTGCTAGTGGCCCGGTGTCGGGTAAAAAGGGAGAAATCTGCAGAACTCCGAGTGAACCCCATGTCCCGAACCACCTTGCTAAACTTGTCAAACCACGCCCGAGGGGACTGTTTGAGACCATAAATGGACTTTTTGAGAAGACATACCCGAGACTCCCCCGTGGTCTCAAACCCGGGCGGTGGGCGCATGTAGACGGTTTCCTGAAGGTCACCATTTAAAAAGGCGTTCTTGATGTCGAGCTGATGAAGGGGCCAGTGGCGGTGCACCGCGACGGAGAGAAGAACGCGGACAGTGTTGAGCTTGGCCACCGGAGAGAAGGTTTCCTCATAGTCGAGGCCCTCCTGTTGTGTGTAGCCACGGGCCACAAGACGGGCCTTCAGTCGGGCAATAGTGCCATCCGGAGCATGCTTGATGACGAACACCCATTTACACCCAACAGGGTGCTGACCGGGAGGTAAGGGAACCAAGACCCAGGTCTGGTTGGCCCAGAGGGCCGTCATTTCTTCGTCCATGGCAGCCCGCCAGCCAGGATGGTGAAGCGCCTCCTGCAAAGAGTTAGGGACCGAAACAGAGGATAATGAGGTGGCAAAGTGAAGAGAGGGAGAGAGGCGATGGAGAGAGACGTAATTCGTCATTGGATGAGCGGTAGAGACGGGAGCCGGAGCAGCAGGGAGCAGAGCACCAGAGGGCGAAGCCGACTGCAGAGGGGATACGGGATGAGGAGAGCGACGAGAGTAGACCCGGATAACCGGGGGTGGTGGGGGGCAGGAGGTAGGGAAGGCAGAGAGGATGAGGAGTGAGGAGCAGGAATGACAGGACGAACGACGGGAGCTGGACTCAGAGCGACATCGAGAGCAGGGAAGAATGGAATATCTTCACGAAAAGTCACGTCAGCCGAGACAGTAATCTTGCGGGTAGCAGGCGAATAACAGACATAACCCTTCTGAGTGCGCGAGTACCCCACAAAGATATGCTTGGTGGCACGAGGGTCCAATTTGTCTGTGGAGGGACCGAGGTGGTGAACGTAGCAGGTACACCCAAACACCCGGGGAGGAACGGGAAACGGCGGAGTTGTGGAAAGAGGAGGCTGAAGGGAGTAGCATACTGGAGGACGGAAGACGGGAGACGGTTGATGAGGAAGCAAGCCGTGGAGAGCGCGTAGTTCCAGTATGGTTTGGGAACCTGCATTTGAAGCATAAGGGAGCGAGCGACATCAAGAAGGTGACGATTCTTGCGCTCGGCGACACCATTCTGTTGTGGAGTGTACGGACACGAGGTTTGGTGAAGAATGCCGAACTCAGAGCAGAGAGTGGCAAAGGTATGGCTGGTGTACTCCTGCGCATTGTTAGTACGAATAGTGCGAATAGGCGCAGAGAACTGAGTGCGAGTCTCAAGTATGAAAGCCTGGAATACGCGGGGAAGTTCAGAGCGATCCCGAAGGAGATATAACCACGTCATGCGAGAGTAATCATCAATAAAAGTAAGAAAATACTGATAGCCAGAAATACTAGTAAATTTGTACGGACCTCATATATCGGAGTGTACTAAAATAAAAGGAGCGGAGCTCCGAGTACAATGAGTAGGAAACGATGAACGGGGCTGTTTGCCCAAAATACATGTGTCGCAGCGAAAAGCAGGGAGAGTAACATCAGGAAGAGCCTTTCGGAGGACTGGAAGAGGAGCATGTCCCAGACGGCGATGCCAATCCGAAGAGGAGATAGATGCGAGGACAGTGGGAGAGTCGTCAAGAAGATAGAGTCCATTCTGCAGCCGTCCTCTACCAATGATAGTCTGCGTCTGCTGATCCTGTATGAGAAAAGAAGAAGAAGTAAATGTCACGGAGTAATTAGAATCAGTAGTAAGGCGACCAACAGAGAGTAAATTGAAAGGAGAGCCCGGAACATGTAGAGCCGAGCGCAGGAGGAGAGAAGAGGTGAGAGAAATATCAGCACATCCAGAGACTGGAACCAATGCCCCATTAGCGACAGTAATGTACTTCGGGTGAGGTGAAGACAAGTACTGAGGTGGCCTAACAGAGGTGATATGATGAGTGGCACCAGAATCAAGGATCCAGCGCGTGCCAGAGGATAGGCAGGCGATACCTTCATTGGAGATAGAGGCAGCAGAGGCAACCGAGGCAGGCGGACGGCTGAGCAAGCCATGAAGATGCTGGAGCTGAAGACGAACCTCGTCGAGATCAGTACGAGAGGAGGCAGAGTCGGTAGTAGCAGCAGAGGCTTGCGGACGAGGAGGTCGGCCATGTTTGCGATAGCAGGTGGCCTCAAGATGGCCATCTTTACCGCAGAACGAGCACTTAGGCCTAGACCGGCCACCTCGACCCCGGCCGCGAGAGTCAGAGCGGCCACCACGGGCAGAAAGGGGAAGAGGCAATAAGGGAGCTGGTGCCTGTTGAACAAGGGCCGGAGAAGGAAGTCCGGGAACATCCGGAGGCGGGGAGACTTTGAGAAGCATTGAGCACACATCGGAAAAAGATGGTGTAACGGTAGAGGAGAGGATGTGAGCCCGGACACTGTGAAGATGAGGTGGTACCCGGGCCATCATCATGGCGATACCCACAGCTTACTTTTGGGTACGTTGAGCAGCGAGATCTAAAGTGGGAGGCTGATGGTAGATCCAAGCCTCAACCAGAGACCGGGCCTGAGCAACAAAGGATGTCAGGTCGGTTGCGCCACTGCTATCAAGGGCCTGGAGAGCAGTGATGATATCATATTGATGGTGGAGAATATCCTTGCCAGAGTAGAGGGTGTGGAGCTCGTCCCACATGCCTTTGGCCGTCTCATGATACATGACCAGGCGATAAGATTCGCCATCAAGAGAGTTGAGAAGCCAAGTCTGCACACGCCCATCATTGCGTAACCATTCCTCAGTAGGGATACCGATAACGGTCTGAGTCAAGTGATGAAGGAACCCCTTTGACTGAAGGACACGGCGAACTGAGTGTGCCCATTCCATAAAGTTCTTCTTGCCAGTGAGCGAAATTGTAGTGATCCGAAGCTCGTCGCGAACTTCCTAGAGAGAGGTCGGGCGTTCAGGAGGAGGAACTGCCGTGCCGACTGAGTCCGCAGATGTAGACATGGGGGCGACCTGGATGAGGTCGCGGCGAGCTGGAGGAGGCCGCGGCGAGCTGGAGGAGACCGCGGCGGACTGGAGGCGGCAGCTAGAGGAAGCGGAAAGACAGCGGACTGGATGAGGTCGCGGCGAGCTGGGGAGGTCGCGGCGAGCTGGAGGAGACCGCGGCGGACTGGAGGAGGCAGCGGCGGACTGGAGGAGGCCGCGGTGAGCACAGACGCTCAGCAAGGAGCGGGCCAAGAGAGGCCGCGGCGGATTGAAGAGGACGAGGCGGACTGGATCAGATCGCGGCGGGCTGGATCAGACCGCGGCGGACTGGAGCGAGCTGAGAAGAGAGGACAAGCCGGGGAAGCAAGAGAGCGACCGCAGCGGGCTGGACCAGTCCGCAAGACTGAAAGAACGCAGAGAGGCGAGCCCGCGGCGGACAGGGAAAAGAACTTGGCCGCCTGAAGAGGAAGGAGAGCAGCCGCAAGCAGGGGAGAAGTGCGGACAGAAGGAGGCCGCTGCGCTTACAGCGGACGAAGGAGACCAAGAAGAGGAGGCGAATACTGAGTTCGCAGCGGACAGAAGGAGACCGAGGGATCGAGGTCGCCGAGGTCGCGCCGGACAAGGAGAGGCCGCAGCGGACTAGGGGAAGCAGTGGACCCCACAGGATGGCTATAAAGAGGGGGCCAGAGGAGGAAGGAAGAGGAGGGAAGAGAAGTGGTTCCACGGGAGGAGAGGAAGCGGTCTGGACAAGGGAGGCCGCAGGTGTGATGCGACTAGAAGTTGCGGACACACACACGCAGGCCGCAGAGATCGCAGGCCGCAGGGCGAACAGGAAAGGGAGTCCGCAGGAGTCCGTAACCTCCCTCTGATACCATGTAGAAATGGAGAAAGTCAACCTTGTATATATGTCCACTTGGTACAAATACAAAGAATGAGTACATATATATAGATGAGAGAAAGAGAGAGAAAAGTCCTATACACAATGTGGGACTAAAGAGAGGAGAGAAAAACAATAAATGCTATACAAATGGGCCTAGTTTAAGTGGGCTTTTCCAACAATAAGAATGACATTTTGAAACCTTAACACCCCTCCCCCTAAGCTTACTACTCCCCAAGCGGTGTCTTCCTCGTACCCAGCTCAGCCCTTTAGTTGTGGAAGTTTCTATTAACCTTCGGGTACGTGGTGGAACCTCCCTGTTACAACATCTGAGGTGTGTTTATAGACCTCTCTCTCTCTCTCTGTTGTGTTCTCGTCATCTGGTTTCGTGGAGTTGGATCGCCGGACCAGTAACCTCAGGCTACCCTAGTGCTGCAAACGAGCCGAGCTCGAGTCGAGCTTGGCAAAAATAGCCGGCTCGAGCTCGAGCTTTTTTTTTGAGCTCGAGCTCGAGCTTGTGTTTAATGAGCTCGGGCTCGGCAGAGCTCGACGAGCTCCACGACAACCTCTCCACGAGCTCGACGGAGCTCCTAGCCCTCTTGGTCCGCCTTTCGCCGTCAGTCGCCGTCCGCCAGCTCGCCGCTTGCGAGAAAAGTGCGCTCTGCAGCCGCTCGGTTCGCTCCATGAGAAGCCCTAGCAGGGAAGGTTGAAAGAAAAAATGAACAGGAGTTTATTATTATTATATAATAATATTTATTACAAATATTAATATAATATATATATATTTATAATATATTATATATATTATAAATTGCGCTCTGCCGCCGCTCACCTCGGGACCTGCGGTTCTTATATTATAATATATTATATATTTATTATTATTAATATAATATTATATATATTAATATATATATATATAAAGCTCGCTAGCCGGCTCGCGAGCCCATGAACGAGGTTTACGGGGCTCGAGCTCGGCTCGAAAGCAAGCTCGAGCTCGGCTCGAAAGCAAGCTCGAGCTCGGCTCGAAAGCAAGCTCGAGCTCGACATGCTCGAGCTCGAGCTCGACATGCTCGAGCTCGAGTCGAGTTTTTTTCGAGCCAGCTCGTCGAGCTCTCGAGCCGGCTCAACTCAACTTGCACCCCGAGGCTACCCTTTGGTCCGAACTTTTGAAATCAATTTTCCTGGTTCCAACACTTTAATGCGGTGAGCATGGACTGTAGTCAGAGGAAGAAATCTAGCGAGAAGGCAAACTGGTCCTAGAAGACGAGCAAGAGGAGATATTCAGAAACTCGCCAGCGGAGTGCGAGTATGTGACAAAGGCGAACTTTAATGACTTAACACGAAGGATGGAGGATACCTTGCGAGCAGTGTTTGTTCCTCGCACCGAGGTGACAACAACCTCGCCCCGTCGCGTCACTCGTTCGGAGGACGGTGAGTCGTCTAGGCGAGCAGGTAAGGAAGCCACGATCAAAAAGTTAGAGCGCCTCGTGTAGTCGTGGTATCTCCTAGAGAGTTCCCAGGGAATTTTGTTTCTAGAAGTAAAGTGCTTGGCGAGTTATCAAGAAACTCGTCTGGGCGAGTTGGGGCAAACTCGTCATCCTGCAACTCACCAATCCGGAAGGAGCCCATTTTGCAATGAGGTCCTTTCGGCCCCGGTTCTCGAGGGGTTCAAAGAATCCACCTTGAGCTACTATACGAGAAAGATGATCTGATTCAACATTTGTAGTGGTTCTAAGACGTGGTGTCTATCTGAACCATGACAGATGCTTTCAAATGCAGGTTTTTTGTTATCACTTTCAAGGGAGAGGCAAGAGATTCACCAGATGTTGGGAGATTCAATTTATTGTTTTAAAGATCTACGTCGAGGCCTGACGTTATGATTCACCACCTCGAAGAAGAGGAAGGAGGCGACCACTCTCTTTCATCTAACGCAAGGAATCGGCGAGACTCTGGGTAGCTATATTGATCGCTTTCAGGAGGATGTCCTCAGCATCCAGAAGGTGGATAGCTTCACTCTGCAATTAGCTCTTACATTCGGCTTGTGGGAGGGCATTTTCAAACTGGAGATCAGCCGAGTTCCACCGGTTTCCTTCGAGGATCTAATCGATAGGGCAAGCAGTTTCATCCAAGGGGAGGCGACAAACAACAGCGTCTTGGTCAAGCTAACAAAGCTAACCAGGAAGGAGGAAGAGGAGGCTCCAGAGGAGAGGAGGAAGGTAGAGCAGAGTTGGCGGGAAGGGAGAAAGCGGGAAGGCAAGAAGGCAAGAAGAGCTCAGAAGGAGGGAAAAGCATCGAAGGCCAGAGATAAGGAGGCCTTGTGTGGCTCCAAAAATTCGAGGGTCGAAGAGGAGGTTCCAAGCCCCGATGAATAGGCCGTCGTGGAGGCCAGCACGAAGACCCCTCTAGATGGGTCTCGGGAGGCGATTCTCTCCCGAAAGGAGGAATCACTTCAACCCTCCAGAAAGGCACCCTAGAGGGGGAAGGCAAAATAGGTCCCCGCCAAAGGAGGCGATGGTGATAGCCCGACATGGTAATAGACACCAAAGGAGACAACAACACAGAAGAAACAACGGGAATTGGTCACCTTGTACTGTGAGATGCACCAGGTGGAGGGGCATGGCACTATGACATGCCCAAAGCTCCTGAAAATCAGGAGGAGAGCTGGAGCTAGAAAAGATCGGTAGAGCGCTGAAAACGGAAGAGAAGACGAAGATGGTCGCACGTTTGGAAGAGAACATTGACGTCTTCGCTTGTACTACCAGAAGAAGAGGGTGATAGCCACTGCGTTGGTTGAGCCCATCAAGGAGGAGGTGAAGAAACAGCTTGAAGCAAGTATCATTTCAGAGATCCAGTACCTCCCACCACACTCCCAGCCCACGCCTGACCCTCACTCGCCTAAGAATACGTCTCAGATGATTTCACCTTCGTCACCACCACCTACATGAGATTCCTTTTCTTATGAGTTGAGCGCTGAGAGCATCACTGAGGTTCTATCACATGAGTATGTCCCCTCTTTAATGGACATATTTGTTGTTACTTGGTACATTGGCATGGACGACCCTTCACCAATGATACTTAGATAGTTTCCGCTAAGCTTGATCGACTCGCCCCAGAGCTTTGACTTCAGTAGGATCGTCTCCATTCATCGGAGATGAAGACCTTTCAGTGGGGGATCGTTGATTGGGATCCTTCAGAGGTGACTCGACGCAAGGCGGGACTCACATTTGTCTATTCGAGCAGGAAGACTGAATGGATCGGCAATCCGACTACACGGATCCGTCTGGCTCGTCGTTTCGATATTTTTTCATATGTTGTGGATTGTCATTTTTTATTTTTATTTCATGTTTTTGGCCTCATCATCGCCGGTCGATCATAACTGTCGATCTCGGGTGCCCTAGTCTTGTTTTTATTATAAATAGGGGTGTTGGGGCTGCCATGGAATTCATTGCAAATTTTGGAGAAAAGAATCCTGAAATCCGACGATCCCTCCACGGTGCCAACTCTGTGAAATCTTAGGTGACGACTCTTAGGTCATCTCCCGCTCCTCAAAGGTAACCCCCTAGCCTAGCCACCATCCTACACCCTCAAATCCCCCCACTATCACTCTCACACCCCTCCAAACAGATACATGCGCCCCCTTCACTGTTGTCCAGTAAAACCGCCACTTCCCTACAGTCACCACCCATCACAGCCACCTCTCAGCCTTCTGTCTCCCCTTCCAGAAACCCTCCCCGTTTTCTGCCTCCCCACCTCAAGCCAAAGCAGCCACCTCAACCCCACCCTCCCTTTCCTCTACAGCCTGACGCCCTATACTGCCAGATCTGCCCTCCCATAGCCCGACCCAGCCCAATTCATCCAGATCTGCCCTCTCACGGCCCGATCCCTCCCCCATACAACCAGATCTGTCCTCCCACAACCCGATTCCGCTTCCTGCAACCAGATTCAGTCCAACATGCCCTTGTTTCCCTTCCGGAACATCTCCACCGCATCGTGCTTCGCCAGATTTTTGCATCTCGGGTAGCCCCCATGCATTTGTGAGTATCCTCTTGTTGTATGAACTTCTGTCTTTTTATATTAATTCACTGTGTTTGGTTCCTTTGTTTGTTTGAATATTTTGGTTTGTGTAATATTGTTTAGATATACTTGTGAACCGCCAAAAGGAAATATTCATCGCACACTCAGCTTTGGCCCTCCCTACGGAGGAAAGTAGTTGCTTGATAACCTCAAGAAAATCTATTCTGCTTGAATATAAATGTGTGGGTTAATATTTATTGCTAACTATTAATTATTGTCGTCATCATTAGCATGTTCGCATCATGTTAGAACAGGAATAGTAGTTTGGAATCATACCCACTACTAGACGTGCATTGTAGGATTTCACCGCACACCCTACCCTACATCATGACATGTTGATAATATTGATATTAAATAAAATATTGGTATTTTAAACTTGCAAATTGAGATTGATTATATAGAGCTATCATTTATCTTTAAAAAAAATAGTAGTAGGCTGCAGATACTATATGGTTGTTGAAATCGGAACCCGGTCTTATGAAGAGTTCGGACTCAAGGGGTGTAGCCCACACCTTTTCCTGAGCCAGAACACTTGACTAGTGGCTATGAACTGGGGAACAGACCCAGAGCTGCAGCAAGAAGGTCCCGCCGCACACCCGGAAGATCGAAGAGAGCTTCCCCTCCTACGTCAATGCTAGAGCTGGGCATCTTGGAGGGCACTGGAAGTCAACCAAAGCTGACCAGAGGAGGAAGAAGCTAAAGAAAAAATCTTCCCTCCAAAGGTGCTCTTAAGGGTCTATTTATAGTTTTCCAAATATATCTTGCACATAGCGGAATCTCGCCTTTTGGTTTTACTATACACAGCCAAAATTGGTCTGCCAACAACGAAACTCCGTTGTTTGAAGAGGCTATTAGCAGGCCAAAACGAAATTCATCTAGAAGAAAACCACTGAGAGAATTCACCACTCGCTTGGGGGCGGCGAGTGCTTGGTGAGGCTCGCACTCGCCGCCTGCCATGACGTCGGGCAAGTGCGGGTCAAAGCAGGCCAAAGCACCCCCCTCGCTATCTGCTTGCCCTTGGCATAAACTGCATGCGAGTCCGACGAGACCTTACCACTCGCCCACTCACCTCGCCTTGACCTGAATGGTCCTTCCCGGTCGAGACATCATCACAGAAGCCCACTTACCAAATATGGGGTTGTACATAATCTCTGTTCTTTACGAGATTGTTACAAGCTCGGAAAGAAAAGTTCAACCTCGGGTATTTGATAAGTGTCAGTTGGTGGCCCAAAAGAATTTTTTTGGTGGGTCCCACAACCTGCTATATATATGCCACCCCCCTCCTTGTGTGTGTGTGTGGGGGGGGGGGGGTGGGGGGGGTGGGGGGGCTTTCGTCCTGCTCACCCCCCTCTGACTTCTCTCCATCATGTCGACCGTCTTGCCGAGATGCCTCTTTCCAAGGAACCTCAAGAGCGACTCGTTGCCGCATGGGAGAAGAACAAGTTTTCCTCTCTCGCGATGTTGTCGCTGCCACCGTCCAAACCTGCGGGCTCCCCCTCCAAGCAAAAGGTGGGGGCCAAGATAATGAAGCGCGACGCGGCCACCAACGACCCCTCCCCCACCAACTTGCTTGCTTCTACATATCATCAGCTTGTACAATCCGAGAGACCGCAGGTTCTATCGATGAAACCCCTCACGCTTAGCCTTGTTGTTATACCGTAATTCTTTTAAGCACTCGCAGGAGGGTCGTCCTCAAGAAATCGCCCTGGAAGGCATCGCTAAGGAAATCAACGCGCCTACTTCTATAAGCGCGAGCCATCCTGGGGCTCGGGAGATCACTCCCACCGAAGTAGCAGGTAGTCCAAGCGCCACACGGGGCAACCTTCGACAAACGCCCGGTGAGTTGCTAGTTTTGTCGTTCTCACCTCCCTCTCCGTCGAACTGACTTTCCACCTTCATCTTCTAGCACCACCCTTCAGGACTACCGGTCTGGGGGCAACGTCACCCCAGTCGCCAACTTGCAGGACCGGAGACGACCCCGCCTCTACCTATGCCCTTAAGGATAAGAGCACCCTCGCCATTCAAATCCCTTCTGTCACACAAATTCAGGACCAAAATTCCTTCCCTCCAGATCTCGGAAAGTCGCTCTCGCTCCTCATGGTAATCCCTTTCAAGGGAAACAAAGCTCATCCGGTCGTCTCCCTGGCGAAGAAGTTGGTCCCTCATAGGGTTAGTCGCAGCTTTTGCTTCTGCTTTATGATGTGCCGGCTTTGACATTCGCTCCCTTTTTTCCCAGGAAGCCAGGACGTCTCGGTGACCGAGTCTTCGAAAGCGGGTGCTTACTCGCCGCCTCCCTCGCCTTCAGATATGGACAACTTTCTTGGTGACGCGGGTGACCCCGAGGAGAAGAGTAGGCGGCTCGCGGCAGTTCTTCGAAAGCAGAGACAAATGCTCCACGAGATCCAAGCGGATCGAGCCGCCAGCGAGCAGCGGCTGAGAGACCTGGAGAGGGATTATTTACTGCTGGCGGAGGAGATGAGGCAGGGGGTGAGGGGCGAGGCGGCTTCTCCTTGGATGAATATTAGGCGAATAGAGGAACACCTTCGCATTGTGCAACTGGAGCTCGACGCAGTTCGGGAGTACCACAATCCTCGCCATCCACCTGGGGAGGGGGTGCGAGGCCGGGGACGGTGGAAATGGCTCCAGTACTAAGCCTGGCGGCACTCGCCCCCCCCCCGTCCTCTCTTGCTCTTCTTATTATAATTTTTTATCTTTGGATTTTTTTTTGCCCTGTCCCTTTTCTGTTTTTAATTTCTCACCGTGTTAACAAACTCCGGCTCACTCTGCGAGCGTTAATAATCTAAATTTTATGTGATGTTGTGTTGTGATTCTTTTGCGAATGTTGTCATGCGGAACGATCTTCAATGGACTTGCGCTAAGGCGGGGTGGGGACTGGGGGGCAGGTCTGCAGGCGAGGTCGTGGGGTGGCGGGCCCTTTATCCGCACATACACCCCGCTCCTCCCCGACCGCTTAATTATTTCTGTCCTTTATAAATACCCCCCCCCCCTTTACTTTCACCGTACACCCCCAACTACCGCATTTATTGCCCCTGAGATCTTGTCTCTTTCTTCTTCTTGCACTCACCCCTCTACTTTTAACATGACACATACTGCTGCAACGGGGGAGACGCCGACCCCACGGATGACCGGTCCAAGTGCGCGCAGCAATTTTTGGTCCATTCCTTCTTCCTAGGCAACCTCACCGAGCAGTACTTGTCCTGCGTCGCCGAGTACATCCCCCCTGGCTTCGTCGCACGCGCCCCCACCAAAGACGAAGCGATTAACTCCATATATGAGGACGAGCTCGTGATCCCCATCTCGCACTTCGAGGTGGGGCTGCTTCTTCCTCTATGGCCCGAAATCCGCCAAGCCCTGAAATACTTCGGCATTGTCTCGACCCAGCTCAATACCAACGCGATTGTTATGCTTGTGGCATTCGCATGCTACGTGCGCAAAGAGCGGATCGAGTTCATCCTCAACGTATTTTGCAAGCTCTTCATCTTCCGAGAGACGAACGACGGCATCTGCTTCTTCTCCGGCTCGCAGTTCAAAGTGTGCGAGACCGCCAACAAACAGCATCACTGGATCATGAAGTTCATCTTCTTTAAAGGTAATCTAGGGGGTATCCCCTACTCGCCGGCCCAGCAGGAAGAGGCGACCTACCGCGTGTCGCAGGTGAGTGGCACGGCGCGAAGCTTTATCAGTTCTTCCTCCAGAAGACCTTCGAAGTCGCCTACCTCTGACGCCACGTCGACTCGCTACCCCCAGTTCTTCCCGACGATGGTACGAATCAGCTTTTGCCCCGTACTTTTCCCACCTCTCGTGGCTTCCCCGTTCTTCTATTAATAGTTCTACCCTTACGACGCAGGTGAGCAATTCATTCCTGAGAACCCCTCCCCCCCCCCCATGCAAGTGTCTGAACTCATACATCCGAGATCGTGCGAGTTGAAAAAGCAGCGGCTACCCACCGCGAGATGTCGAGTTCATCGACTCCTTCCAGCAGCAAGAAGAGGTCAGCACCCGCCAGCTATGATTTATCCCCCCCCAGCTGTCATGCTCAAACAAATGAAGAAAACAACGGCGTCCAAGGCGAAGGGGGGCGAGAGAGTCTCCAAAGAGAAGTCAAGGGGTGGGGATCCTGACCCTCCTGCCGATTCAAAGTCACCTGAGCAAGAGGAAGCGAAGCCCGACTCTCACCCAAACTTCAGGTTAGGACAGAAGGTTGAAGACAGCTCCGGCGAGTCTATGGTCCTTTGGGACAAGAAGCGGGGTCGAGCCTCAATCTTCACCCTCTTCCCTTCTTGGTCAAATCAAAGCCCCCATAGCGGGCACGCTTATGCCCTCTGTTACGGGCTCTACGGGCGGCAGGACGCGGCAAGATACCATGACCTCGACTCCTAAACTCTGGCCCGCGAGAGCTCGCGGGCTCAGCAGCGAGCCCTCGAGCTCTCCCACATGAACTCGCGCCGCACCTTTCATCTCCAGAAGGAGCAAGACAAAGTTGAAGCCGTGCGAGAGGCTGCGGTAGAGGAGATGAAAGGTCTAACGCACCGGTTGGCGATTTCCGAGAAGCTCCTGGCCGAGAGTTCGGCTGGGGTGGTAAGTCTTTAACTCCTTTGGATGCTTGTACTGTCATTACCAGCCTCTACTCGCCTTCCTCAGGACGTCGCCACAGCAGATTGGCTACGTGTGCGCGTCGCTTGCTTGGAGAAGGAGAATAAAGGATGGAAGGTTGAGGTCTATCGCTTGATGGACACCCTTCTCCCTCCAGAACGCGGTGAGCCGTCTCAAAAAGCCCCCCAGCAGGATGGAAAAGAGGGTCAGGGGCACCGCACGAAAGGTTGTCGAGCACACGGTCCTGATGATGCAGACCCTTGGCGTGCTAAAAGCCGACTGCGAGAAGATAACCGCCCAAGACCTGGTCCCGGAGCTGTTCATACCGGAAGATTCGTCCGCAAAGGAGGGTGACTCGCTCTTTGATGGCGAAGACAACGAAGAGGATGGGAGCGACATTGGTGGCGTTGATGACAAGGCCTGAAGGCGAGGACTTAGGATATGCATATGTATATTATTATTATTATCTTCTTTTCTCAGAGCACTCGCCCGTTATTTTCATTTTTGTTGTGTGTTCCCTCTCATGTACTCGTGGGCAAGGGCATTTTGTACTAGAACTCCTATTAAATATACATTGATTATGTTTTGGGGACTGCTTTCTTTCCTTGGCAAGTTAATTTTATTTTTATGCTCGCGAACGTTGAGAGATCTAGTGCGGTTCATTTCGTAATTCAAGTATGGGTACGGTCCAGCGCGCGCAAGCAGGATCATTAGTACTCGACTTGCCCACGCCCCTTTAGGAGGGTTTGCTCGGGTCTGCTCGGGGTACGGTCCAGAGCATGGACAACGGGTCTGCTCGGGGCTAACATTTCAATTATCACATTTTCAACCTGCCTTCGAGTGAGCCTACGGACCTACGAGCTTGTGAGAGTTTGGACAGCGGGTCTGCTCGGGGCTAACATTTCAATTATCACCTTCTTTCCAACATGCCTTTGAGTGAGCCTATGGACCTGCCAGCTAGTGAGAGTTTGGACAGCGGATTTGCTCGAGGCTAACATTTCAACTATCACTTTCTTTCCAACCTGTCTCCGAGTGAGTCTACGGACTTTCCAGCTAGTGAGAGTCTGGACAGCGGGTCTGCTCGGGGCTAACCTTTCAATTATCACCTTCTTTCCAACCTGCCTCTAAGTGAGCCTACGGACCTGTCAGCTAGTGAGAGCCTGTACAGCGGGTCTGCTTGGGGCTAACATTTCAACTATCACTTTCTTTCCAACATGCCTCTGAGTGAGCCTACGGACCTGCCAGCTCGTGAGAGCCTGAACAGCAGGTCTGCTCGGGGTTAACATTTCAATTATCACCTTCTTTGCAATCTGCCTCCGAGTGAACCTACGGACCTGTCAGCTAGTGAGAGCCTGGACAGTGGGTCTGATCGGAGCTAACATTTCAATTATCACTTTCTTTCTAACATGCCTCCGAATGAGCCTACGGATCTGCTAGTGAAAGTCTGGATAGAGGATCTGCTCGGGACTAACATTTCAATTATCACCTTCTTTCCAACCTGCCTTCGAGTGAGCCTACGGACATGTCAGCTAATGAGAGCCTGGACAGCGGGTCTGCACGGGGCTAACATTTCAACTATCACTTTCTTTTCAACATGCCTCCGAGTGAGCCTACGGATCTGTCAGCTAGTGAGCGCCTGGACAGCAGGCCTGTTCGGGGCTAACATTTCAATTATCACCTTCTTTCCAACCTGCCTCTGAGTGAGCCTACGGACCTGCCAGTTAGTGAGAGTCTGGACAGCGGGTCTGCTTGGGGCTAACATTTCAATTATCACTTTCTTTCTAACATGTCTTCGAGTGAGTCTACGGACCTGTCAGCTAGTGAAAGCCTGGACAATAGGTCTGCTCGGGGCTAACATTTCAATTATCATCTTCTTTCCAACCTGCCTCCGAGTGAGCCTACGGACATGTCAGCTAATGAGAGCCTGGATAGCGGGTATGCTCGGGAATAAGATTTCAACTATCACTTTCTTTCCAACCTGCCTCTGAGTGAATCTACGTACCTGTCAGCTAATGAGAGTCTAGACAACGGGTCTGTTCGGGGCTAACCTTTCAACTTCACTATATCATGAGAGAACATAATCCATACTCAGAGAAAAATAAATTACAAGCAATATATCACAAAAAATATTCAATCTTGTTATTTAAACTAAGGGTAGAAACGTTTCTGGTCATCACCACTACAAGTGTGACCTATGGTCACTCCATCCACATTCTGGAGGCGGTACCCTCCTGACTTTAAGACCTTCTCAACTATGTAGGGACCCTCCCAGTTAGGATTGAGCTTCCCAACAGCCGCCGACCTCCTGGTTGCATCGACTTTCTTTAGGATCAGGTCTCCCTCCACGAACCGTTTGATCCTGATATGCTTGTCGAAGTAGTTGGCCATCCAGCGCTTGACCTCCTCTTGTCGAATGGTGGTCGGGTCTCGGAGTTCTTTCATCAGGTCCAGTGAGAGTCACAGCTCGTCTTCATTCTCTACTCTCCAATCTTCCTCTCCTTCTCTTTCAGCTACCACCCGTGGCGACTTGACCTCAAACTCCACTGGAAGCACGACCTCGCAGCCATGGGAAATTTTGAAGGAGGCCTCTCATGTGGCTGTGTTGGGGATAGTTCTCAGGGCCCATAGGACCGAGGGAAGTTGCTCTACCTAGTTTTCCTTCAGGTTCTACACCTTCTTCTTCAGCAGGTTCACGATGATCTTGTTTGCCGCCTCCACCTGCATGTTGCTCCTGGGATAGTGGACTGACGCAAAACTGAGGTTTATCCTCAGATGGCTACAAAAGCTGACGAACTCTTCACTGGCAAACTGTGGCTCATTATTAGTGATTATGGATTGAGGAAATCTGTGCCGGCAGATGATTTCTCCCCACACAAAGCTACGGATTACTTGGGACGTCGCTTTGACCCGCGTCTTGACCTCCAACCACTTCGAGAAGTAGTTGACCATGACCACGAGAAACCTCCTTTTCCCACTTTTCCGGGGAAAAGGTCCTACCAAGTCCATCCCCCAAATTGCGAAGGGCCAAGCCGTCGTGATATTCCTAAGTCACTGAGCCGGTAAGAGTTAGAGTGGAGCAAATAGTTGACACTTTAGACATCTTGCAAACTCCGTCGCATCCTTGTTCAGGGTCGGCCAGAAATACCTTTGCCTCATCACCCTCGACTCCAAGGTCTTGCTTCCTGAGTGGTTTTCGCACTCACCGGAGTGAACTTCTTCTAAAATCTTCGGGACCTCCTCTTCGGCCACACACCGTACCAAGAGCCACGAAAGGGTCTTCTGGTATAAACCACCTTCGTGCAACAGGTAGAATGTTGACTTGTGCCTGAAGAGCTTCTTGTCCGGGAACTCCTCTGAAAACTTGCTCGTTGTTAAGAAAGTTACAAAGTGGTCCATCCACGAGGGGCGTTGATCTATCTCAATCAGCTCTCCTTCGATGGATGGGAGAAACAAATCCGTCAAGGTCCCTCTAGCCCGAGGCCCATCCTTAGCCAACCGATCAGCTGAGGTGCTTTCTTCCCGTGGTACGTGTCGAATAGAGAAGGTTCGGAAACCCCTGATGAGCCCCCTCACCTTGGCAAAATACCTTATAAGTGTGGGTTCACTCATCTCAAATTCACCCCTGACCTGTGACGCTACCACCATTGAGTTTGTGAGAACCTCCACATCATCCACCCCAGTTCCCTGGCCAGACGCAGTCCCGCGATCACTGTCTCATACTCCGTCAGGTTATTAGAGACGGGAAAATGTATCGTCGCGGCTTGTTCTATCCTTGTTCCTTGGGGGCTTTCCAACATCACCCCCTCTTAGGGAGTACCTCCACGAAGCTCCATCTACCAGCAACTTCTAGGAGACCTACAGGGCAGTCCCTTCTTCCTCCACCTCGATCACATAGTCAGCTAAAAAATCCGCTACCGTCTGAGCCTTTATCGATAGGCGGGGGATGAAAGAAATATCGAATTCACTCAACTCTACTGACCACTTGGCAAGTCTTCCAGAATGTTCTACCCCTTTGAAGATTTTGCGAAGTGAGTGGTCGGTCACGAGTGCGCTTGAAAGTATGATCTAAGCTTCCTGGCAGAGATGACCAAGGCAAAGGCCAATTTCTCTAGAATCGAATATCAAAGCTATGCATTCTTTGAGACCTTGCTCACATAATAAATTGGCAGTTGCTTCCTGCCCCCTTCCCGGACCAGGATCGAGCTTACTGCATCTACCACTATCTCAAGGTATAAAGTTAGATCCTCTCCCTCCTTAGGTCCTTGGAGAAGTGGAGTCTTTGTGACTTGATACTTCGAGGCTTGAAAAGCTTCCTCGCACTCTTCCGACCACTCAAATTTTTGGTTGCCTCGTAACACCTTGAAGAAGGGCGAGCACTTCTCCCCTGCTCGAGAGAGGAACTAGCTAAACCCCGCAAGCTCTTCCCTGCCAGGCGTTGGACTTCCTTGGCGCTTCGCGGTGACTCCAACTTCATTATGGCTTTCACCTTATC
Source organism: Platanthera guangdongensis (assembly GCA_039583875.1). Lineage (NCBI taxonomy): Eukaryota > Viridiplantae > Streptophyta > Magnoliopsida > Asparagales > Orchidaceae > Platanthera > Platanthera guangdongensis. Next base: position 298,416,528 of record CM077153.1, read on the forward strand.
AGGGTTAGGCTTCACTCCCGCCGGGGTAAGGAGGTACCCGGGAACTTCCCTCTGCTGTCCCCCAAAACGTACTTCAAGGGATTTAGCCGCATCATGAACTTCTGCAGTGTGGCAAAGGTTTCCTCAAGGTCCTGGAGGTGAGAGCGCATGTCCTTGCTCTTCACCATGAGGTCGTCCGCAAACACCTGCAAGTTCCTTCCCCTCTGCTTCCTAAAGATTCGGTTCATCATTCTTTGATATGTTGCCCTTGTATTTTTCAGCCCAAAGGGCATCATTTTATAACAGTAGCACTCATCTCTCGTGATGAAGAAGACATCTTTGACATCTGGCGGGTGCATCCTGATCTGATAATAACCTGAAAATGCATCCAAGAAACTCATCACAGAAAAACCAACGGATGAGTCAACCAGCGCGTCGATTTTAGGCAAATGGTAATAATCCTTAGGACATGTTTTATTTAAAAGAGAAAAATCAACACACATTCTTCATCGACCATCCTCTTTCTTCACCATTATCATATTGGAGACCCAGTCTGGGTACTAGATCTCCGATACAAAACCTGACTTGAGAAGTTTCTCCACCTCCTCCTGGATGGGCTCCTCCAGTTTGTCGGTGATGGTCCACTTCTGGAGGATGGGACGAGCCTTCGGGCCGAGGTTAAGACGGTGTCATGTCATGTCTGCATCGATGTCTGGCATGTCCGTCGCGCTCCATGCGAAGACATTCACGCTCTTCTGGATGCACTCTAGTATCTTCCCCTGATCTTTTGGGCTCAAACCTTCACTGACCCGCACCTTCTTTGTCCTCCATCCCTGGGTAAGAACCTTCATCTCTACTACCTCTTCCACTGCTTCTAGCTAGGACTGCTCCTCCCATTCGCTCCTTTCCCTCTCTCCTGGAACGAGGGCCTCTTCCTCCTCCCCTTCTTCCACCGTCATCAACTCGGCCTAAACTTTTGTCACCTCATCCGTCCCCTCCTCCTGGGCGCGGACTTTCTTCTCCCCTGCTTCCCCTGCCACCTTCATCACCTCTCCCAGCATTGTCGGCTCCCTCATCACCTCCTCCTCAGCCACTTCAGCGTCGCCCTCCTGCCTTGCACGTTCCTTCATCGTCTTCTCCACTTCCTCGGCCTCTGTCATCCACGAGATGGTGTTGACGGCAGTCATGTAGCATCGCCTCGCCACCTGAGGGTCTCCCATGATCCGAACTTGAACGCCTCCGCTGTTGAATTTAAGACACTAATGGAAAGATGAAGGAACCAAGGTTGTCAGGATCGAGATCCTAGATGAGATTGTTTCAAGGTAGGATCGGATCTGATAGTAGGGTCGGATCGAGGATCGGTTTACAAAATCAGGATCGATTTATAAACTCGGGATCGTATGATCGTAAGATCCTATGATCTGAATCGCGATCCTAACAACCTTGGAAGGAACACAGCGGAAGGCGTTGATGAGGGGGCGCCTGAAAATTGTGTTATAGCTGCTCGGAGCGTCAACGATGACGAATCGACAGTTCCTCGATACTCCCCCCAATGTCACATGGAGCCCGACTTCGCCTTCTACTTCCTTCCTTTCTCCTGAAAACCCAAATAATGGTTCATCTGAGCCTAGCACCCTTCTTGTCTCTACCTTCATTGTGTCAAAGGCCTTTTTGAAGATCACGTTCACGAAAGTCCCGTTATCAACCAGAATCCTGGAGATCGTGAAGTTCTCGATTGTCGTCTGGATCACCAAGACATCGCAGAACGGATCTTCATAGTCTGTCATGTCTTTCAATGAGAAAGTAATCTTTTCCTCCGGAGGCGCGTTCTGGGAAGTCGAAGCGACGCTCCTTCTGAACATCGTTTGGAAGCTCCCCTTGCGGGTGGCCTCGATCGCCACTCCTCCATGGATCACTCTGATCCCTCCTCGGACGTCTATGTCAGCATGGTCCCCACACTTATCCTTATTTCCCTCTCCGACCAGAACCTCCTCGATCCGCACCGGTTGTTGCTACTGTGTCGGATCTCTTGCTCTTCTTATCTCCAAAACTCTGTGCAGGTGGTCGTTGTGTGGCCTTCTTCCTAGTGGAAGTCACAGTAAGGCAACTCCACCCTGCCCCCTCGTCTTCCTCCTCTTCCATTCCCCCTTCTTCCCCTTTTACCTCGGACGATCGTCATAGCTTGTTGTTGTGGGGGGAGGGGAGGCCTCGGGCCCTATCTCCACCTCGGAGGGTTGAACCCCCCTTGCCCCCCGTGGTAATTCCCCTTGCCATGAAATCCTCTCCCTTGCCCCTGAACAGGTCCTCCCTGGGGTCACCAGGCCAGCCAGTTTTTTGGCTCCTGATGCCCCTAACCTTGTTGTTGTCCCTAGAACCCCTGACCTCAAGTTCATCTCCCCTCCTTGCTTACTGCTGACTACTTCCACCCTGCTCCTTCTCTTCTCCTTCACCTAATCTAGCCAATTTTCTGGCGAAAGTTGGATTCGCCACCTCCCCCTCAATCTCCTTAGTCGCCCTCTTCAACAAGTCTTCAAAAGACAGTGGAGGTTCCCTTTTCAACTATACCCTGAATAACCCCTCACGAAGCCCAAGGGTGAAGGCTAACATCAGGGTATACCTCAGTACCTCCTGAACCAAGAGAACCACCTCCTGCAACATGTCCCCATAACTCTTCAGCGTCTCCTCCGGATCTTGCTTGATTGCGAACAGGAACTTCGCTCTCTTCTTCCTCTTCTTCGACGTCGAGAACCTCAACAGTAAACACCGACGTAGGTCCTCAAAGCAATAAATCGAGCTAGTTGAAAGCTGGTGAAACCAGTCCCTCGCTTTCTCCTTAAAGGTGATGGCGAAGATTCGGCACTTGAAGGGATCCGACATCTGATCGATGGAGACGGCATCCTCGAATCATTGGACATGTTGCACAGGATCATCCCTGGCCGTGTAGTAGAACATCTCTGGCTCTCTAAACCCCTCTGAAACTGGAGCCAAGATGATCAACTCCCTAAAGGGGCTCCCTCCTCCTACAGGGCGAGTTGACCCCTCTCGCGGCGCCGGCTCATTGGTCCCGCCAGCACTCGCCGGGCTGGGGAACAACTCTCGCCCGGCGAGAACCCTCTCGCCACCTTCAGCAGGCACCTCCTTCCCAGGTCGCTGGGCAGGGGCGTCCTCGCCCAGAGATGGGGGAGCAACCTCCAGGACGAAAGGCGTCGCCCACTCGCTTTTTGCAGCGAATGCGAGATGAATGGTGTGCAAAACCTCCCTCATGAAATCTTCGAGCACCCTTACGGTGACTCCATTCGCTGGTGGTGGCAGGTTGCCTGAGTCGGCTCCTTCTCCTTCACCTCCAGCCATGAAGCTTAGCTCAAGATTTTCTTATGCAAGCTACGGTCCACGCTCATCGCACCAAAATGATGAAACTGAAACCCGGTCTTAAGAAGAGTTCGGACTCAAGGGGTGTAGCTCACACCTACTTCTCCTGAGCCAGAACACTTGACTGGTGGCTAAGAACTGAGGAACAGACCCAGAGCTGCAGCGAGTAGGTCCCGCTACACACCCAAAAGATCGAAGAGAGCTTCCTCTCCTAAGCCAATGCTGGAGTTGGGCACCTTGTAGGGCACTGGAAGTCAACCAAAGTTGATCAGAGAAGAAAGAAGCCAAAGAAAAAACCTTCCCTCCAAAGGTTCCCTTAAGGGCCTATTTATAGTTTTCCAAATCTGGTTTGTACATAGCGGAATCCCGTTTTTTGGTTTTACTATACGCAACCAAAATTGGTCTGCCAGTAGCGAAACTCCGCTATTTGGAGGGGCTGTTAGCAGGCCAAAACGGAATTCATCTAGAAGAAAACCACTGAGAGAATTCACCACATGCTTGGGGGCGGCGAGTGCTTGGTGAGGCTCGCACTCGCCGCTTGCCATGATGTCGGGTGAGTGCGGGTCGAGGCAGGCCAAAGCACCCCACTCTCCCCCTGCTTGCCCTTGGTATAAACTGCACGCGAGTCCGGCGAGACCTTACCACTCGCGAGCTGAGAGAGATTCAGCCACTCGCCCACTCAACTCGCCTTGACCTATGTGGTCCTTCCCGGTCGAGACATCATCACAGAAGCCCACTTGCCAAATACGGGGTTGTACAATAGCATCCCTTAACTATAGGTCTTGACTCTGTCATTGACCTTGCGTAATGTCTCAAATAACCCATTATAATAAAGACTTTAATCCTTGACCTCGATCCTAATAAGCCCGGGTGTTAAACACATATGATCTCACTGATCTTCATAGAATTATCGCTCTTATGTTGGAAATAAAGTAAGAATTAAGATCATTGACATTCCCACACTTAAAGAGAACAAAGGTGTTGATCTCTCACATTTTTTTTATCCTGTCATAAAAACAATTAGAATATATTCAAGATTGTGAAATTACATCTGACACAGCGCAATAATTTTATTACTTCACTTCACTTAGATACAAATGCATGTACACATATTTATAACCGGGAGGAGTGACAACTTAACTCTAAACCACGATGTGGGACTAAACTATACAAGATTCCTTTAATAGGTCATAGAGTTACATTGGATTATACATAAGTTTTCTTCTACAATGATATAGATTTTTCCTAACTGACTAAATGTTTTCCAAAATTTTGGCACAATAATACTTACTTTACAAATGAGAATCATTAAATAGTTAGTAAATAATTATAAGTACGTGGATTTTAATTGAATAATGAAAGAAACCAGACAACAATTCTGCCAAGAATAAAAAATAAACTAACTTTTTTCATGCAACAGCACAATATGTTTCTGAAAAAATTTAAACTATTTATCACCACTAACAATTTATGTAGCTTTGGGAAAACAATTTCTACCTAGTTTATTCTATCAACTTTATCAACATTGACTACTACCTATTTTACCAACAACTACCACAAATAAACAAGAACCATACCAAAAAAAACTTCTTCCCTAAAGACCTATGACATAAAATGATTATTTTCCCAAGCATTCATCAAAGCTTGATTTTCTTACTACATATATGCAAAGAATCTTTCTTTCAGGACTACCCTCAACTAAAAACCCAAAATCTCATTCAATAACGAGTAACATATGGTTTCAATTCAAATTCTGATTTGTCTAACATGCATAAAGTATTCGTTTTGATGGCTCCAAAATGTATCCCTTCACATGGTCAACTTCTAGATCAAAACCTATTAGGAGTAACAAAAACTGAATTAATATGCCATCTTCCTTCAGACTGGTCAATTAGAACAAAGTTATGCCCCTAATTTGAGACAATTTTGAAGTGGTGAGTTCCCATTTGAGAAGAACAAAGTTCCACGGTAAGAAGACGGCTATTTGATGCGTACCTAAATGTTTTTGTGGATGGTGGTCGATTTCCCTAAGGAAGAAGCATGAACAGGGATGGGGTTTTGTAGAAAAGAAGAGAAACAAAACTAAAGGGGAAAAAGGAGAAGAGCTCACACCACAGCAATCAATTTCACATATTATACGATTCACGGCACAAAAAAGAGTATTTATACTCCTTACATTTGCTTCCAGTTATACAGGTGGTAATAGTTACAAGGTAAGAACGGAAATAACTGTAAGTTTAAATAAGCAACCACAAGTAACGATTAAGGTCATAACTGTCATTGCCGCATAATTACACGGTTCAAATTTATCACACAAAAAAGCATGTATCAATACTTCTTCCTTCCAATTATCCTTGTTCCCAAATATCAAAAGAAACTGAAGCATCATTCATCCTTGCTATCAGTTTGAGGGTACCTCGTGATTCTCACGGGCTTTAAGAGCATATATAAATCGAAGGATTCATGTCGAGGTAGATGGAAGAAGAGTATCATCCTTGATTTCTCCCTTTTAACTGGCTCTTTTCCTACCCAGGGACTTGCAATGATATCTCAGGTGATGAAACTTGCAGAAACACCCATGAGGACAACTCCTGGTGGCTTCCAAAATGAGATGTATAGTTGTGCTTCTTACAGCACCAGTTTACATCGGGCCATCGGCGCAACGTACAGATGTCCCGCTTGCCCGCTGGTGGTTTTCATGGCTAAGTCGGATGTATTCCTCTTTTTTTATGAATAAGCCCCTAGGAACAGAGAATTTCCAAATAATGTTTCCCGATTGTTGGCGTGTAGGCAACGACGAGTGATCATCTGATGTGTTTATGAAATTGTAGTATTGATCGTTTCGGTTGGTAAGGAGTTAGATTCCAGGTGATGATGGTGTCTCTAGCATAATCAAATGTTAGGAAGAAACGGTCTCCTGCCCCCTAGCCAAAGTTGTGATCATGCGCCGTATTTCATCCATCGCCATCAACTATCTAAAGTCCATCTCTCGCACCATTTGTTTGATCTCTTTGATGTCCCTTTGCATGTCTTGATGCAGTGCGTTCTCGCCTTCCATCCCAGTTGTCAACAAAAAGATTTTCTATACCACTGATGTGTACCTAAATGTTTTTGTGTGGAAGGTGGGTGATTCCCTTAGTGAACAGAGATGGGGTTCTGTATAAAGGTATAGAAACAGAACTAAAGTAAAAAAGAAAAGATTTTAGTTCACACAATAGAACAATCAATTTCATATATATGATTCACGGCGTAATATGGAGTAAATATACTCCTTATATTCGCTTACAATTATACAGGGGGTAACATTTATAAGGCAGGAACGGAAATAACTGCAGGTTTAAACAAGCAACCACAGGTAGCTGCTACTGCTGTAATTACCATTGCCGCATTATCACACAATTCAAGTTTATCACAATAAAGAAGCATATCACTGCTATTCACTAATTTTTGGTGGTGCGGATAACTAACACGAAGCGGTGCGCTTCAACCTTTCCATGTCGGAACCTGTTAAGCGAGCAAACCAGTGGATAAATTCGTTTTGAAATTGAATTAAGAAACAATGTGCTTAAACCCTTCGTTTGACGGAGCCGACCAGCCGTAATAACAAATAACAAAACGATTGCGTACAGTATATGAAAAGAGGGAATCAAACAGAGGTAGGTTTTCATGCCTGAGCTTCTTTGGTAGGAGCTAGGGTTTCGCAGGGACCGCCAGAATCTGACTCGTTGAGAGCTGCGATGGAGAACTGCGAAGAGGGAGATCACGATGATGGTTTGAAGAGCGCGAGGAGAGGGAGAGAGAAAACTATAGAGAGGGGGAGAGAGAGGGGGAGATTGAGTATATTCACCATGGCTTCAGTCAGTTCCGAGCATCAGTAGGGCGGTCGAATAGGACGGAGATAGGCGGAGCCGCCGGACCTTAAAAACGGAAATTGGGAACGTCAAACCCCGAGAATCTGTTTGTTTGGGCGGCAGCAGCATGGTGGTATAGAAAAGAGCAATGTTATAAGCACACCATTTTACGCTATCGTCACACTAATTCTAACTTAAAAAATACAAAAAATCCAACTCAACTCCGTTAACCGCACAGCGTTTTGTTTCTCTTCCTCCGCTTCCACCTAACGACGTTGAGCCCGACCTTCGGAAATCCCCGATCTTCCTCTCCTCCAGCACGGCGTTGATCGCATCCTCTGCTGGATCCTCATAAATCCCACTCGATTTTCAGCGCCGGCGTCGATCGCATCTCTCGGCTCTAACTCTCCTCCTCTCCTGAATGCGAGCAGCTTCAAAGCTCCGTCTCCATTTGTCTTCGCGACCCCGCAATTTCTTCAGAGTTGATCCAGGTTCTCGCTAGCGATATTCACGTGCTATCTCGTTTACTTGTCGGGCTCGTATTTGACGGTGTTGTTTTTGTATTTTCTCCAAATTGTTTAGGCAGTGGTTTTTTTTTCCGCGGGTTCTTGAGTAGGCGGCGTTCGGATCGGTTTCCGACGCAGCGGTCATCTCCTCTGTCGCAGGTGAGCTCTATTCGTTGGACATGAGAAAATTATATAGTATACCGCTATAATCACCAGTTTGTGTGTAGTTAAGCGTCTTATCTGCTTAAAAAATGGTGTTCTAACTTCTAAGTCTAAAATGCTCTCATTTGTGTAAGGAAACAGAATATCGCCTCCATTGCAGAGATTGAAGCCTTCCCGTTTTGAACTATGAAAAATATTAACGATTTATGTTTATTAATCAATTAGTAATTTTGGTGAAAATAGCGTATAGAAAGGAAGTAGAATTATTCCATTTTTTTTGTGTCAATAACAATTAAAATTTGGTGTGTCAATAAACGTGTTGATGGTGAAAATAAAATAATCTATGTGTCAATCAATTTGGTTGTCAAACATAACATTGGTGTGCTTATAACCTTGCAAAGCAAATTGGGATGAAGGGGGTTTTGGGCCTTTTGGCACATTCCAACCCTGAAATATGAGATTTTGGCATTTTTTATAATTTTAAAAATTGACATCCCTGAAAAGTTCAAGATGTTTAGATCTGGATAGCATCAAAAATGCTCATTGTGACACTTTGCATTTGCAATTATTGTTGGTGTTGTCCGAACCTAAATACCCTTGAATGGCATTTTTGATGTTGTTCTGACATAAATACCTTTGAAATTTTAATCTGAAGATGCAAAGCGTCAGATATCGTTAATTGGGGTGTAAAGTGCCAATTCAAAAATTTGACATGCAAAGTGCCAATTTTAAAGATTAGGAGTGCAAAATAATTTTGGGTCATATTTATAATTTTATATACTATAATCAATAATAATAATAATATTAGGGAATTGTTATAGTTGTCGTAGTTTTGGCTATTGGCACCGCATATACTTAAATTTAGAGGATAAATTCAATCCTAAAAAACCTAATGGCACCCTTTAATTTGCCACCTCCCCTACTGTAGCCGTCACGATCACGTCGAACCCTAGGTGTCGCTCCCACCCTTCGCACTCCCTCCCGCTCGACGTTCCAATCGCAGCCCCCCCCGACCCTCAACATCTCTCCAACCGCCGCCACATCCCCTCCATCCCTCAAGATCTCTGCCTTAATTAAGGTCTGGTTCATGCGGTCGTGACCGCTTGACCGGTGAAAATAAGTCCTCCCAAACGGAGCTTAAATCTCCTTCCTCTGGTTTTGTTTTTTTTTTTTTTTTTTTTCACCATTGTCGCATCTCAAATCCTAGAAATTTCTTCTTTGCATTTTTTTCTTTCTATTTTCGTAGATCTCTAAGATCTCCAGTCCCTAAGCAGCGGCTCAACCATTAGGATCTGATATTTCATCTTCCCTTGCATGTTTGATGTTATTGTTTGGAGTGTATATGTATGTTTCACCTAGTTGTGTTTGTATTTCATTGATTTTTCAGATGCTGGATATTGAAATGAAAGATGAAAAAAAAAGTCAACATCGTCATGAAAAGTATATTATCGAAGTTATATTATGAAATCGTGGTGATTGATTGACACGTGTCTTTAGTCATGCTTTGTGTGCATGTGTGAGTTAATGAATATTATTTATTTGCAGTTTGGATGATAGTAATATGGATTTATCTGTTGATCTTGTCATACTGATAAAATTAAGTGCATGTTATTCAATTCGCAATAGATCAAGTTTTCTTTACAAGAGAACCTTAATTGAGTAGGCTAAATATGTTGCGCGGAGTTTGTGTTTTGTTATTACGATTAAACGTTTACATAAGAAAGTTGTCGTCTAACACAACGTGTTCTTTTGTGGTGTGATAGATGAGGATGTCTTAGAGCCAATCAAAACAAGAACTTTGAGAAAAGGGAATTTGAAAATCGTCAAGTTACACGATGTGAATGTCCGTTTTCTATTTCCGGAAAAAAAAAGTAGCAAATATGGATGATTGGAAGATTACAATTATTTGCGTGAAGCAAAACCATGATATTGTTGACTTGAATACATACGAAATTTTACTTTTAATAATAATATTTACAATTTTTTTTAGGAATAAATAATATAATATCTTAATAGAATTTATCCAAAATGAAAAATATGTATTTAGAATTTTGAAAACATTAAATAAATACAATAAAAAAGTTAAGTAAAATAAAACATGGGTAAGGGCGTGAGAACACAACCTAAAGAAGTTGCATCATCCTCTGACAGGTCTTTCAACTGATGCTCACTTCTCCAAGATACAACACCCGACTAGATCCCCAAAATTTGATGTGCTCGGACACCGAAAAAAACATCTAGCATCCGAACTTTCACTAGATGAAGCAATGTAGAATCGTAAGAAAAATATATCAAAAAAATAAGTGAGCTTAAGGTGAAGAAAATGGTAGAGAAATGTATGTATATCTCATTCTCATACTTTGGAGAGCTACTTATAGATTTAAACAGCTCTCATAACTTATTAAAATATTTATTACACTTAATTATATTAATTATACAATATATTAATAATTATTATTATTGATGGGGTCATGTATCATTTATAGCAAAACGGTGTGCAATTATCTGACCTTCATCACCCTCACTAACTTAGTCGTGTCAAAAAGCCCGATCGGGCCGGGCTTTGGCCGGGCCTGATAGGGCCGGCCATTTTCCAGCCGGCTCAGTTTGAGTCGGGTCGGGCCGAGCTCGGCTCCCTATTAAAGAGGGGCCCGATTAGGCCCTTCAGGCCGGGCGGGCCGCCCTGAATACAGAAGACGAGATTTAATCCCACCTAAATTGGCAAGACTTTATCCCACCTCTCCTAATCACAGATTCACAGGCGGGATTTAATCCCGCCTATGATTAGGCGGGACTAAGTCCCGCCTCTGAATAGGCGGGATTAAAATCCCGCCTGGCGGGATTAAATCCGGCCAGGTTCTGGCTTAGCCTGGCGTCGGGCTCAGGCTACTCGATGCCCCCGGCCCGGGCACCGGGCCAGGCAACCAGCAATAATGGGGCCCGCTAAGGGCCCCAATCTCGGCCTTGGCCCGGTCGGGCCCGCGGGGGGGGGGGAGGGGGGAGGGGGGGGTGTTTGGGGGGGGGGTGGGGGGGCTTTCCGTGTCCGGACTTTTGCCCACTACTACTAACTTAGTGGGATCACGGGGGTAACCATCGCGCGCAACTCGATCGGCGCCCCAGCTATTTGCACGATTAGCACACGAGATCTTGCCACATGTACGACTAACCGCCCGTGGTCGGTTGAAATGGCCGGCAGCCGCCCCCCCCCCCCCCCCCCCCCCAGCAGCACCCCCCCCCCCCCAGCAGCAGGCCCCTCCAGGGTCGGGACGCTCCCGGCCTCACCTCCAATCGTGGCCACTGCTCGCGGCCGCTAATCCGTGCCGCAAGGAGCATTCGGTGCCTCCGCCGACCATGTCTGCGCCCGCGAGTTTGCGGTGGCAAGGCGCGGCGACCGACCTCCCCAGCTGGCGGGTATATCCCTTCTCGCGAACCGCTAGGGGCGGCCGGCATCATGGAAGGCTGCGCCACCTTGCGGGTCGCGACCGCAAGGACGGCTGGCCCGCCTTGCTCGCCCACGGCCTGTCGCCCCGCCTTGTTCAGCCATGGTCGGCCGCTCCTCCATCTGCGACCCTTCTTCCTCCCACGGCAGACGCCCGCCACCGGGGGCTCGTCAACTGTAAACCATTGATTGTGACCTCCTCTCCACCATTTGATCGTTCCATCACGATCGTCTGTTGAATTTTCTCAAAGTGGTCAGCAAGATAGCCTAAAACCAAATGAAATTCTCAGAAACTATCCAGTTACACCTTGATCATGCGGAAACCCAAAAAGCAAGCTTAACACCAAATGCAAAGGAAGAACAAGCAGATCTCATATTTATAACACTTATTTACATAGTGAGGTATACATAGCGAGACATGATTTCGCCAGTACACAAGCTAAAACCAGAAAGCACAAAACAAGCCGGGCGGACAGAGCAGGAGACCGTCGAGACCGTCGAGTCCACCAAGGTCACCGAAGCCGCCCGAGCTGTTGCTGCTACATGCCGAATAGACACGGAGTCTGCCGAGACCGCGAGGTCACGCGGACACATCGTTTTTCGCTGACTGTTGATGAACTGAAGAACGGACCATCTACCCGCCTGAGACCGGCGGACAGGTATTGGAACTTGGAAACTCTGAAACAGAGAACTAACAAGCCGCAAAAGCAACCTGCTGTGACCGCAGAGACCGCACACTTCACAGAACTTGACCGAAGTCAAAGCCAACCTCCGGGCTCCTTGAAGCTAGTCGCGTGACCTGCACACAACAAACTGTTACTCTACTCAACCCGCGCGGACAGAAAATCCAGACCGCAACAATTGACCAAGCTCTACTTACTGTTCACTCAGTTACTGTGGATGTGTTGGGGGGTCTATTTATAAGTGAGGTGAGGAGTGTGGTCACCACCCTAATGAATAGCATCACCGCCTCAGCCCGCGCGCCACACAACAGTCCGCCAAGTCCGCAAGGACTTGGCCAAACTCCAAACCTTCGGAGCCAGGTCAAAGATAGTCTGCCCACTATGCCACAATGCCAGCTCACAACAACACAGGCACTGCACCAGCCCGCCCAATGCAAGCATTGTGCCAGTCCGCCCAACGCAAGCATAGCGCCAGTCCACCACTCAACACAACATGAGGACACACTCGCAACATGTTGCATCAGTCCGCAATTTACCACAACATTCGGACACAATCACAACTCTTGTTGCATCAGTCTGCATACTGTATGCGGACAAAGAGGCAGCCCACACATCTCGCCAACAACATGCCATAGTCCGCCACGAGTGCACGACCAACAAGCAGTCCGCCCGGTCAACAGCGGACTCTGCGGACACCACGGACTTGTCACAGAGTATGACCAAGTCCAGCAGCCCACCAAGCAACTAGCGCGAGCACGGAGGACACAGAAGATCCAGACCGCCAATCATCAGGAGAGTCCGCCACATGGATGTGAAACATCCATCCCATCATGGAGAGCTCGCAAGGACCAATGCCCATCTCAAAGCCAGTCCACAAATGCGGACTTCGCGGACGCATAAACACAAGTCCGCCATAACCCGCGATACAACTCCAATCCGCTTGGTTACTCAAGAACTGGTTGACTGCTAGACCGCAGAACAAGCTCAGCACCGCCAACAGTCTGCCAAACACAGTCCGCTCAGGCTGCTCCACTAGATTCCCCAAGTCGCTAAGACTTCCTTGGTCATGGATAATCCAGGCCGCACACCCAGTCCGCCCATGTCGTATACCAGGCAGCACAAGACGCTCCTCAAGAACAACCAAGCCACCAAGTCAGGTCACCCAGGTCGCAACCAGTAGTCCGCCCAGGCTGCGGACTCAGACCGCACAGGCCGCTCAGACCGCCCGGCCCCCACTTTCACTTCACAAATTTCAACACTTCACACCTTGAAGTGAGAAGTGGTGATCAAGCCAACAAGCTTCGTAATCGCTGAAATGGCCCCTTCGACAGCGGCTTCGTGAAGATGTCAGCAAGATTATCTTCACTCCGAATATACCCGACCAGAAGAGATCCCTCCAACACCTTTTCCCTTATGAAGTGGTGCTCGATCTCAATATGCTTGGTCCTTGCGTGACACACTGGATTGTTCACCAGTTTGAGAGCACTTTCATTGTCACCTCGGAGTAAAGTAGGTCCCTGCACTTCTTCATGAACATCCTCTATCAGCCTCCTCAACCAGATGGCTTTCCGAGCAGCCAAGGTCGAAGCCTTTTACTCTGCATCTGTAGTAGACACTGACACTGAGTCCTGCTTCTTGCTACATCACGAGATACCAACTGATCCACAAGTGAACACATAACCCGAAGTTGAACTTCGATCATCCGAGCCACCACCATAATCAGCATCCGTGTATCCAAGCAAAGAAACACTGTGTCCCTACTATAGAGGAGTCTCATATCAAAAGTCGCCTTGACATACTTCAAGATGTTCTTTGACGCTACAAGATGAGACTTCCTTGGTTCAGCCATAAACCGACTTACTCGGCCAACAGCGTAAGCAATGTCTGACCTTGTAATAGTTAAGTAGATCAAGCTCCCAACTAGAGCTCTGAACACCAAGGGATCAGGAAGAATCTTTCCCTCATCTCGTCAAAGCTTCAGACTAAGATCCAGAGGAATATAGCTACTCTTCCCTTGGCCCATGCCAAATCGACTCACAATGCGATCCGCATAACCCTTTTGGCAAATGAGTATCCCGCTATCCTTCCTCTCCACTTCAAGATCAAGAAAGTGATGAAGCTCTCCCAGTCTTTCATTTTAAAGCGTATAGCAAGCTCAGCCCTGAGCCTAGCTACTTTCTCCTCTGAATTCCCTGTGATGATCATATCATCTACATACAGCAGGACCAAGACTTGAAGATCCCCCTTCTTCTTGACGAACAAGCTAGAATCTGAGTTGGAAGCAAGATAACCGCAGAATTGAAGATACTATGTTATCTTTCCATACCAAGCTCTAGGAGCTTGCTTCAACCCGTAAAGAGCCTTCCTGAGCTTGCAGACATAGTCCGGATGAACTTCAGAAACAAATCCAAGTGGCTGATCCATAAAGATGTCTTTATCAATTTCTCCGTAAAGAAAAACATTCTTCACATCAAGCTGCCACATCCTCCATCCCTTGCAAGCAGCCAAGGCCATCACCACCCGAACCGAAGTCATCTTTGCAACTGGACTAAATGTCTCCTCATAGTCTTCTCCATACTGCTGTGAGAATCCTCGAGCAACCAGCAAAGCATTGTATCTATCAATGCTCCCATCAGCCTTCTTCTAAAACTTAAACACCCACTTGCAAGTCACTGGAGTAATGTCATTAACCTTGGGCACAAGGTCTCAGGTTTCATTCTTCTTGAGAGCAGCAATCTCTTCCTTCATGACATCATCCCACTCCTTCACTCCAGTGGCCTCATTGAAGTTTACAGGCTTTCGCTCATCCAGAGGACCTGCAAAGAAGCAGGAGACAAAACTCACAGCATTCCCATCACAGTACCGAGCTGGTGGCTTAATAACTCTCTTTGATCTCCGAAGGGGCTGCTCCTTGTTCACCACCTCCGTTGCTTCTTCACGCTCAACTCCAACTTCGGACAAGCTTGGAGTAATGCTCCCCTGCTTCCGGAGCCAGAAGCCGCAGCCTCAGTTTGAAGCAACAGGAGCTGCTGGTGAAACAGCAAGCTCCTCTTCCAGAATTTCAGCAGCCACCTTCCGCTCTTCATCATCCTTGCTCTCAGATAGCTCAACCGAGCCTCCTCCATACGATGTCAGTTCATCAAAGACCATGTTTCTTGATACAACAAACTTCTTCGTCGCAGGGTCCATGCATTTTCATCCCTTCTTCCGCTTATCGTAGCCAACAAAGACAAGTTTTCTTGCCTTCGCATCAAACTTTGTCCTTGAAGCATCAGGGACATGCACATAGCAAGTTTATCCAAACACCCGAAGGTGTTCCACACTTGGCTTCTCATTCGGCAACATCTCAAAAGGAGACTTCATGTTGATCGGGCTGAGCGGCATTCGATTGATGACGTAAGCAGTACAAGACATCCCCTCTGCCCCGAAGGACCTAGGAATATCTTTCGCATGAAGCCAACACTTGCAGGTTTCCGTCAGATGACGGATCTTCCACTCCGCTACTCCATTTTGTTGTGGAGTATGAGCACAAGTAAGCTCTATTTGTATCTCGTGCTTCCTGCAGAAGTTAGAAAACTCGGAGGAGACAAACTCACCACTGTTGTCTGTTATAGTCTTCTTGATCCGCAAGCTAAGCCGGCCATCCACTAGCTCCTTGAACTCCACAAACACATGGAAAGCTTTTGACTTCTCCTTCAAGAAATAAACTCAAGTATACCTTGAGTAGTCATCAATCAATACAAGCATGTATCTGCTCCCACCAAGGCTAGCAGTGATGGTTGGTCCCATCAAGTCACCATGGATACACTTCAATGGTCTCTTGCTCCTCATTTTGTGACTTATCAAACGGAAGGCGATGAACCTTACCGTACTGACATCAATCGCAAACATGACCATCACAAAGGAAGTTAGCTTAGGCAAGCCTCTTACAAGGCTCATGTTTGTAATAGCTATCAACTTATTCATTCCTACATGCCCCAGCCTCTCATGGCATATAGCAGCGCTATCGTTTGCTCTCATCGATCAACATAAGAGATCGTTGCAAGAACAAACAAGTTTTTAACTCTCCTCCCAACATGAGCAACATCAGCCTTAATTGCTGATACGTTGCGAAGGAACTTCACTCTATTGGCCCAAACAAACATGATAACCCGCGTCTACCGCATTGGTCACAAAGAAGAGGTTCTTCTTCATGCCCGGTACGTGATACACACTCCTTAACGTGAGTGGCCCCCTTATCACTACCCAAAGACACAACCCCCTTCGTCTCTACTGCATAAACAATATTATCAGCATTATGGTAGCTTCGTTACCTGAGTAAGCTTGCAAAGAAGAGAACTTCGACTTGTCTCTGGTGAGGTGATGACCACACCCGGAGTCCACGATCCACTCGTCGTTGAAGTCGACAGCGGACAAAGTACGGACACAAGTGCCCGTCATGAAGGTTCCGCCCCATCCAACTTCCTCACTCTTAGAGCAAGCTTCCTCCTTGCCTACAGCATGCCCGGGTTGCAGTTTGACCTTACAATCATGCTTGAAGTGTCCCCGCCGATGACATCAGTAGCACTTCAAGTTCTTCTTCCAATCCTTCTTAGAAGCAGTGCTCCTATCTGCCTAATAAGAAGTTGAATGCTCATTTTCAGCAGCAATATTCTGCTTCTTCCCTTCCCATCTCTTTTTATTCTTGCCTGTGAACATCGCTTCACTACCTCTTTTAGAGATAGTCACTCATACCATCTGCCTAGCCAAACTTTCCTGCGACGCAAGCAGATTATCAAGCTCCAACAGAGATGGCTGAGTTGCCCAGCCTTGCACCGAGGTTACAAAGGCAACATACTCCTACTCCTTCCACAAGCCGCGGATAATGTGCCTCTTTAACTTGGCCTCAGAAATAGACTCATCAGGATCAAGCGCTGATATCTCTGCACACAGACTCTTCATCTTCAAGAAGTATTTAGAGATAGTCAGGTCTCCTGAGTTGTCATGGCCAACTCATTCTCCAAGAACTGTAGCCTTGCTACATCTTCCTGTTGAACAACTCATCAATGGTTGTCCAGATATCAGCAGCTGGCTCACACCCAATGATGTGATCAAAAAACTCCGGTGAAACAACCTTCTTGAGAACAAACTCCGTCTTTGCATTAGTTTTTCTCCAGAGCCTCACATGCTCAGCAGTCCCAAAAACAGCAGTAACCTCCTGCCTATCGTCACCACCGACGACCTCTCATAGCTCCTCGCCAAGAAGAAAACTCTTCATGCACGACTTCCACTTCTTAAAAGTTAGTCGTGGTCAAGAGTTCAATACCCAGACCTCTTGCATAGCTCCCTTCCATTGCAGCAAACTTTGGTTAAGCTAATCAGAAGCACAGAGCAACACCACCAGTTGATCACTGCTTACGCAACTGAACCTGGCTCTGATACAATGTTGAATTTTCTCAAAGTGGTCAGCAAGATAGCTTAAAGCCAAATGAATATTCTCAGAACTATCCAGTTAACACCTTGATCATGCGGAAACCCAAAGAGGAAGCTTAACACCAAATGCAAATGGAAGAACAAGCAGATCTCATATTTATTAACACTTATTTACAAGGCAAGGTATACATAGCGAGACATGATTTCGCCAGTACACAATCTAAAAACAAAAAGCACAAAACAAGCCGGGCGGACAGAGCAGGAGACCGCCGAGTTTGCCAAGGTAGCCGAAGCCGCCCGAGCTGTTGCTGCTACACGCCGAATAGACACGGAGTCCGCCGAGACCGCGAGGTCGCGCAGACACACCGTTATTCGCTGACTGCTGATAAACTGAAGAACAGACCACCTACCCGCCTGAGACCGGCGGACAGGTAATTGGAACTTGGAAACGCTGAAGCAGAGAACTGACATGCCGCAGAAGCGACCTGCTAAGACCGCAAAGACCGCACACTTCACAGAACTTGACTGAAGTCAAAGCCAACCTCCTGGCTCCTTGAAGCCAGTCGCGCGAACTGCACACAGCAAACTGTTAACTCTACTCAACCCGCGCGGACAAGAAAATCCAGACCGCAACAATTGACCAAGCCCCACTTACTGTTCACTCAGTTACTGTAAATGTGTCGGGGGGTCTATTTATAGGTGAGGTGAGGAGTGATGTTACCATCCTAATGAATAGCGTCACCGCCTCAGCCCGCGCGCTAACACAAACAGTCCGCCAAGTCCGCAAGGACTTCGCCAAACTCCAAACTTTCAGGAGCCAGGTCAAAGACAGTCCGCCCACTATGCAGACACAATGCCAGCTCGCACAACACAGGCACTGCGCCAGCCCGCCCAATGCAAGCATTGTGCCAGTCCGCCCAACGCAAGCATAGCGCCAGCCCGCCACTCAACACAGCATGCGGACACACTCGCAACATGCTGCATCAGTCCGCAATTTACCACATCATGCAGACACAACCACAACTCTTGTTGCATCAGTCCGCATACTGTACGCGGACAAAGAGACGGCCTGCACAGCTCGCCAACAACACGCCATAGCTCGCCACGAATCCACGACCAACAGGCAGTCCGCTCGGTCAACAGCGGACTCGGCGGACTCATGCAGACATCATGGACTTATCACAGAGTACGACCAAGTCCAGCAGCCCACCGAGCAACTGGCGCGAGCACGGTGGACAACAGAAGATCCAGACCGCCAATCATCAGGAGAGTCCGCCACATGGATGTGAAACATCCATCCCATCATGGAGAGCTCGGCAAGGACCAAAGCTCATCTTCAAAGCCCGTCCACAAATGCGGACTCCGCGGATGCACAAACACAAGTCCGCCAATAACCGCGGATACAACTTCAATCCGCTTGGTTACTCAAGAAACTGGTTGACTGCTAGACCGCAGAACAAGCTGAGCACCGCCAAAAGTCTGCCAAACACAGGCCGCTCCACTAGATGCCCCAAGTCGCTAAGACTTCCTTGGCCATGGATTCATCCAAGCCGCACATCTAGTCTGCCCAGGCCACATACCAGGCCGCACATGCCGCTCCTCAAGAACAGCCAAGCCACCAAAGCCAGGTCAACCCAGGCGCAACAGCAGTCCGCCCAGGCCGCGGACTCAGACCGCACAGGCCGCTCAGACCGCCCAGCCTGCCCATCACCCACTTTCACTTCACAAATTTCAACATCATCGTCGTCCGTTGCTTTTGTAACCACTCATGTAACCACTGACGTTAGTGAGGAAAATTTATTTAATTAATAACAGTGTACGTATATAAAAATATTATAAAATAATGCGCACTTAAAACTATATAAGATATGATATGCACCTAGTAATTTATGTGGTTACGGTTTGCAGATGGTCGCATAACTACCATAACCAACACCTGAGACCTATAAAATGTCCCTCAAACCATTCTTAATTATTCTAAATTTCCTCCCCTCCTAGCTTTTTCTTACCCATGCCAAAGCTCTACCAGAATTCTCCTAGGAGTTTCCAGGTTTCGAGAACTTCAGAAATTTGTCCAAGTCTACGACGCTCTGATGAAGGAGACAGGTTGTCGTTATAATACGCAACGATTAAAAATCTTGGGTGTTACAGTGACCTCTCCGAAAAATTCTCCCATGTGCAAGGCGTTTAGCAAGCTCACGCCAGTAATTCTTCTTCACACGCCGCTGCAGCACGCCCGACCAGGGAATGTTCAAGAGCGCTCTCCATCAACGAAAATAGACAAGTTTAAAGCTTAGCGCGAGTAGTGGTTTGTCGCCCTCTGAGCGCTCCAGTGGTTTCTTTCATCCCCGAGCTGTAACGAGCAGCGACATGTCGCCCTCGATTTCAATAAACAACTTGTAAACTGCCATTATTAGTAAAATTTGACGACATTGAACCGATAACATGATTTTTTATTCAGTTGAAGAGTTTTTTCACTTAAAAAATGTCTTGTGCATTTCTTTACTTACTCAGTGTCTGTTTGTGCACTCGACTGATCTATGTGCTAAGGCGATTTAGTTTAATCTGATCTACCTGGAGCTTCAAGTTGCCTACAATAAGACTACAAGAAAAACTTTAAATAATAAGGGGCTAAATCCATTGCTAATTACTTAGATTTCTTGCTAATTTTAATTAACAAGAAATTTATAAACAAAATATTTCTCAGGTATTATGCTTCTAGCAAATTTTAACAAAAAATTATTCATTATATTTTACAAGGATTTTCAGGAAGAAAATTATTCCTTTATAAATTTGCATGAAAATCTATTTTTATTGCTAATATTTAGCATTTGCAAATAATTTTGAATGGAAATAATAATTATTTATATAAATAAAATTTAGTATTTTTTGGCACTGCTAGGATTCGAACTCATGCAAGCCATGTACATAATATATATATAAATATTATATGATATATATATCTTAATATAATAAATATATATTATATACGATTATTTATATATTCTTATATAATATATATTTCCTTATAATATATATATTCTTATATAATCTATATATTTCATTGTGATATATATATTTATATATATATTGTCTATATAATACGAGCATCTTCGCAGTGGCTGCGCCCGTGCTAAATGCACTCGGGCGGCCTTCGGCCGCACAGGCGGGCTTCGTCCGCCTGCGCACGGGCTTTGCCCGCGCGTGATGCTCTGGGCGGCTTCAGCCGCATAGTCGCCCGCTCGACGGAATGCACCAGCTCGGCGTCGCACCCGCCACTTGCGGCCCCCGGAGCACTCCGGCGCCGCATCAAAGTGCTTCGGGGGGCCCCGAGTGGCGGGTGCGACACCGAGGTGGTGCATTGCGTCGAAGCGGGTTACTATGCGATCGAAGGGCCGCCTAGAGCATCAAGCGCGGGCGAAAGCCCGTGCGCAGGCGGTGAAGCCCGCCTGTTGCAGCCGAAGGCCGCCCGAGAGCATCGAGCACGAGCGTAGCCCGTGCGAAGATGCTCGTATATTATAATCTCAATATATAAATTATATATTATATGTATATATATTATTGTTTTTGTAAAAATTATTTTTGTAATTTATTTTTCTGTTGAACAACTCATCAATGGTTGTCCAGATATCAGCAGCTGACTCACACCCAATGATGTGATCAAACAACTCTGGTGAAACAACTTCTTGAGAACAAACTCCGCCTTTGCATTAGTTTTTCTCCAGAGCTCCCCTGCTCAGCAGTCCCCAAAAAACAACAGTAACCTCCTGCTATCGTCACCACTGACGACCTCTCATAGCTCCCGCCAAGAAGAAAACTCTTCATGCACGACTTCCACTTCTTGAAGTTAGTCGTGGTCAAGAGTTCAATACCCAGACCTCTTGCATAGCTCCCTTCCATTGCAACAAACTTTGGTTAAGCTAATCAGAAAGCACAGAGCAACACCACCAGTTGATCACTGCTTACGCAACGAACCTGGCTCTGATACAATGTTGAATTTTCTCAAAGTGGTCAGCAAGATAGCCAAAGCCAAATGAATATTCTCAGAACTATCCAGTTAACACCTTGATCATGCGGAAACCCAAAGAGGAAGCTTAACACCAAATGCAAATGGAAGAACAAGCAGATCTCATATTTATTAACACTTATTACAAGGCGAGGTATACATAGCGAGACATGATTTCGTCAGTACACAATCTAAAAACAGAAAGCACAAAACAAGCCGGGCGGACAGAGCAGAGACCGCCGAGACCGCCGAGTCCCGCCAAGGTAGCCGAAGCCGCCCGAGCTGTTGCTGCTACACGCCGAATAGACACGGAGTCCGCCGAGACTGCGAGGTCGCACAGACACACCGTTATTCGCTGACTGCTGATGAACTGAAGAACATGCCACCTACCCGCCTGAGACCGACGGACAGGTAATTGAAACTTGGAAACGCTGAAGCAGAGAATTGACATGCCGCAGAAGCGACCTGCTAAGACCGCAGAGACCGCACACTTCACAGAACTTGACCGAAGTCAAAGCCAACCTCCTGGCTCCTTGAAACTAGTCGCGAGACCTGCACACATCAAACTGTTAACTCTACTCAACCCGCGCGGACAAGAAAATCCAAACCGCAACAATTGACCAAGCCCCACTTACTGTTCACTCAGTTACTGAAAATGTGTCGGGGGGTCTATTTATAGGTGAGGTGAGGAGTGATGTCACCACCCTAATGAATAGCGTCACCGCCTCAGCCCGCGCGCTAACACAAACAGTCCGCCAAGTCCGCAAGGACTTGGCCAAACTCCAAACCTCTGGGAGCCAGGTCAAAGACAGTCCGCCCACTATGCAGACACAATGCCAGCTCGCACAACACAGGCACTGCGCCAGCCCGCCCAATGCAAGCATTGTGCCAGTCCGCCCAACGCAAGCATAGGGCCAGTCCGCCACTCAACACAACATGCGAACACACTCGCAACATGATGCATCAGTCCGCAATTTACCACATCATGCAGACACAACCACAACTCATGTTGCATCAGTCCGCATACTGTACGCGGACAAAGAGACAGCCCGCACAGCTCGCAACAACACGCCATAGCTCGCCACGAATCCACGACCAACAGGCATTCCGCTCGGTCAACAGCGGACTCGGCGGACTCTGCGGACACCATGGACTTATCACATAGTACGACCAAGTCCAGCAGCCCACCAAGCAACTGGCGCGAGCACGGCGGACACAGAAGATTCAGACCGCCAATCATCAGGAGAGTCCGCCACATGGATGTGAAACATCCATCCCATCGTGGAGAGCTCGGCAAGGACCAAAGCTCATCTTCAAAGACAGTCCACAAATGCGGACTCCGCAGATGCACAAACACAAGTCTCCGCCAATAACCCGCGGATACAACTTCCAATCCGCTTGGTTACTCAAGAACTGGTTGACTGCTAGACCGCAGAACAAACTCAACACCGCCAACAGCCTACCAAACACAGGCCGCTCCACTAGATGCCCCAAGTCGCTAAGAATTCCTTGGCTATGGATCATCCAGGCCGCACATCTAGTCCGCCCAGGCCATATACCAGGCCGCACAGGCCGCTCCTCAAGAACAGCCAAGCCACCAAGTCAGGTCACCCAGGCCGCAATCAGCAGTCCGCCCAGGCCGCGGACTCAGACTGCACAGGCCGCTCAGACCGCCCGGCCTGCCCATCACCCACTTTCACTTCACAAATTTCAACATCGTCGTCGTCCGTTGCTTTGGTAACCACTCATGTAACCACTGACGTTAGTGAGTAAAATTTATTTAATTAATAACTGTGTACGTATATAAAATATTATAAAATAATGCGCACTTAAAACTATATAAGATATGATCTGCACCTAGTAATTTAAGTGGTTACGGTTTGCAGATAGTCGCATAACTACCATAACCAACACCTGAGACCTATAAAATGTCCCTCAAACCACTCTTATTTCTAACTTTTCCTCCCCTCCTAACTTTTTTCTTACCCATGCCAAAGCTCTACCAGAATTCTTCTAGGAGTTTCCAGGTTTCGAGAACTTTAGAAATTTGTCCAAGTCCACGACGCTCTGATGAAGGAGACAGGTTGTCGTTGTAATACGCAACGATTAAAAATCTTGGGTGTTACAGTTGACCTCTCCGAAAATTCTCCCATGTGCAAGGCGTTTAGCAAGCTCACGCTAGGAATTCTTCTTCACACGCCGCTGCAGCACGCCCGGCCATGGAATGTTCAAGAGCGCACTCCATCAACGAAAATAGAGAAATTTAAAGCTTAGCGCGAGTAGTGGTTTGTCGCCCTCTGAGCGCTCCAGTAGTTTCTCTCATCCCTGAGCTGTAACGAGCAGCGACATGTCGCCCTCGATTTCAATAACAACTTGTAAACTGCCATTATTAGTAAAATTTGACCGACATTGAACCGATTACATGATTTTTTATTCAGTTGAAGAGTTTTTACACTTAAAAAATGTCTCGTGCATTTCTTTACTCACTCAGTGTCTGTTTGTGCACTCGACTGCTCTATGTGCTAAGGCGATTTAGTTTAATCTGATCTACCAGGAGCTTCGAGTTGCCTACAATAACACTACAAGAAAAACTTTAAATAATAAGGGGCTCAATCCATTGCTAATTACTTAGATTTCTTGCTAATTTTAATTAACAAGAAATTTATAAACAAAAATATTTCTCACCTAATATGATCCTAGCAATTTTAACAAAAAATTATTCATTTATATTTTACAAGGATTTTCAGGAACAAAATTATTCCTTTATAAATTTGCATGGAAATCTATTTTTATTGCTAATATTTTAGCATTTGCAAATAATTTTGAATGGAAATAATAATATTTATATAAATAAATTAAGTATTTTTTTTACTTGCACTGCTAGGATTCCAACTCATGCAAGCCATGTACATAATAATATATATATAATCATATATATATATATAATATATATATATATTATATACGATTATTTATATATTCTTATAAATAATATATATTTCCTTACAATATATATATTCTTATATAATCTATATATTTCATTGTAATATATAAAAATATATATATATATATATATATCTATATATATATATATATTATATATATATATATATATATTGTCTTATATAATACGAGCATCTTCGCAGTGGCTGCGCCCGTGCTCAATGCTCTCGGGCGGCATTCGGCGCAACAGGCGGGCTTCGTCCGCCTGCGCACGGGCTTTTTTGCCCGCGCTTGATGCTCTGGGCAGCCTTCGGCCGCAGAGTCGCCCGCTTCGACGCAATGCACCAGCTCGGCTTCGCACCCGCCACTTGCGGCCCCCGGAGCACTCCGGCGCCGCATCAAAGTGCTTCGGGGGGCCCGATGTGTGCGGGCGGGGGTGCGACGCCGAGTTGGTGCATTGCGTCGAAGCGGGCGACTATGCGATCGAAGACCGCACCGGAGCATCAAGCGTGGGCGAAGCCCGTGCGCAGGCGGGTGAAGCCCGCCTGTTGCGGCCGAAGGCCACCGAGAGAGAGCAGAGCATCGAGCACGAGGTATAGCCCGTGCTTAGCCCGTGCGAAGATACTCGTATATTATAATCTCAATATATATAATTATATAATTATATGTATATATATTATTGTTTTTGTAAAATATTATTTTTGTAATTTATTTTTCTGTTTAAACTATATATATATATATTTGTAATTTATATATATATATATATATATATATATATATATTATATATATATATATATATATATATATATATATATATATTATAACTGGCCGCAAAGTTACTGTATAAAATATTTTCTTATATAATTATAATCTACATTAATTTTGTATATTTATATTTAAAAGATTTATAAAACTATATAAAGAATTCAATATATTATTAATTATTTAGTTGAATATAAATATTATTGTTAATTTGCAATCAAATAATTCGTTCTTATTTTACCAACAAATATTCAATAACAAAAAAAACTGTTGCATGTTTGGCTAGAGCCATTGAAGTCGGTCAGCAACAACAATGCCAACGGGCGGGTACCCCTGAGAATCCCGCTGGAAGACCAATCATAGAAAAAATCAGAGAATTGATGACTGAAGAGTAAGATCAGATCGGTCGGCATGTCGTGTTTCTACACCTTCCTGCTCAAGCCAGATCCCCGCTTGCGCCCGAGATTTTGGTGTATCCCGTCCCTGCCAGATTCAGCTTCCAAACATCAAGTCCTACGACAAGACTGAGGATCCTCTGGAACACATAAACCATTTCACCACGGCATGCGAATTTTTATAATGCTCCCGACCAGCTCCTTTGTATAGTGTTCTCGGCCACGCTAAAAGGACAGGTCGGAACTTGGTTCCATTCCCTTCGAGAAGGAACAATCTGAAACTTCACAAAATTGACTCCACAATTATTGGACCAATTCGTAGCCAACCGAAGAATCGCGAAAGTTTCTTCTCATCTTTTGGGCATTCGTCAAAGCGATGGGGAAACCCTTAAAGAATTCTTTCGTCGATTTATGTTGGAAGCAAGACAGATTCCTGAGGTAAACCCCGAGCTTCTACGACCAGTCTTCATAGGGGGACTTCACCCCTGCATATTTTATTCAGCTTTGAAGAGGGAAATAATCCCTAGCTATCCTGACCTGGTGCACAAAGTAGAGGCGCAGATTACAACAAATGAAGTCATAGATGCCCATCGTTGGCAATTTAAGGGAGGCGCGAAGAGAAAAAAAGAAAAACCTGCCCCGTGGCGACAGGAAGAGCGTCAGAACAACGCGCGACCACATGAGCTTCATGTGGATCGCCCTCGCAGAGCCTATACAGAGTATACTCCACTCAACGCTTCACGTGCAAATGTGTTATTTGCGATCCGAGATAATCTCGTGCTACGAAGACCCAGGGAGACCCCAGAGGGCAGAGGGGATCTGACAAAGTATTGTGAATTCCACATGGGAACATGACAAATCATCAAGGAATGCGTTAAGTTAAAAAATGAAATCGAGCGCCTTATCCGTCAGAGAATCCTAGAAAGATTCCTCCAAGAATAGACTTGTAACCACCAGGTGCGATCGAGGAGGGAGTAGCGGCCGGCTTAGCAGGAAGTTCGGGGGGACAGGCAAGTAAGCAGAGTAGTGTAGACTTTTTAGTACCCCTAGCCACCATTAATTCCATCACCCAGCCTCTGGGGGATAGTCAGAAAGCCCAAACAGGAGGAACGATAAGTTTTGGAGACAAGCATCTAAAGGGACTGCTCACACCGCACCAGGATCCGCTTTTTATCAGCGTTGAGATTAGAGATCTCAGTTTTCGTGTCAAGTGAATACTAGTCGATAATGACAGCTCAGTAAATGTCATGTTCATGCCCGCTCTTTTGGTATGAGAATCTCGGGAGATAAGCTCCAACCAGCATCCAAGCCTATTTATGGTTTCGGCAACGGGCTCGTCCCAATCAAAAGAATTATCGAGCTCTCGGTCACATTGGGATAACTCTCAAAGTAGGCCACTCACAACATCCGGTTTGTGGGGGTCAAATCAGAATCTCCTTACAGCGCAATATTCGGTCGACCACTTCAGACGACTTTCAAGGCAACCCCATCCATTCCCCGCTTGGCGATGAAATTTGTCACCCTTGCAGAAATCAGAGTTGTACGAGGAAATCAGGAGGCCACTTATACATGCTATCTATAACAAATGCAATCTGGACGAGAAGCAACTATGCGACTTGGAGCAACTAGCACTTAAGAAGCGCCCGGAGAAACGTCGGGAATCGGGCAGAAACGTCATACTATATTTCAACTTACAAATGAGCATAATCGAGTATTGATATACCTTGAACAAAACTAGTAAACATACCAACATTTAATTCAAACAAACATTTCTGAAATGATAGCATACCCCGGGATATAGCTTAAAATTATTCATGTAATATGTTGTAAACCGTGATCGATGAAGGGTGTAGGTGCTATAACGGACACATGCGGTTCACGATCAGATCTGCATGCAAGTTTTGTCAGAAAAATAATCTTGCTTGTCGCGACAATGACAGCAAGCAGATGTCCAATTAGACGCTACAGTTCAAAGTTTTGCTTACAACTACAGATTTGTTTTCGAGTTTCATACTTAGGCGATTATTTATCATATTATTTTATGACAACATTATGATGGTTCAGAGGTTTGCAAAAAACCAAACAAAGAAATATTTGTAACAGAACCACAATGAACAAGTAGTGAAGTTAAATCTCTAGGTTCCAAGTGAGGGGGAGTTTTCTACTTGCCTCAAGGTGACGTCGAAAACGCTAGTGATAGCTAAGTGGCGAAGCGAAGTTAGAAGCTCTAGATAAACCTGTCCAAGATCAAAAATGTATTTCAAATTTGAATTAACAAGATTTCTATGCTTGCATACGTGCTTGACAATCGCACTACACAATATGAGGGGTCAGAAATTTACCTTCCTCGAGAGTGAGGGGAGAAGAGGCTACTGCGAGGGATTGGGGATTTTGGCGGCATTTAGATGTGAGAAGCTCTAATTCGGAGAGGGCTTAGAGCGATTCCACCACCTAGATCCGAGGATATGCACCAGAGAATACAAACAAATTCGGGATTAGCGGGTTATACGATGGACATAAGTTGGATCGTCAGAACCCTAGATCGGAGAGTGAAAATTTGCAAGAAAAAATTGAAAAACAGAAATGCAAGAGAATGAAGGAGTTCCTTATCCAATGAGACCAAATCCGACTTCAAAAATCCAAATAGGGGCAGTTCTGAGGAAACCTCAGTCGTTCCTTGAGATCCACCAACCACAATAAGGAAGAAGAGGGAGCGGTAGAGCTGTCGAAGGAAGGAGAAGAGGAAGTAGAGGGCTGCTGCTGACGCCGCCGGCCTGAGGAAGAAGAGACGAAGGAGAGGCAGGGGGCTGCTGGGATCTACCAGCCGGAGAAAATGAAAAGGAGGGGGGTGCCAGCCTTAGAGGGAGTGGTCGCCGACCACGGGGAGGAGATCGAGGGCGAAAAGAGGCGTCAGAGGCTGGATCGGGGTCGCCGGGGACGCATGAGGCGGGATCGGGAGCGGGGCTGGGAGTCGGGATCAGGAGGAACTTCCTGCGGCTTGCGGGATTTGGACCGAGGGGGGGGGGGTCGGGTTATAAGAGGAGAGGGGAATAGGGGTTTGTTTTTAATAATAGTAATAATAATATTATTATTGTTATTACTATTATAATAATGAGGTTGTTACATGAACCTCCTTATTTGCATGCTCATGTCGAGGGCCGATTTTCAGAGGAGAAAGATTTAGAAATTAGGAGCACAATTTCTAATTAGTGCATTTTATGCGATCCACTAATTAATATTTTTTATATAGATATATGTACTAAATATATAGATATTCTATTGGTTGAATTTTTTAATTAGTGCCCATTCACGTACACAAAAAAACTTTTGTATGACTTCACTTATTTTTGAAAATCAAATTCTAACATTGTATTCGTTGACTACAAGTTTCTCAAACTTCTTGAACGATCTGAGCCCTCTTGTTGAAATTCTTGGATTCATGACATGTGGAAGAAGGGGAGGAGCCATGATTTTTAGATCTGTACCCATCAATGGTTTCACAAGTATTGTTTGCCTCAGTTTCCAGCTTTTGTAGCATGCTGCGATATCTGTGCTCGAGGTCAAACCTAACGTGAATCATGAATTCTAAAAATTGCTGAAAGCTCTCCTCCTCATGCCTGTTAGTCTCTGCTGCGACCAGCTGATTCAGAAATCCATTCACTGTTCTCTCGAGCACGTCGTCCTTCCCGTTCATTAGGAATTCCATCCCGTTGACTCGGGTTGCTGGCATACACGGTGGTGGCCTTTCTTTGGCTACGAGTGCATGAAGGCATTGTTTGGCGGAGCGACACAGGTGCTGCATGCCGCAGCTGTCCCTGCAGCTCCACCAAACACATTTAAAGGAGCGGGCGGTGGCAAGAAGCCACCGCCAATTATCCTGCCGCGGGTGGAGACCCGCGGCATGCAGCGCTGCAACCCTTTTTCAGGGCTGCAACGCTGTTTAAATATATATATATAAATATTTTAAATATATATATATAATTAAAATTGAAATTAAAATTTATATACATATTTAATTTATATATATAACTAAAATTAATATATATATATATATATATATATAATCAATATATTTACTTTTATAATTAAATGAAATTAATGTCGAACAAATTATTTATTTATTTTTAGATTTTGTAAATTCTCCGTTTGTTTAATTATTATTATCACTGTTTAATTCTCCATCACTGTTTCACACAGCACTGCAAATACAGTTTTACAAACAGTGTCATAAAATTTTCCACCACTGTAAAACAGCTGATTCCTGCACCACTGTTTCCCACCACTGCTTCCTACACCGCCACAGCTTATCCAAACAGGCCCGAAGAGGGGTTGGAGACGGTGACAGATGAGGGGATAGTGGTGGGGCAAGTCCGGTAGGTGCCTAGAGGATGATTTTCTAGATAAAAAAATTTAGAAATAAAAAAACATTTAAAAGGTGAATTTGTTTTGATTTGGTAGCATTGCCAAACACAATTTCTCATAACAACACTACTCTTAAATTATGATTTCTAAATTCATTATATTTATTATTTAAACACACATACTTGCAAATTAATTAAATTACCGGAAGAATATCTAAAAAAATATCAATTTTTTTCATTTTCCTCGAGGTTTGTGCTTCCCGCCGTTGCTCCGATTGTCGACGACGACTGCTCGTCGACCGAGTTCTCCGGCTCATTGGCTGCCGATAAAGTTTCCAAAGTTCAGAGAGGGGAGAGGGGAGAGGGGAGAGGGGAGAAGGGCTTAGGCGGGGGTGATGGG
Source organism: Platanthera guangdongensis (assembly GCA_039583875.1). Classification (NCBI taxonomy): domain Eukaryota; kingdom Viridiplantae; phylum Streptophyta; class Magnoliopsida; order Asparagales; family Orchidaceae; genus Platanthera; species Platanthera guangdongensis. The sequence continues at coordinate 298,446,798 of CM077153.1, forward strand.
TATCCAGGGTTTGCTTCCACAGCTCCGATCTATCATGCAGCCGATTCATGCCCAGGATCTCCGCGGGAAGACTGTGGCGGTGGATACTTACTCATGGCTTCACAAGGGAGCTATCTATTGCAGTACGCAGCTCTGCAAAGGCCTCTCCACCAGCAAGTAATTATCTGCATTCTCGTTTTGATCTTGTTTTGTGATCCCCGGCTGTTTTTGTATGACTTTTTCCCTCTTTTGTTCCAAGGAAATCCAATCGGGAGCAGAATTTTTCTGTTTAATTAGAATTTCCGGTGCTTCTTTTTATCCTACATTTTCTTGGTATGCAGTAGGTTTGGATTCTTGATTCACCAGACATTTTGTATCTTCGCCTGTCTGTAAGTAACATGTAAATGGATTACTTTACTGCTAAAGATGTCTCTCATTTGTGTAAGAAGCATTGTTCTTAGGTATTCCACGAGAAATTTGCCTATTCATATCCCCAATTTTCTGATAAAATCGTTCAAAAAGAGGCTTTCTTGATATATAATTCTTCTTTTTCTTCTAGATCATTGCACAGTTCCCCAAAGTTGTTGCATTTCAATGAAGTTTGAATGCAGTCAATTTCCAAGTGATGTTTTCGATTTCCTTTTGAATTCACAGCATCAATGGTGAAGTTTAATCATGCCCTATTAAGGTTAGGATATGTGTATGTTTATGCTCGATATATGATACACAGATTCTCCGAAATCGTTGCATTTCAGTGAAGTTTGAACACCGTCAATTTGTAAAAGATGTTTTCGAGTTCTTCACTTCTTCTTGATGTCATAATCATGCCATATTAATGTTAGGATGTGTATACTTATGCCTAATATACGATTATTTTTGTTCTTCTATATATGGTTACACAGATTCTCCGAAATCATTGCATTTCAATGAAGTTTGAACACTGTCATTTTAAAAGAGATGTTTTCGACTTCTTCTTGAAGACATAATCATGCCATACTAATGTTGGGATTTGTTTTTGTCTCTGCCTGGCTTTTACTCGTGACATTTATAATTACTACAAATTTTATGATAAGATGGACATTTTGAGTGTCTTCAAAAGATTTCATGGTTCTTCCAATGGAATTGATTGTCCTCACAGATCTTGATATTTGCAGATACGAATACTATGACAACATTGTCAGTGATGTGTGACCATTTAGGCTATGTTTGGGATGGTAAGAAAAGTTCCATTCTCACCGCCATTGTTGCTTTGGAGGTGTGTTTCTCGATGGAAAAAATGCTTGTGTCCGAAAGGTGTTTTTAGGGTTTTTTGAAAAGCATCGAACCCTTTGACTTATAAAAAAGCTAAAAGCAACTCTTCACATTTTCGTACTTCTCTTCCTGTAGATTTACATCTCACTTTTCGTCTTGCTACCTTTCTTACTATTGTTTTTTCTGCCAGATCTAATGTTACCACTATTTTTCCTATAGTATAGCTGTCCCAATCAGAACCTTAGCTAATCTGATTTAGATTTTAAGCTAAACCAAAATTTGATATTATTGAGGAGCCAAACCAGGAAGCAAATATGCCAGACAAAACTAGCATTTTTTTGTCTTTCTAGACCTTTTAAATTTATGACCAATTTTCTCTCTTTTTTTATAAAATCATTTGAGTTTATAAGGTTACTTTAACATTGCTAGGGTTTATTGTCCTCTACATGGAGGACTTTGTCTATTATTTCATAATTAATTGGATTACTAAGATTATTATGAATTCTATTGGAAAAGTCATGTATCTAGGCCCATTATTTTGGCCCATATTGGAGCCCACTTAGTTTTAGATTTATCTCACATCTTGTATTTGAGATTCTTCTTCTCTCTCTCTTCCTATATATATGTGTATTCTCTCATAATGTAAACACGTTTTTGGATATACAAAGTTTACTTTTTCCTCTTTCTACATGGTATAAGAGGGACAAACCGGTCCTTCTGTGCGGTCTTCCATTTCCTAACCGTCACTCCTTGTGCGGTCTTCCTCCCTTCCTAACCGCCACTCTGTACGCGGTCTTTCATTTTTCTAACCGCCCCTTCCTGCCGGTCTCCTCTCCTATCTCTGCCAGATAGCTTGTCTCTGTCCGCAGGGTTCTCGGCGAGTTTGTTCCCTCTTCCGCTCTAGCTCTCCTCGTGTTTTTTATAGCCTTAGCTGTTGGGTCCCTTTGACTTTGCTTCGTGCGGTTTGCTTTCCTCTGTCCGCTACGTTCTGCTCTAGCCGCACGTCTTGCTGCACTGTGCTTGTCCGTTGCGGTCTAGCTGCTTGCCCGCCGTGGTCTGTGCTGCTGATTCTCTCTGCTCAGCTTAAACTGTTCGATGCTCGCTATTCGCCGCTCTCAAATCTCGACTTCTCTCTGCGGTTTTCTCTCTGGTTCTCCTTTCTTGTTGTGGCCAGTCCCTTGTCGCTGCCCCTAGTCCTGCTCGCTGCTCGCTGAGGCCGCTTGCCTTCTCCGATCGCCCACTCTGTTCTTTCAAATTGCCTTTGTCGCCTTAGTTCTTGTTGCCTTTCCCGGACTGTTGTTTGCCGCGTTGTTTGTTGTCGCGGACTATTGCCTCTCTAGCCACAGTCTGCTGCTATTCGTTCTCGCTCTAGCTGCGGACTGCTGTTCGTTCTAGCCGTGACTGCTGTTGCCGCGGATTGCTGTTTGTTCTAGCCGCGGACTGCTGTTTGTTCTAGCCGCGGACTGCTCTAGCCGCGGACTGCTCTAGCCGCGGACTGCTGTTCGTTCTCACTCTAGCCGCGGTATGGCCGTTCTTGTGGGCTGTTCGTTCTTGCTTTAGCCGTGGTCTAGCCGCAATCTGGCCATTCTTGCTCTAGCCGCCGCGGCCGTTCTTGCTCTAGCCGCATTATGGCAGTTCGCCTTGTCGCCGACTTACTCTTAGTCCGCATGGCTTTAGATTTGACTACTGCTTTCTCTCTTTCTGAATGTGTTAATGTTGCTCCCCTTGAGCTTTGTGATGAACTTCAGATCACTACCATTTCTCTCTGTGGCAAACCAAATTTTGTTGAATGAGTTCACTCAGTTCGCCGTGTTCTGCAAACTAAAGGACTCCTTCATCACCTAACCAAGACTCCTCCCACTGCTCCTTCTGACGAGTGGATTAGTGACGATGGGCGTGTCCAATCTTGGATTCTCAATTCCCTCGACACCGAGCCGTATCGGATGACCATGTATCGCGAGACGACTCACGCCATGTGGGAGGATCTTCACTCTCTCTATTTTAGCAAGGACAACCTTCAACACTTATTCGACATACTTACCGATCTTCAATCCCTTGACCCTGGGGCTACACGTGACTTGACTTTTTTTGTTGCTTGCGCTAAAACTCTTGTGGTGGCATAGATACAACATCAACCTCCCACCACGGATTTAGTTTCACAACGTGTATATAAAGAAGCAGTTGGGATTGCAATGATGATGACTCGTGCTCCTCCACATCTTCTTAGTGTTTGAGCTCAGATCCTATCTTCCGCCGTTACTCCGTCCCTCTCGGACGTTTGTTCGATGCTTCTGGAAGTTACTCCACCCCCAGATGCTCCGACTCTATCTCCAGCTCTCCTCCAGCAGCCCGTGGCTACACTTGCTCCTTCTGCTCGTGGTCCACTGGCTCGCGGAGGTCGCCAATCTCCGGGATCGGGCCGTGGAGGCCGTACCCTCTTTAAATATTCTCATTGCGGCCGGGACGGTCATCTTGAGGCCACATACTACCGCAAACATGGCCTGGCTCCTCATCGTGCTGCTTCGGTTACTACCACATCTCCCTCCGCCACCAGTGAAGACATTGCTGCTTTTCTGCTCAACTGCAACAATTACAAGGGGTGGTTAGTCGCTCCTCTGGATCCGTGGCCTCGATCTCCAATGAAGGTATATCTTGCCTCTCACACGACTTTCACTGGATTGTGGACTCGGGAGCCACGCATCATCTCTCTTTGCAGAAGTCACCCCAATGCTTAGATTCTGCTTATCCCAAGTTCATTACTGTGGCTAATGGTGATACGACCCCGGTTTTTGGCGCTGCTCATATGCCTCTTACTCCATCCCTCTCATTATCCTCGGTTCTTCATGTTCCAGGATCCCTTTTAACCTCTTCTTTGTTAGCCGTCTTACTCAGGATCTTGATTGTTGTGTAACCTTCTCACACTCTTCTTTTGTTGTGCAGGATCGACTAACGCAGAATATACTTAGTAGGGGACGACTGTCCAATGGGCTGTATCTTCTGAATGTTCCTCCTACTGCTCTCTCTACTATCTTCTCTATTGATCGACATCGTCGTATTGGACATGCTACTCTCTAGATTTTCAAGAAAGCTATTGCAGATGTATCTCTTCAGGAGTTTTCTTGTGAATCCTGTATTTTTGGCAAACAACATCGTGTGTCTTTTACTTCTCTCTGTACTCGCAGCGATGCTCCTTTTTCATTAGTGCTTTTTGAAATTTGAGGACCATATAAAACCCCTAGTGTTTTTGGTTATCGTTACTTTGTAACATTTATTGATGATTACTCGCGGGTTACCTGGTTGTACTTACTCTATGATCATGCCGAACTCCCATCGATCTTCCGTACATTTCTTACGGAGACTCGCACTCAATTGATGTTGCCAGAACCCCTAGTGTTTTTGGTTGTATTATTCATCAGACTTCCCTTGCTTATACCCCACAACAGAATGACGTAGCAGAACCGAAAAATCGCCACCTCCTTGATGTTGCCAGATCTCTCATGTTTCAAATGCAGGTTCCTCCTCTCTATTGAAACTTTGCTGTTTCTACTGCCTGTCATCTTATCAATCGTATGCCCTCGTCTATCCTCAACTTTGTGGCCTCCGTCACTCTCCTTTACCCATCCAAGACTCTCTTATCTCTCACACCTCATGTGTTTGGATGTACTTGTTATGTCCATAAATTTGGTCCACCAAATGACAAGTTTGCCCCACATGCTACAAAAGCTATGTTCGTTGGATACTCTCACACCTAGAAGGGGTTTTTCTGCTATTTTCCTACCGACGGTAAGATGGTTGTGTCTGTTGACATCACTTTTCGTGAAAACCAACCATATCACACCGTTTCTACTGATCCTCTTCTTCCTCCTCTACCTCGGCCCACAGTTCCCGTTACATCTCCACTTGCACCTCTTCTTCCCACACCTACTACACCACCCGTCCCCTCCAAAACACCTATCATTCAGGTTTACACTCGTCGTCCTCCACAAACTGATGCCCTGCAATAGCTTCCCTCTACCGGTGTGGTCTCGCGGCTTGTTGATTCAACATCAACCTCTACGGCTCATCCCTTGGCCAATTATGCATCTTTACATCGCCTATCTCCTCCTCTTCTTACATTTGCTCTCTTTCTCCTCCATTTTCTATACCTAACTCAGTACAAGAGGCTCTTCAACATCCAGAGTGACATGTTGCAATGGATGGGGAAATGACTGCTCTCTGAGCAAATCAGACTTGGGATCTTATCTCTCTCCCTCCTGGATATAGTTGTGTCAGTTGCAAGTGGATCTTTACAATCAAACATGCGACATGTGGGACAGTTGATCGTTTGAAAGCTCGGCTTGTGGTCCGCGGGTTTACTCAACAACACAGCCTTGATTATGATGAAACTTTCTCCCCAGTCGTCAAGTTAAACTCTGTTCGAGTTCTGCTCTTCTTAGCTGTTCATTGTCAATGACCCCTACATCAGCTAGATATAAAAAATGATTTTCTAAATGGTGACCTTCTTGAGACAGTTTACATACATCAACCGCCCGGGTTTGAGACCACGATGGAGTCTCGTGTAGGTTTGCTCCAAAATCTATCTATGGTCTCAAACAGTCTCCTCGGGCTTGGTTTGGGAATCTCAGTAAAACCGTTCATGAGGTTGGCTTCAAGTGAAGCTCAGCAGACTTCTCTATTTTCACTCGTCATCAATCAACCGGGACTGTCATTCTCCTGGTTTATATAGATGACATTTTGATTACTGGTAATGACTTCACATGGATACAACAAGTTAAACAACACTTAAACTCGATCTTTCAAATCAAAGATCTGGGAAATTTTCGGTATTTTCTTGGACTTGAGGTAGCAAGACGACCTGATGGCCTTGTCCTATCCTAACGAAAGTACTGCATTGACCTTCTGTAAGATGCTAGCCTCTCAGGATGTGAACCTGCCGAAAGCATGATGGAAGTCAACCACAAATTATGTGCTCATTGATCTGACTCTGATTCACTGCTTCCAAATCCCGAGAACTATCGGCGTCTTGTAGAAAAACTGATATATTCAACAGTTATGAGACATGATATCTCTTTTGCAGTTGGAGTGGTTTGTTGATTTAGGCCCTGTTTGGCGGAGAGGCAGCACAGCTGCATGCAGCTGCTTTTGCTGCCGCTCCGCCAAACAGAAAATGGTGTGGGCGGTGGCAAAAAGCCACCGCCCGCAGCAGACAGCAGGCAGCAGGCAGCACCGCTGCAGCTTTGAAAAAGCTGCAGCGCTGCACTCTTTAAAAAAAACAAAAATAAAATTTAATTTAAAAAATATATATATATACTTAATTTATATAAACTTTTATATTAATAATATATATAATTTTAATTAATATATTAAAATTAATAAACCGTTAATTTGTATTTATAATTTATACTATTTAAATTATTAACACTAATTAATTTAAATATTAACATTTAATTAAAAATAATTGAATTATATAATTAAATATCTTATGTATTAATGTTTTAATTGATATATATTAATATTTATTATTAATGTTGATGGTCACCCGACTTGAAAATCGGATCGCCGTAACCCCGAGTCGGAGTATGTTTGGTCTGAAAATCACTAGGGAGAGCCTCATCAATTAATAAAAAAAACTTATATTAATTTATAATAAAAACATTTTAACATTTTATTTTTTTAAAATAATTAATTAATGTTTTAATGTTTAATAATTTTTGTTGTAGGTCACTCGAGGCGCTCGTAAATCGGTCAAAAATGAATCGTCGTAGCTCATGAGCGAGACGAGCGCGCGCACGTGTGTTTTGACGTCTGGCTTGAAATATCAAATGAGCTCGAAATTATGCGAGAATGTGTCCGTTGCAATTGTACTTGAAATCTTCGGCTCGTCATAACATATTTTGGGGAACCCCATCAATATTAATATATTTACTTTTATAATTAAATAAAATAAATGTCGAGCAAATTATTTATTTATTTATTTTTTGATTTCGTAAATTTTCCGAGTTGTTTAATTATTATTATAACTGTTTAATTTTGCACATCTTTTTCACACAACACTGCAAATACAGTTTTCCAAACAGTTTCATAAAATTTTCCACCACTGCAAAACAACTGATTCCTGCACCACTGTTTCCCACCACTGCTTCCTGCACCGCCATAGCTTAGCCAAACAGGCCCTTATGCATACCCCACGAATTTCTCATCTTCATGCAGTCGAACACATTCTCAGGTATTTGAATATTGCTCCTGAACAAAGACTCGTGTATAAGCCATCTTCCTCTCTTTCTCTTATTGCATACTCTGATGCGGACTATGCGGGCTCGCTGGATGATCGACAGTTCACTACTGGTTTCTATATCTACTTTGTTGTGTCAGAACTTACCTGGTTTGAGAGTCTTATTGGAGATTTGAGTGTTAAATTATCCTCAGCAGCAACTCTGTTCTGTGATAGTCAGGATGCCATTCATATTGCTAAGAATCCAGTGTTTTTTGAGCAAACAAAACACATTGAAGTTGACTGTCACTTTGTTCGAGAGAAGGTTTAGTTGAAGAAACTAGAATTGGAGCATGTTCCTGCATCTGAGCAAGTTGCTGATATTCTTACCAAGGCTCTACCACGACCATTATATCATCAGTTTTCATCCAAGCTTGGTGCCTACGACTTGTACGCTTCCGCTTGCGGGGGAATGTTGGAAAAGCCATGTATTTAGGCCCATTAGTTTGGCCCATATTGGTGCCCACTTAGTTTTAGATTTATCCCACATCTTGTGTTTAAGATTCTCCTCCTCTCTCTCTTCCTATGTATATATGTATATTCTCTCATAATGTAAACAAGTTTTTGGATATATAAAGTTTACTTTTTGCTCTTTCTACAAATTCAATGGAGAATTTCTGAACCCTGTTTTCACTTCTGATTTTTATTTCTTTTATGATTTAACAATTCCATGTCTTGAGGATTGAGCATTAACCTTTTGAAGCTTGCTGCTTGGTAGTTTTTCCATGTGTTTTCTTCCTATTTCTCATTGATTATCTGTTATGAACCAATTTTTGGTACGAACACGCGGATAAAGAACACCTAATGTAGAGCGAAAAACTCAAAGCGATGCGAGGGGTTGAGAATTTGAAGCAAGTGGAGTGACATTAGCATGAAAACATACGAGATGAAATCCGATGAGGCAGGGTCCTCAAAAGAACTCTTCTCTCAAATGAGAGCCCAAAACACTAATGATCCAAGCGACGCCAAACCACTCATACCATTCCCCCCTATACAGAGGAGGGAGGGCACACCTAATAAGAAAATTCAAAATACTTTAAATAATATAATAATATATCAAATAAGTAATAATCATTAATTAATATTAACAAATTAATTAATATCAAGTAATTACATAATATATAATTCTGCATATGAACATTCAAAGCGGCCCCCATACACTTTCACGTGGCTCTTGCAAGGGGGGGGGGGGGGGGGGTCCAGTTGGGCGAGTGCATAACTGTAACATTGTCGCTATTATATTGAGTGCCCTCACAGATCTTGCTCTCATTGATTGTCACTATCAAGCTCTGGAGGTTGGATCAATGTCTCAGTCTACATAGCAAGACATTCATTTTATTAGCAAGTTTCGTTTTCAAATGGAAATTTTGACGAGGACGTAATATTTGTTTTAGGACTAGGAGGTTAAATTGAAATAGGGTCTTAAAATTCCTATAGGAATAAGACAAATGTAAGCTTTATAAAACTTAAAATTTGCTTTATGGATCAGCGTTTTGGGTAGTAAAGAAGCCAGTTTAGCCAAAGCTGATTGTAACACAAATATGAATGCTAATCTAAATGCGATAAAATTAGAAAGTGGTTTTCAAAATTTGATGCAACCAGAGTTATTTGGGGCTTGTTGAAACACAATCCAATACATCTTTAACTTTCTTATTCATGAATTGGCAGGCATATCGACTATTGCATGCATAGGGTCAAACTATTGCAACATTATGGTGTTAAACCAATTCTTGTATTTGATGGAGGGCTTTTACCAATGAAGATTGACCAAGAGACTAAGCGTGCAAGGTACATAGTCATATTTTCTAAAATCTCGTCATTTATGTTTATCTTTTGTCATTCTTGTTGATTGTTCATGATGTGATGATTCCTATGGTGCAAATCTTTTTGCAAGTCTATCAATATTAGTCTTCGTCTACCCCTAGGTATTCATCCCAATATCAGAATATTTTCTTTTAATCATTTTATCTTTATCGAGGAGGGGAGCCTTGGTGCAACCAATTGAGGTATTGCTGTGTGATCTTGAGGTCATAGATTCGAGTCTTGGAAGCAGCCTCTTGCAAAAATATAGGGATGTTTGTTTACATTTCACCCTTGTGGTGAAACCCTTCGCCAATCCTGCGCTGCGCGGTGATGCTTTGTGCACCGGGCTGCCCTTTTTATTTTATTTTATCTCCACTGAGTACTTTTTTCAAATTTATATTGCGTTTAATTAATCTTTCCTAATTTTATTACTCATCCATCTTGACATTTTCATTCTATAAAATGGTAATTGCAATTGCATTCTAGCATTTTGATCATTGACCAATGTTTTAAAAATATATAAAACTGTAGAAGTACATGAGAAAATGAGGAGAAATAAAATTTTTTATTTATTTCTCAATTGTGTATATATATGTATTTGTACATTAATATAAGAAGAGAAAAAAGAGAAATCATCCCAATCTAAGAACGTGAGACTAAAACATGTGGAAGAGGGCCCAAGATGAGCCTTGCATTGGGCCTTTACAAATATTTCTTCTAACACTCTCCTACAAGTTGGAGCATACAAATTGTAGGCACCTAGCTTGGACAAAAACTAATAATATAGCATGCATGATAAGACATTAATGAGAATATCAACAACTTGATCAGCAACCAGAATATGTTTCAATTCCACCTTCTTCGATTGAACTTTCTCCCGAATGAAGTGACAGTCTACTTCAATGTGTTTGGTCTGTCCATGAAAAACATGATTCTTAGCAATGCATATAGCCGCTTGAATGTCACAAAATAAAGTAGCTTGTGAGAAAAGCTTGATTCCTAAATCATCTAGGAGACTTTCTAACCACGTAAGCTCTGATACAACATATGCTATCGAACGATACTCAGCTTCGTCCGAAGAGCGAACAACCATAGATTGTTTCTTGTTGCGCCAAGTAATAAGGTGTCATCCGAAGTAAGTATAGAATCCATTTGTGGAACGTCGATCATCCAAGGTGCCAACATAATCAACATCAAAATAAAAAATCAATGACAGAGTAGAAGAGGAAGATGGTTTGTATACTGACCCTTGTCCAGGGGCAGTTTTCAGATATCTGAGGATGCGGTTGAAAGCCTGGAGGTGAGACATCCGTGGAGAATGCATGAATCGGCTGACCACTCCAATAACAATTGAGATATCTGGTCTTGTAATTGTAAGAAATTATTTTTCCTACAAGACGTCGATAATACTCTGGGTTTTAAAGAAGTAGATCGGTGTCAGAGGCATGCACACAGAGCTTGTGGTTGACATATATAGGAGTATCAACAGGCTTGCATCCAGAATAGTCAACATCATGAAAATGATCAAGACAGTACTTCCGTTGAGATAAGACGAGACCATCATGATGTCTTGCAATCTCTAGGGCAAGAAAGTATCGAAGATTTCCCAAATCTTTAGTTTGAAAAAATGAATTCAAGTGCTGCTTGATCATTTGTACTCCTTTAGAATCATCTCATGTAATTAGAATGTCATCGACATAAACTAAGAGAATCACTGTGCCTGTTGATTGATGACGACTAAAGAGAGAGAAGTCCCCGGAGCTACGAGTGAATCCAACATCACAAACAACCATACTGAACTTGTCAAACCATGCACGATGAGACTGTTTGAGAGCATAAATAGATTTCTTGAGGTGACAAACAAGAGACTCCCTCGTGTTCTCAAACCCGAGAGGCCTGTGCATGTAGATAGTTTCTTAAAGGTGGCCATTGAGAAATACATTCTTAATATCTAATTGATGTAATGGTCACTGACGCTGAACAACAAAGGAGATTAGAATATGAACAATGCTCAACTTGGCAACGAGAGAGAATATCTCATCATAATCGAGGCTTTGTTGCTGAGTAAATCTGTGAGCCACAAAACGAGCCTTGAGGCGATCAACTGCCCCATTTGGAGCATGTTTGATCGCAAAGATCCATTTACGTCTGTCCCGAAGGAAGGGAGACCAGATCCTAGGTCTTAGCCTAGAGGACAGTCATTTCCTCATTCATAGCCGCACGCCACCTTGAATGTTAGAGAACCTCCTGCACAGAGTTAGGTATAAAAATGCAGGATAAAGAAGTTGCAAATTTTAGAAGTGTTGGGGAGAGGCGATGCAAGGATACATAATTCGCTAGGGGATGAGCCGTGGATATAGGAGCTGGATCGTCAGGCTGCAATGTACCAAAGGTAGAGGGCGACTGCTGTGGGGCGTCAGAGCGGGGAGGACGACGAGTGTATACACATAGAAGTGGTGGTTTGTTCGATACGAGAACCGAGGTTGGAAGGAGTGGCGGGAGAGGAGAAGTAACATGGACAGCATGCCGTGGCAATAATGGGGATGGAAGAGGAGATGGATGAGGAGAGCAGAGGAAGAGCAAGAAAGTAGACAAGCGGTTAAGGACAAGCTAGCCGCCCAGGGTGGTTACCACGAATAAATTAGACTGCGATTTGAGAGAATCGGCAGCTCTGATGCCGTGTAGAAGTACATAAGAAAATGAGAAGAAATACAATTTTTATTTTATTTTAATTTCTCAATTGTGTATACATACATGTATTTGTACATTAATATAGGAAGAGAGAAAAGAGAAATCATCCCAATCTAAGATGTGAGACAAAAACATAAGGAGGAAGAGGGCCCAAGATAGGCCTTGGGCCTTCACAAATCTTTCTTCTATCAAAAACAATTACTCAGTCTTGTTTCGCTATGCAAGGTCTTGTACAACAATTTTTTTAGAGAAGTGGTCAAAAATGACAACTTAGTCTGTATTGATTTTTGACATTTAAATGTTTTTCTCCAATGCGATCCATGCGGAGTCTCGGGCCTCAAGTAGATGTGCTTTGGGAATTAGATCTAATTTTGAATTCTTTGAGGATTTCTCAAGATTGAATGAAGAGCTAAATGCACTCCATATAATTATTAAAGGATCTAAAGTCTACGATGGTGCAAAGGGAGATTATTGCAATGATGACCTTTTTGGGACGTTTGAGATCATATTTTAGTTATATAGGTGTCAAATTTTGGAAGATGTCTTTTTAACTATCTCGTCAGAGACATTTGAGGGAGGTGAGGGACATGCTCTCTTGATCTTGTTTCATCTTTAGAAGGTATCTCATTATTAGATAGTTCAATGATACTATTTATGGCAAGGCTGCGACCAAGGCTTCGTTTGTTTCGGCATTTTGCTCAGGCGGCGGGAGGAGAAGGCGGGCTGTTGGAACCGGAGGGGGGAGGCCGCAGTTGGAATCCCTCCGTTTTCCTCCTTTTCTCATGGCGCGGCGGGTGCAAATGGAGCAAACTCCGCCGCCGGCCGTTTGGTTACCCGCCGTGCGGCGGTGTTTGCCCCAAACGGAGTGCTCCAAAGCTGCGCCAAACGAAGCCTAAGGGGGAGGCCGCAGTTGTTGCTTTAAATCAAAATCGTTTGGAAGTAACTTAGTTATGTAACGAGATTTCAACCTTTTCCACCTATACTAAAAGGGATTCTGATTTTCCATGTTCTAAGGAATTTTCTCTCTCTCAAATTGTATTTTCTCAAACTTAGGGCTTTCATATCCATCTCATCTTGTCTTTGAGCAAATGCTCCTTGGACAAAGATGCTTTTACTTTCATTTGCCAGATTTTTAAATCACTGTTCTTATTAAGTTTTTTTTTTAAAATTCATAGTTTGCAGAGTTGGCATAGAACTTTAATCCAGATTATGTCATCGATGGATTCAATGAGGATTTATTACTTTATTGACGTAATACAAGTGGCAAAATTCATTAGATGGGTCCAAACAGAGCAGTGAGATTAACCTAGAAGGAACCAATCCAAGACCGCAAACATATGTGACCAAAAAAACGCAAAGCACAAACAATAACAACACCCTGGTTTTGATTTGGTCTTGTGAGGTGGTGTAGAAGATTCCATTGCTAAGGTGAGGAGGCCTAAAATTTTCCGCTATTAAATGTATGTAATGGTTACAAAAATAGTAGAACGAAATCTGAAATCCTCTTTAGAAACTAACAAAGATAGAGAATATCTTATGCACGCGTGTGGTGGTAACTTAAGGGAAATCTACAGTGCGATGATGGTTGGGTCTCAGCTAATATCTAATAATATCGCACATGCTCATAAAGATAATTTCCGATACTAGATTGCATATAATTGTTGAATGATATTTGTAAAGGCCCATTAATAAAGGCCCATTTAGCCTTTTAACTAGGATGTTTAGTCCCACATCTTGTAATAGGGATTTCTCTCTCTCCCTATATATTTGTACTCACACTTGTAATTTGATATTCAAGAAGTATATACAAAATTTTCTCAACGTTTCTACATGGTATCAGAGCCATAGAGTCCTACCTCTTGCTTCGGGTGGCTAGTTTTTTTTAACCGCCCTTGTCTGCGGTTTAACCGCTGGCTATCCGCGCCTCTCTTGCGGTCTCCTAACCGCCAGCTTCTAGCGGCTTATTCCTTCTACCCGCCAGCTTCGTGCGGCTTCTACCCGCCCTGCTTTTTGCTCCTCTCCTGCGGTATTCCTTCTTCTACTCGCTCTCTTTTCTCTCCTTCCGTGAAACCACTCACCTCCGTCTCTCACCTGACCTTTTATAGCCGTCTTCTGCTACTGCCAGGTGGGCCCCTCCTTCCTCTTCTCACGCGACCTTCTCATCCTATCCACGCGACTTCCTGCTTCTTTGCCGCACGTGTGTCTTTGTGGTTACCAGCGCGACGAGCCTTCTCGCGCGGCCTTCTCTCCTCTAGTCGCGACACCTTCTCTTCTTGCCGCGGCCTCTTCGACGCAGTCTCTTCTTGCCGCGACCTTCGATCCTTAATCGCGACTTTCCTTCCGTGGAACCCCCTACCCTTCTCGCGCGGTCTTCCATCCTTAGCCGCGCCTCTCCTCTGTTGTAGCTGCGACCAGTCTTGCCGGTCTCTTCTAGTCGCGACGACCTCTTATCTTCTTCTCGTAGCGACCCTGTCGCTCTCTGTTGCGGATTCCTTGCCGCTGCGATCTCCTCTATCGTAAACCGCGACCCTCTCTGGCGTGGGCTCCTCCTCTAGCCGCCGTTGCCTTGTCGCACGAACTGCCCCAGAGCTCCTCCTGGTCTGACTGCGCAGTTTGTCGCCCGACTTGCCTTTGCCGCTGTTCTTGCCGCTGCAGATTCTCCGTAGTCGCTGCGCTCTTCCTTGCTTCCTGCCACTCAAGCCACATGAATTTTCGTCGCCTTCTCGCCGCGTACTTGCCTTGTCGCCGCGATCTCCGCTAGCTGCCCGACCTCCTTCCCTAGCCGCTGCTCCTGCCTACCCACGGGCTTTAATTCCCGCTGCGGCCTGGCTCTGATTTGCCGCCTGTGGTTTTGCTACGGATTGGCTGCTTCTCCTGCAGTTGCTCTCCGCGGTTTGCCCTTGCCGCTGGATGCTATCTACTGAGCCACTGCGATTTCTTTGCCCATGGCTGCCCATTCTACTTCTCAAAGCCTTCCATATGACATTGCTGACTTGCTACTCCAAATCCAGCAACTTCAAGGGAGGATCGACCATTCTTCGAGCTCTGTTGTGTCTATCTCTGGTGGTGTGTTTTCTTGTCTTGCCCATAGTTCGTCCTGGATCTTGGATTCAGGGGCCTCCCACCACATTACCTCACGACAACCATCTCGCTACTTAGACTCGGTGCATCACAAGTCTATTATTGTTGCAAGTGGGGACACCATTCCTGTCTCTGGCTCCGCCGACATTCACATTACTCCCTCCATCACTCTTCGCTCTGTTATTCATGTTCCGGGCTCTCCTTTCAAGCTTCTCTCTATTAGTCGTCTTACTCAAGATCTTGATTGCTACGTAACATTCTCCTCCACCTCTTGTGTTGTGCAGGATCACAAGACGCAGTCTATCATTGGAAAATGGCATCTCTCAAATGGTCTCTACATCCTTGAACCCTCTCCTCTGACGGTTTTGTCCTCTGTTAGCTCTTCTGAGTGGCATCTCCGTCTTGGACACCCTCCTCTAAAAGTACTCCGCAAAGCTCTTCCCGATGTCTCCGCCCGAGAATTCACTCGTGAGTTCTGTATCTATAGAAAACATCATTGGTCTACGTTTTCGCCTCATCTTACTCGAAGTGCTACTCCCTTTGATCTTGTTCACTCTGATATCTGAGGACCATACAAAATCACCGGTGTCTTTGACTATCTTTACTTTGCTACCTTTGTAGATGATTACTCTCGAGTAACATGGCTGTATCTCCTTCGTGATCGCTCTGAACTGCCGGGTGTTTTCCGTGCCTTTATCACTGAAACTCGCAACCAGTTCTCCACTACCATGAAAACTCTTCGTTCTGACAATGCCTGTGAATACACTAGTCATGCGTTTACCAACCTATGTGTTGAGTTTGATATCATCCATCAAACCTCATGTGGGTATACCCCCCAACAAAATGGCGTTGCTGAATGCAAGAATCACCACCTCCTTGAGGTTACCCGCTCTCTTATGTTTCAAATGAATGTTCCCAAACAATACCGAAATTTTGCGGTCTCTACTGCATGTTCTCTTATTAACCGCATGTCTTCCTCTATTCTCAATTCTGCGGTTCCCTTCAACCTTCTCTTTCCCTTCACACCTTCTTTTTCAGTCACCCCTCGCGTGTTTGACTGTGTTTGCTATGTTCATAATCTTGACCCATCCACAGACAAGCTCGCTCCTCATGCCACAATATATATGTTTGTTGGGTACTCCCGTTCTCAGAAGGGTTATGCCAGCTTCTCTCCTACAGATCACAAGGCCAATTATGAATGAGATGACTAGAATTGGTTGGGGGAGGGGTTGGAGACGATGGAATAACATGTTTTGACACAATAGGGAGGGCTGACAAGGGTCCCCGACGGACAAAAATGTGTCAATGAGTATCCTTGCTGAGGATGGCGGTTTGCGGTCCACGAGCATTGATAGGTGCTATTGGGTGATCTATTGGGAATGGGCCAAGGAAATGCTGCAAGATTGTGGATGGACTCACCTAGTTGTTATGCAGAAGGGCGCGAGTTCTCCAATTGGGAATTAAGCTGGGGAGAGGGGAGGAGGGGTTCCTGTAGGCATGTCATGTGAAAAATGGATGATTGCCTGTTGAGGGAGGTAGTTGGGTAGTTATTCAAAGTTTGGGTGAGTAATCATTGCTAGTAGAGGGTAGTTGAGGTAATTTTTCAAGGGAGTAGTCATTGGTTATGTCGTTAGTTGGGATTGAGTGGGGAGTTGAAATTCCATCTTCTAGTTTGCCGATCCTATCCTTAATCTCATCTGCATGGGCAAAAGCCTTCACTAGCCCCGTTTGCGCTCGTCTATGCTGTTGTTAAGCATGCCGGGGTAGGCTGCCTCTGCGCGAGCCTTCACTGATCCCATGAGCAACATGACACCCGTGCTCGAGATTTTACTGATTTTGTGAGCAGTAAACCACCTCCGCACGATCCTTCATTGGTCCATTTATGCTCCTATTTTTTCTCTTCATGCCAACGACCTGTTCCATGACAATCCACCCTGACGTGGATGCCTACACTTTGACATCCACCAACTCCAGTCCCTTGGGTCGACTAGAGGATATCAAAATCCTCATATACGGGCTTTCCATCACCTTCGTTCACGTCATTCGGCTCCACCAACATCAACCAAATCCCATAAATCTTATGACACCACCATAGATCATATGAGATTCCTGCACCCCATCATAGATTTGTTTCTGTTCGCAGGGTTCTAGGAGAGCTTGTACCCTTTTCCGCTTTGGCTCTCCTCGTGCTTTTATAGTCTTAGCTGCTAGGTCCCACTGTCTTGGCTCCGTGCGGTCTGCTTTCCTCTATCCGCCGCGTTCTGCTCTAGCCGCACGTCTTGTTGATCTTTGCCCGCTGCGGTCTGTGATTGTCCGCTGCAGTCTGTGCTTGTCCATTGCGGTCTGGCTGCTTGTCCATTGCGGTCTGTGCTGCTGATTCTCTCTGCTCAGCTCGCTTGTCTGCTGTTCGTTGTTTGCTGCCATCTGGCTGCCAGTGATCTCTGCTCGCCTGTCTGCTATTCGCTACTCTCAGATCGCTAGTCCTCTCTGCGGTCTTCTCTCTAGTTCTCCTTTCTTTCTTGTTTGTGGACAGCCCCTTGTCTCTGCCCCTAGTCTTGCTCGCTGCTCACTGAGGCCGCCTGCTTTCTCTGCTCGCCCACTCTGTTCTTTCAAGTTGCCTTGGTTCTTGCTGCCTTTCCCGGGTTGCTGTTTGCCGCGTTGTTTGTTCGCGGTCTGTTGTTGCTTTCCGCGGTCTGGATGCTGTTTGCTCTTGCTCTCTAGCCGCGGTCTCGTAGCTGTTCGCTCTTGCTCTCTAGCCGCGATCTGGCTGTTCGTTCTTGTTCTCTAGCTGCTTTCTTGTTTTACTCTCTTGCGGTCTCTGGCTACTGTTCACTCTTTCGGTCTGTTGCTCCTTCCCGCATCCTGCTGCGACTTGCCGATATCTTGTTAAACGCTCTGGCGGTTCTCCTAGTATCCGGGCTTGATCTTAGTCCGCATGGCTTTAGATTCGACGACTGTTCCTCTCTTCCTGAACGTGCTAATGTTGCTCCCCTTGAGCTTCGTGATGAACTACAAATCACTACCATCTCTCTCTGTGGCAAACCGAATTTTGTTGAATGAGTTCACTCAGTTTGCCGTGTTCTCCAAACTAAAGGTCTCATTCATCACTTGATTAGGACTCCTCCCACTGCTCCTACTGAAGAGTGGATTTGTGACGATGAGCGTGTCCAATCATGAATTCTCAATTCCCTGAACATCGAGCCGTATCGGATGGCTGTGTATCACGAGACGGCTCACGCAATGTGGGAGGATCTTCACTCCTTCTACTTTGTCAAGGACAGTCTTGATCACTTATTCGATATACTTACCGATCTTCAATCCCTTGACCTTGGGGCTACGGGTGACTTGACTTCTTTTGTTGCTCGAGCTAAAACTCTTGTGGAAGCATGGATACAACATCCGCCTCCCACCATGGATTTGATTACACAACATGTGCAGAAAGAAACAGTTGAGATTGCAATGATGATGACTCGTGTTCCACCACATCTTCATAGTGTTCGAGCTCAGATCTTATCTTCCGTCGTTACTTCGTCCCTCTCGGACGTATGCTCGATGCTTCTGAAAGTTACTCCTCCCCAGATGCTCTGACTTTATCTCCAACTCTCCTCCAGCAGCTTGTGGCTACTCTTGATCCTTCTACTCGCGGTCCATCGACTCGCGGAGGTCGCCAATCTCGGGAAAGGGGTCGTGGAGGCCGTACCCTCTTTAAATGTTCTCACTGAGGCCGGGACGGTCATCTTGAGGCCACCATCTACCACAAGCATGGTCTGCCTCCTCACCTTACTGCTTCGGTTACTACCACATCTCCCTCCGCCACCAGTGAAGACATTGCTGCTCTGCGTGCTCAACTCCATCAGTTACTAGGGGTGGTTAGTCGCTCCTCTGGATCCGTAGCCTCGATCTTCAATGAAGGTATATCTTGCCTCTTACACGGCTATCGCTGGATTGTGGACTCAGATGTCATGCATCATCTCTCTTCGCAGAAGCCACCTCAATACTTAGATTATGCTTATCCCAAGTTCATTATTGTGGCTAATGGTGACACGACCCGGTTTCTGGCGCTGCTCATATGCCTCTTACTCCATCCCTCTCCTTATCCTCGGTTCTTCATGTTCCGGGATCCCTTTTTAACCTACTCTCCGTTAGCCGTCTTACTCAGGACCTTGATTGTTGTGTAACCTTCTCACACTCAAATACAACAGTATTTCGATCAATCATGTTGTTTTTGAAGGAACCAACAGTTTGATGTGCACGAGCACCATGATCTTAGGTGGCAAAAACACACCTAAAATTTTTTTCTTGGGGATTCAAAAACCCTACACATTCACTCTATTATTTTGACCTATATACTGTCGTAGCACCCCCTTCGGGATTTGCAACTGCACGTGAGAGCGGTTACCCCATCTGTGAGGACTTGGACCTCTTGAGTTCGCCGATGACCCATTCACATCTCAACCTTAATGACAAGTTTGATTTTGAAGATGAGAATATTGAAATAGTTACTACTTCCTGGGCGACCCTTAATATGGCAGGGGAGGACTTATAGTCTTCTTGTCCAGCACTCTTGTTTTTTATTATCACACTTTGTATTTTCTTTTCGTTAATAGCCTTGGCGCCAGCTAGACAATATTAGACATGTAATTCTATTTCTTATATAAAGAAGTGTAGTGGTGTCTTAGGGTTATCCTTTTGTAGTCTTAGGAAGTCTCTCTCTTTGGAGAGGAACTCCTTGGTGGTACAAACTCTCAAGAGTAGGCATGTGCATACCTTACAATTTATATTCCTCGCATTTTATTTTAGTGCAATTATTCCATTTCTTGTTTTTTGTCAAAGTGACTGTATGATGGAGAAGCTTAGAATATTACATAAAGTTAAAGATGAAGTCATTTATGTATCTGTTACGACCCCGCCTGACGCTGGGCTGCTCGCAGGGCCATCTAACCCAGGATCCATAGCCAGCCGGCAGCCGGTCGCACCAGGTCACGCGGACCATACACCCCAACCCCTCTCCACTGCGGGACCCAGGCTGCTCCCTCACGGATCCATAGCCGGGCTACCCGCAGTGACGGGTTGTTGAGGCGGGGGCCTCGATCCCCCAACCTCCTAGACATAAGACTCGCTTCCGCTGAGTCCCCATCACCAACTGATCCGCGGCTCAGTTGGTGATGGAGACTCAGCGGAAGCGAGTCTTATGTCTAGGAGGTTGGGGGATCGAGGCCCCCGCCTCAACAACCCGTCACTGCGGGTAGCCCAGCTATGGATCCGTGAGGGAGCAGCCTGGGTCCCGCAGTGGAGAGGGGTTGGGGTGTATGGTCCGCGTGACCTGGTGCGACCGGCTGCCGGCTGGCTATGGATCCTGGGTTAGATGGCCCTGCGAGCAGCCCAGCGCCAGGCGGGGTCGTAACAATATCTCAACTAGGAAGTGCTGCAAATGATATCAATGATCTTGATTCTACATTCATATCATTTTACAGTAGGAAGGGAACACGTTAGTGAAGAAGTGGAAGTACCAATTTTTTTTTTATTACGCTTAGGTACCCTCGTTTACATTTAAAGACATGAAGTCTTACAAATGATATTTACATCATACTCATCTATTACCAATGCACATTACATACTTCACCAATTGTACCAGTAACTAGAATTAGTATCGAAGGATTAAACAAGAGAAGTGTTAAAGATAATGTAACATAGATGAAAATTGTTCTAGATGATTTGTGTAGTTTAAGAATAACACCTCATGCAACACTCGATAGGAGCAAATAAAAATTAGGATTCACAAAATCTGCCACAAATAATTGGAATAGATTTATTGATGATGACAGCGATTATTCTATTGCCCTTTTCACTACACTCACTTTTATCGATTAAACCTTTTTCTAATCATCAATTTAGTTTTAAACTCTTGTCAAATTATGTGATAAATTTATCATCTTTAGGAACTAATAAATTTACTTAGGCATTAGTGAGATCATGACAAAAGATTGGGCACAATGGCAACACAGGATCCATATAGCCGACCCCACTATAGTGGGGTAAAGGCTTGAGTGTTGAGTGTTGAGTTGAGGAACTAATGCGTTTAAATTAGAGAATGTATGTTAGTGGGTGGAGCAATCAAACCCTAGCCCACGCTAAGGGGGAAGATGTAAAAGATGGAGGGGAAAATCTACCGAGAGCTCTTCTCTTGATAGCCTTATGGAGCAACCATAAATCTTCTTAATGATCCAAGAGGTGTTTACATGAGTTCCTCCCCATATATATTTGGGTTACACAATTAAAAACAACAAAAAAAGGGTAGCCCAGTGCACAAAGCCCCCAACGTAGCGAGGGTTCGGGGAAGGGTCCCACCCCAAGCGTGAAATGTAGGCAAATCTTACCCTACATTTTTGCAAGAGGCTGCTTTGAGGACTCGAGCTCGTGACCATATTATTGCAGAGACAAATAAAAATAATATCTAATACAAATATACAACATTAAAATAACATTTAAATAAAAATAAGTAGCGGCCTCAAGGCTTAAATGCACTTCATATAGACCCTCCATGCACATGGGTTCCACCATCCCCAGGTGGAGCCTTCATAACAATGTACTGATTTATTTTGTTTTGTTCATGGCCTGTGTTTAATTATAATGAACATCCATTTTGAAACTTTACATATTGTTGCAGGAAAAGGAAAGAGAACCTTGAACGTGCCTTGGAACATGAAGCGTCGGGCAATTCCCGTGCTGCCTTCGATTGCTACCAAAAAGCAGTGGATATATCACCTTCTATTGCTTTTCAGCTGATCCAGGTATGGAAACTTTGCCAAGTGAAGTCTAGGTGGTTCGATTTTTTTAAGATTAAATTACATATTCAGCATCTATTATTACCTAAATATTACAGTTCTGCTGTACCTTCAATATATTCAGCAAGCACCACTAATCTTTATGTTACATGAAAATGCACCATTACAGGTGCTAAAACAGGAAAATGTTGATTATGTTGTAGCGCCTTATGAAGCTGATGCTCAAATGACATTTTTATCTATGCACAATCATGTCGATGCAGTCATTACTGAGGACTCTGACCTTATACCATTTGGCTGCTCCAGAGTGTGTAGTTTTCTATTTACTTCTTGTAATCTGCAATTCCTTTTTTTCATCCTAATCCTATGACTATTTTTAGTTGCACTATCATGTGCCAATTTAGTCTTTTTTTGGTAATGGAGAATTTATAAGGTGATCATTTATGTACTTATGTCTTTTCAGATTATCTTTAAAATGGACAAGTTTGGTCAGGGCATTGAATTTCAGAGCTCAATGTTAGAGCGAAATAGAGACCTAGATTTTACTGGTTTCACCAAACAAATGATTCTTGAAATGTGCATTTTCAGTGGTTGTGATTATTTATCATCGTTGCCAGGTATGGGCCTTAAAAGGGCTCATGCACTCATCCGGAAGCATAAAAGCTACGAGAAGGTAAATGGTTCTCACTTATGTTCGAAAAGCAATGACTTCATTGTGTCTGTAGGATCTATGTTGTAAATCTACTATCTCACTCATAGTCGTGTCTATTCCCTGCAAACTCCATGTTTTTAATCAAATTATCCTTACGAAATGAAAATACAAATAATTGATTGCGAGGGCAATAAATATTTGTCTTTCATCTTTCATGATATAGTGCATTTTACTGTCAACTTAATATCGACGCTCAATCTTCACAATTAGACTTGTGGTCCCAACAATGATATTATGCTTATTTTGTCAACTTGTAGAACAATGGAGCGCCTAAGACCTAATGAATAAAAATTACGAGTTTCTATGGAACCAAGGATTGCCTATTTATGTATTCTTATAGACCTTGGGAGGACCCAAGTATGAATTTCATCTTAGGATTACCCTGCACTGCACATTGTGTTGGTTTCATATTTGCTATCGTAGACAAATTCTCTGAGATGATCCACTTCATCTCATGTCACAAAGAGTCTGATGCCTGCCACATCTCTTTTCTTTAGGGAGGTTGTTTGTCTCCACCCCGGTCAAGCTATCAGTTTGTGGGTGTTATGCAGTTGAAATGATAACTTAGTGACCAATTTTCCATTAGATTTTCATAAATTAATTAATGAATTCAATGTCTCCATCAAAAACTGTGGTCAATTGTAGTCTTGGAGACCTTCTTAGGAGCCTAGTCGCTAAACATTCTATTAGTATGTAAGTGGGTTTAGTTCCACATCCTGAGTCTAGGTTTAAGTGTTGTTTGTAATGCTATTGTAGAAAGAGAAGAAAAATAGGTAGAAATTTTATTAATCTAAAAATTACTTTACAACTTGAGATTGTACACATATATATAAGAAGAGAGAGAGGAGAAGAATCCCAATACAAGATGTGGGACTAAATTTCTTAGCTAAGTGACTAAATGAGCCTTAACTAATGAACCTTTACATATTTCCTTCAACACTCCCCCACAAGCTGGAGCGTACAAATTGTAGGCACCAAGCTTGGACAAGAATTGATAGTAAAAAGGTTGTGGTAAGGCCTTGGTGAGGATGTCGGCAACTTGCTGAGCAGCGAGAACATGCATTAACTCTATCTTCTTCAACTGAACCTTCTCCCAAATGAAATGACAATCAACTTCAATGTGTTTCGTCCGTTCATGGAAGACAGGATTCTAGGCAATGTGTATGACAGCTTGATTGTAGCAAAATAACGTGACAGGTGAGGAAAGCTTGACTCCTAAATCATCAAGGAGACTCTCAAACTATGTAAGCTCAGACACAACAGCTACCATTGAACAATACTCGGCCTCAGCAGATGAGCGAGCAACACTAGACTGTTTCTTGCTACGCCATGTATTGAGATGTCCTCCAAAGTAAGTGCAATATCGACTTGTGGAACGACGATCATCCAAAGAACCAGCATAATCAACTTCTGAATATACACTTAGAGATAAGGGAGATAAAGAGGGCTTGTATACAAGTCCTTGTCCAGGAGTAGTCTTCAAGTATCGAGAATACGCTCGACTGCATGGAGATGAGAAATACGTGGCTCATGCATGAATCGACTGACAACTACAACAACAAATGATATATTGAGTCTAGTAACAGTGAGATATATCAGCTTCCCACAAGACGGAGATAATACTCTGAGTTTGAAAGGAGCAAATCTAAGTCCGAGGTATGAGCACAGAGCTTATGATTGATATCCATGGGTGTGTCAGCAAGCTTGCATCCAGAGTAGCCCGCATCATGAAGTAAGTCAAGAAAGTACTTTTTTTGAGATAACACAAGCCCATCAGGTCTCCGAGCCGCCTCGGGACCAAGAAAATATTGAAGGTTTCCCAAGTCCTTTGTTTGAAACACAGTCGCCGGATGCTGTTTGATCATAAGTATTCATGTAAGATCGTCTCCTGTAATCAAAATATCATCCACGTATACCAAGAGAATCACTGTGCCTGTTGGACGATGACGAGTGAATAAAGAGAAGTCGGCTGAACTCCGAGTGAACTCAACAATACTAATGGTCTTACTGAATTTTTCAAACCATGCCCGAGGAGACTGTTTGAGATCATAATGTGACTTCTTCAGACAACAAACAAGGGACTCCCCCGTGGTCTCAAATCCGGGAGGTTGTTATATATAAACAATCTCCTATAAATCTCCATTAAGAAAGACAATTTTGACATCCAATTGGTGCAACGACCAGTGACGATGAACAGCAAGGGAGATCAAAACACGAATAATATTGAGTTTGACAACTGGAGAAAAGGTCTCGTCATAATCTAGATCTTGTTGTTCAGTCAAACCGCAAGCTACTAGACGAGCTTTCAAACGTTGAACCGTCCCATCCGGGCCCTGTTTGATGGCAAGCCCCCACTTACAACCCACACAAGTCTATCCAGGAGGAAGAGAGACCAGATCCCAAGTGTGGTTTGTCCAAAGAGTAGACATTTCCTCGTCCATAGCTGCCTTCCACCCCGGATGTTTGAGAGCCTCCTGCACAGAAGTAGGGATGGTAATAAAGGATAAATAAAGAGCACTTTGTTGGAGTTCCCGAGAGAGGCGGTGTAAAGAGACATAATTCGCCATCGGGTGAGCAGTATAATCAATGGCCGGATCTACAGGCTGCAAAATATCATTAGAGGAGGACATCTCCCGTAGGGTAGTAGACAAATGAGGACGACAAGTATACACATGGATGAGAGGTGGTTTGAGTGGGATTGGTATGAGAAGGAGAGGTGGGGTTGGTCGGATTGGTGTGGGAAGGAAAGGTGGAAGGTTTGAAGTAATAGGGATAGTAGGCCGCAGAAGAGGTGCAAAAGTGGAGAATCAGCTGGTTGAGAATGATATGACTGATTTTCGAGAATGGTGACATCAATAGAAGTAATAACCTTGCAATCCTTGGTGTAGAAGCAAACGTAGCCCTTATGAGTACGAGAGTAACCAACAAACATATATTTAGTGGCACATGGAGCAAGCTTGTAAGTGGACGGGCCGAGATTATGAACAAAGCACACGCAACCAAACACGCGAGGGGTGATGGAGAAAAGAGGTTTGGAGGGAAAAATAAGATTGAAGGCTAAGTTATCAAAGGCGCAAGACGCACCGAGGCACAAAGGGCCCCTGGAGCCTAGGCGTAAGGTGCCGACGTGCGCCTGAGGCACGTGATGCGCACAAATAGGGGAAAAATGAAATTGAGCGAATTGGGCGCCCAATTCGCTGAAATTGTGCGAATTGGGCGCCCAATTCGCTGAAATTGTGCGAATTGTGCTCCCAATTCGCTAAAATTGTGCGAATTGGTCGCCAATTCGCTCAATTTCAGCGAATTTGGCGCCCAAGTGTGCCTAGAGGTGCCTCAGGTGCGTCTGAGATCATGTTTTTGCCCATCAAAATAAATAAATAAATAAAAAAACACCTTGAAAGGCCCAGGCGCGCCTTTTGGCGCGCCTGCGAGCAAGTAAGGCGTGCGCTTGAGCACCCCTGAGGCACATCGCCCGCCTCAGCCGTGCTGAGGACCAGCTGGCTGCGCCCGGTGCGCCCGGTGCCTAGGCGCGTGCCCTGACATGAAGGTAACCACAAAATTAAGAATAGAGGAAGACATGCGGTTAATAAGAGTGCAGACGGTGGAGACTGCAAAATTCTAATATTGTTTTGAAACATTCATTTGAATCATAAGAGAGCGGGTGACCTCAAGCAGACGACGATTCTTGCGTTCAGCAACGTCATTTTATTGGGGGGTATAGACATCCGAGGTTTGATGGATGATCCCAAACCCAGCACACAAGTTGGCAAGCTCATGACTAGTGTATTCACGGGCATTGTCGGTACAAAGAGTTTTAATTGTAGTGGAAAGCTGGTTGCGAGTTTTAATGATAAAAGTACGAAATACACCAGACAGTTCAGAGTGGTCACATAAGAGATACGACCATGTCACCCGAGAGTAATCAACGATCAATGTGACAAAGTAACGATATCCAAAAACACTAGTGATTTTGTAGGGTCCCCAAATATCTGAGTGAACGAGATCAAAGAGAGTATGACTCCGAGTAGGATGTGGCGAGAACGTAGATCGATGATGTTTGTCATAGATACAAGACTCACATGTGAAATCTTGGAGGGAAACATCGGTAAGATATTTTCAGAGTATGTTTAGAGGAGCGTGACGAAGACGTCGATGCCATTCAACAGAGCTAATAGATGACAACACCGTCAGAGGAGAGGGGTCAAAGATGTAGAGACATTCGACAGATGCCATTTTCCAATGATAGACCGTGTCTTGCGATCCTGCACAACACACGAGTTGGAAGAGAATGTTACGTAGCAATCAAGATCTATAGTAAGACGATCAATAGAGAGAAGATTGAAAGAAGAGCCCAGAACATGAAGAGCTGAGCAAAGAGTGATGGATTAATGTGAATGTCTGCCAAGCCAAAAACGGGAATAGTATCCCCACTAGCAACAATGATGGACTTGGGATGCACAGAGTCCAAGTATTATGGTGGTTTCCGTGAGGTAATATGGTGTGAGGCCCCTGAACCCAAAATCCAGGATGAGCTATGAGCAAGACAGGAGGTGCCACCATCTGAAATAGAAACCACAGAGCCCGGAGAATAGCCGATCATCCGCTGAAGTTGCCTGAGTTGGGAGCGCAAGACATCAAGGTCAGTTTGAATGCTGTTTGGAGGGGACTGAGCAACCACTGGGAAAGAGCCAAACAAAACTGCAGGAGATCGAGAGGCTTGAGCAGTGTCCATAAAAGACCCACGACAAGAGAGAACAAGCTGCGACAAGTGACAACAACTCTACCTCAAGTAGACCATAGGATATAAAGAGGCGGACTAATGCCTGCGGACAGAGCAGACTGACGAAGAGGCGAACTCCGAGAGCGGCTAACAGGACAGAATAACAAGTTGCACGGATAGAAGAACCCAAGAAGCGGCCTGAACAAAGAGACAAACCACAATTTTGAAGAGGGCGACAACAAGAGGGCGCAAGAAGAGGCAAGCAGCAACATGGGAATCAATGCCCAGGAGTGGCAGACCGCAACAAGAAGACTAGCGGTTTAAGCAACACGGGTTGTCCACAGAGGCAAAGGCAGATAGCCTGCGCGAGCAACGAGCACGGTCGAGCAAGAGCGGCAATCGATGTTGGCGACCAAAGAAGTCGTGTCGGTCTGATGACTTGAGAGGCGACAGACGTGCGAGGCAAGAAAGGCGGCTAGGAGAGCTCGCGCCAAGAGCAGCAACCCGCTCAAATAGAAGAGGCTGCAAAAATAGAGCAAGTCGCGGTGAAGAGGAAGTCGCAATAGAAGCAACACGAGGACAGCTCAGGCGGCAAGAGAAGACCGCAGCGAACAAGGGCAAAAAAAATGCAGCGGACTGAGGGTAAACTAGAAGCCTTGCGGCTAAGCGAGAAAAAGCTAGTGGCAAGGGAAAACCAAAACCCTCCCTCCAAACCCCCCGGCCTGCAGTTCCAGCAAGCCGACCGCCGGCTTCAAGCAGCCCCATCGCCGACCTCCTCCAACCCCAGCCCGCCACCATTCCTTCCCTCCCCCCAAACCGACCACCCCACTGCCTCCTTTCAGCCAGCTGACCACCGTACTCCCCTCCCCACCGCCCAGAAACCCTTCCAAACCCTAGCCAGTTATTCCTCTCATGCCCTTTTCGTGGATCCACTACCAAATCACCCCTACTCTCTAGATCCCGCTAGATCTGAGAGTTTCAGCCCTTGTTCCGGCGTTTGCCTCCACCCTTATTACCATTTTTGTCCGGATCCGCCCCTACACATCGGATCTACCCTCCCCCGACCCGGATCTGCCCATACGTGGTTGAATGTACCGTTTTATTGTCCGTTTTCACCAATCACCGCTGAGGACAGCCAATGTCACCGTCGCCTCGCCACCGATCCCATCTCCGATCGTCGATCTACGCATCCGGCCCTCCAAATCTTCTGTGTCTCGGTTCAGCCCTCTACTTTGTGAGCTTTGTAGTGTTGCACTCTTTGATTCAACATTTTTATTTGGGTGATTTATTATAGTTTGCTGCAATTCCTGTTTGTAGAACTTTGTTTTGGTGCCCTAATAACTTTCAGGAGGAGACATTCGCCGCGCGCTTCGCTTTGGCCCTCCGAGCGGAGTAAAGCCATTATAATATTGAAAAAATAACTATTTGCTTATTCTATTTTAATATCTGTGTGGTGCTGAATTCTCATTGCTTACAGATATTTGTTGAAACATTCATCATCACATCGCATATAAGTTTGGATTAACGTGCCACCCTTACACTCACACCTAGCGTTGTAGGTTTTGTGCACCAGTAGCATACCTCTACCTCATTTTGGTATCAGAGGTCAAGCCATTTGCATGCTCCGTAGTGATAGGACATTTAGAGAAAGCATGATAGAGCCTCAAGTCACCGACGATCGCCCGACGAGCTTGAATTCGGGCGCCGCTTTTGCTGAATTCCAACACCTTGTCGTAGACCGTTTTGATGCATTAGGTGCCCAGTTCAACAATGTGCGTCATGATCTTGCCGAGGTGAACCTTCGCTTAGAGCACTTAGAGAATGCCAGAGACACTCCGACACAGCGTGACGAGTCACTTGAGGACGACCTTGATGCTCCTCCACATCGGGGCCAACGTCTGAGGGATGGTCCGCCTCCAGCAGATCGCCACCGTCGTGATATTCCTCATCGAGCCCCAATCCCGCCGGTAAGGCGAAATACTGATTTTGCGCTAGATCATAGGCAAGTTCTGGCACTGGATAGACTTCCCGATCAGCGTGATGAGTACAGTATGCCACGTCAGCCTCAACCTGACCCCAGAGATCTTGTGCCCCCACACGGTCGTCGCGACCATCACCAAGATGAATATTATCCCCCGGGTCGGAGAGAGCGCGGTCCCCCACCCGCTCGATACGACTACGTCCATGATGATTACCCCGAGGATTATCCGGACCCACGGAGAGGAGGCCACCACCATGACATCACTCGTCGCATCCGACTCGACGCCCCTTCGTTCGATGGTCGCCTAGATCCGAAAGCCTTCAGCGATTGGCTCTTGGATATGGACCACTACTTCGAGTGGTATGACATGAGTGACGAGCGTTGTGTCCGCTTTGCAAAAATGAAGCTGATTGGACAGGCTAAGGTATTCTGAATTAGCGTCGAGACAACGTTGGAGCGAGATGGGTATTACCCCATCACCAGATGGAATGAGATGAAGCAAAGGTTGAGCGAGAAATACCTCTCCGCCTACTACCGAGACCAGTTATTAGAGCAGTTACAAAACTTACGGCAGGGGTCCCTTACTGTCGCTGAGTACATGGCCTGCTTCGACGAACTAGTAGTTAGGAGTGACGTCTCGGAGGGGACTATCGCCACCGCCTCCCGATTCAAGGGGGACCTTCGTTCTGAGATTCGGCGAGAGTTGATTCCACATCGCATAGAGACTGTCGACCAGATATTTCAGCTCGCCCTTGAGTACGAGCAGTACCTCTGATCTTCTAGCACGAGACAGTTCACTTCTCGGACTGAGTCCTCGACTTTTAGGAATCCCGCTCCGCCCCAGACCACCACGGCTGCACCCTCACGTATCCCCACGGATGCGAATGACAAAGCCATAGCCACTGATGGCCCGCGGTCTGGGGGTATTGTGTGCTATCGTTGTTCTGGCAGGGGACACGTGGAGGCACAGTGCCCCACGCGGAACCTGCTAGTTGAGGACGAGGAGCAGGATTTAGAGGAAGAAGAGGAGGGTACGGAAGAAGTCAAGACCACTGTCGAGGAAGGCTGAGAGAGTGACGCCGAGAGATCTTTAGAGGTGGGAGTGATTAGACGCCTCCTACACACCCCTCATGTAGATGAGGATTGGCGACACACCACCATCTTTTACACATACTTCCATAGTGCAGGCGGTCCCTGCAAGTTGGCTATTGACAGTGAGAGTTGTGCGGACATTGTGGCCCAGAAGGGGCTTGACTGTATGCAGGTGAAGGCAGAGCCTCACCCCCACCCATATCGTGTCGTCTGGGTAGACAAAACGACGATTCAGGTCACCTAGCGTTGCATAGTCCCGATTACTATTGCATCCTTTTAGGATAAGGTCTGGTGCAATGTTATTCCCATGGACGTCGCTCACGTATTGCTTGGCCGCCCCTGGCTATTTGATCGAGATATCCCGTGCTATGGCCGCTCGAACACGTTTGTATTTTATGACAAGTGGCGGAAGATCACGTTGACGCCCACCCAGCCCCGAGATAAATCCAAGTGTGTGGTAGAGCCATCTGTGAGTACGAGCGCCTCGAGGCCGCTGCATATTCTGCGGCGAGGTGAGGTTTTACGAGATAATATTGAGTCAGATATTATTTACGTTGTTGCCGCTACTCAGGCCACTGAGGACACCCCTGTTGACCACCCACCCGCGGTGCGTCCCCTTCTAGGCGAGTTTGCGGATATCATGCCTGCCGAGCTCCCCGACGAGCTACCACCTCCATGGGACATTCAACATGCTATTGATTTAGGCCTGGGGGCTTTCCTCCCAAACCTGCCCCATTACCATATGCACCTAGATGAGCACGTCGAGCTCAAGAGGCAGGTCGATGAGCTTCTCCGGAAGCAGTTCATTCGCGAGAGTATGAGTCTGTGTGCGGTCCCCGCTCTTCTTACCCCTCTGAAGGACGGTAGTTGGCGTATGTGCATCGATAGCCGCACCATTAATAAAATCACGGTTAAGTATCGTTTTCCGATTCCACGACTCGATGACCTTTTGGATACTATGTCCGGTGCCCAGATCTTTTCCAAGATCGACCTCCGTAGTGGGTACCATCAAATACGAGTTTGTGAGGGGGACAAGTGGAAGACAACATTCAAGACCAAGGACGGTTTGTACGAGTGGCTAGTCATGCTATTTGGGCTATCTAACGCCCTAACACGTTTATGCGAGTTATGACACTGGTGTTGCGACCATACGTGGGCAAGTTTCTGGTAGTATACTTCGATGACATACTGGTCTATGGCCAGACTCAGGCTGCTCACCACGATCATCTGAGACTTCTCTTTGACACTCTCCGCCAAGAGAAACTGAATGTGAATCTGAAGAAGTGTTTGTTCCTTTCCGAGTCTGTTCACTTTCTGAGATTTATTATATCGTCTACTGGAGTATCCGTAGATCCCGAGAAGGTCAAATCCATTCGGGATTGACCTATGCTCGCAAATATTCACGAGGCTCGTAGCTTTCACGGACTTGCCACCTTATATAGGAGGTTTGTTCAGGGGTTCAGTACGATCATGATTCCCTTCACGAACTGTCTCAAGAAGGCCGAGTTTCAGTGGACCCCCGCAGCCACTTGAGCCTTCGAAGAAACTAAGGAGAGATTGACGATGACTCCTGTCCTACGATTGCCGGATTTTAGCTGCGCCTTTGAGGTCGCATGCGGTGCGTCAGGGGTTGGTATAGGTGGCGTATTGAGTCAGGAGGGACACCCAGTTTCTTACTTTAATGAGAAGCTGAACGAAGCTAAGTAGAAATACTCGAATTATGATCAAGAGTTTTATGCCATAGTCCAGTCCCTGCATTACTAGAGACACTATCTCCTTCCCCGGGAGTTTGTATTATATTCCGACCATCAGGCGCTACGTTACCTCTACTTGCAACGCAAGCTGGGACACCGATACACGAAGTGGGTCGAATATCTGCAGGACTTTCATTATGTTCTCAAGCACCGCGCTGGTGTTGAGAACAAGCCGGCTGATGCGTTGAGTCTCCACGTATCCCTGTTGTAGACGATGACTGCGAGCGTAGAGGGACTAGAGAGATTGATGCTGGACTATCTGACATGCCCTGATTTTGGTGAGATTTACACAGCCCTGTCCCGAGACCCACCCGACCCTGTTGAGGGATATCAGATCTATGAGAGATATCTGTACCGGGGCTCCCGCCTGTGCATTCCCCAGACATCTTACTGTGATTATCTGATTTGGGAGTTGCATGCGGGAGGAGCCGCAGGCCACTTCGGGCGAGATAAATCCATAGTCATTGTTAAGGACCGCCTCTACTGGCCCGACCTTAAGAAGGACGTAGCTCGCGCTGTTCGCCACTGCCGTATCTGCCAGACAGCAAAGGGCACTAAGCAGAACACGGGTCTAAACACGCCTTTACCTGTCCCACACCGCCCTTGGGAGGACATTAACATGGATTTTGTTCTCGGAATTTCCCGCACCTTACGAAAACACGACTCCATCTTCGTGGTGGTCGATCGGTTTTCGAAGATGACACACTTCATTGCCTGTCACAAAACGGTAGATGCGACTCACGTTGCATCTATATTCATGAGGGATGTCTTTAGACTGCATGACCTGCCCAAGTCGATCGTGTCAGACCGCGATGTGAGATTTATGAGTTATTTCTGGAAAACCCTGTGTCATAAGACGGGCACTTTTCTTAGGTTCTCCTCAGCATATCACCCACAGACAGAAAAACAGCCCGAGGTAGTGAATCAGAGTTTAGGGAATCTTTTGCGGTGTCTGGTAGGAGAGCATGTATGTAGTTGGGACTTAGATCTCCTTGTTGCAGAGTTTGCCTACAATAGCTCAGTCAATAGGTCTACCGGGTTGAGTCCATTTCATGTAGTATCGGGATATGACCCTAGGAAGCCTATAAACCTCGTCCCAAGTCCTTTAGAGTCACGCCCTAATGAGTCTGCTGAGTCATTTACACAACATTTGTATGAGTTGCATGAGTAGGTTCGCCGACGAATAATAACAAACAATGAAAATTATAAAGCTCATGCAGATAAGCGAAGACGAGAACAAATATTTACTGAAGGCGAAAAGATAATGGTACAAATCCGCCCAGATAGGCTCCCTTCGGGACTTGCCAAGAAGTTAAACGCCATACGAATTAGTCTGTACTCTGTTATTAGTCGTATTGGGACAAATGCCTACCGACTCGATATCCCGACTAGTATAAGAATTCATCGGGTGTTTAATGTTGAGGATCTGACTCCATATTACGAGGCTCATGAGTATGTGGACCCGAGCAGTGGAGCTACCCCCACCCTCACTGTCATTAACGTACCACCCTCATACGTCCCCACCGTCTGATGGCCACCCCAGTCCACTCACTGTTGACATCCACTCACATGGGAACCCATCTTCTTTGGTTTCACCGCAGCCACCACTGATCTCACCGGGATCCACCCTTCGAGAGATGAGAGATGAGTACATCACAAAGATCAGATCCCATCAGTTTGTTCCCACCACGGACGGACCACGATGCCGATACTTAGTACACTAGCAGGACCGCGCCAACGCGGACGACACTTGGATACTACCGACAGAGCTTGATCGACTCGCCCCTGGACTTCGATCTCAGTACGATCATCTCCGTTCATCGGAGATGAAGGCTTTTCAGTTGGGGGGAGTTGATGAGAATCCATCGAATCATGCACCTTGAGGGGTTCTCCGCAAGGCGGAAGCCACGTTCATTTATTCGCGCCGGAAGACTTGATCGGATCACCGATCGGACTCCGCGATTGCGTCCGGGACGTCGCCGCGAGTCAAAAAACTATATTAGTTTTTTTTTTCAGTTTATTATTGATGTATTTTAAGGGCCGAACCCACCGTCCAATCATAGCCGTTGATGGGGAAGCCCTAGTTTTCTTTTCTTATAAATAGGAGTCTAGAGGGCTGAATTGAACCATTGCATAATTTGGAGAACACTCATTCCCGGATTCCAGCGATCCCGCCCCGGTGCCGACGCCGTGGAACCTTAGGTTTCGACTCCTAGGCCTCCGAACTTCTCCCCAAGGTAATCCCTACCCCAGCCTTCGTTTTCCACCCTTCAAACCCCCATTCCCACCGCCAGAATCCTCCAAAACCCTCCCTCCAAACCCCCCGACCTGCAGTTCCAGCAAGCCGACCGCCGACTTCAAGCAGCCCCACCGCCGGCCTCCTCCAACCCCAGCCTGCCACCACTCCTTCCCTCCACCCAAGCCGACCACCCCACTACCTCCTTTCAGCCAGCAGACCACCATACTCCCCTCCCCACCGCCCGAAAAACCTTCCAAACCCTAGCCGGTTATTCCTCCATGCCCTTTTCGTGAATCCACTACCAAATCACCCATACTCTCTAGATCCCGCTAGATCTGAGAATTTCAGCCCTTGTTCCGGCGTTTGCCTCTACCCTTATTACCATTTTTGTCCGGATCCGCCCCTACACATCGGATCTGCCCTCCCCGGCCCGGATCTACACATACGTGGCCGGATCCACCGCTTTATTGTCCGTTTTCACCACTCACCGCCTAGGACAGCCACCGCCACCGTCGCCTTGCCACCGGTCCCATCTCCGATCGCCGATCTACACATCCGGCCCTCCAAATCGTCAGTGCCTCGATTCAGCCCTCTACTTTGTGAGCTTTGTAGTGTTGTACTCTTTGATTCAGCATTTTCATTTGGGTGATTTATTATAGTTTGCTGCGATTCCTGTTTGTAGAACTTTGTTTTGGTGCCCTAATAGTTGTAATATGTTATGTTCAAGTCGGGGTAGTGTTGTAATTTTAATTTGTGTTTAGTTTTCCCTTACTCAAGTATATAAGAGTAAGAGACCTCTCTATTAATGAATTATTTAGTTTTGCATTCCACTTGGTATCAGAGGTCCCATCGAGGAGTAAAAAATCGTGCCCTATTCCCGTCGAGGCGAAACCCGTCGGCTCGTCGAGGCGAAACCCGTCTCCCTTCGCTCTCGCCGTCGATCTCGCTCTCCTCTCCTGTCGCTCCCGTCGGCTCGTCGCTCGGATCGCTCATGCCGGGCGGCACTCCTGTCGGCTGCTGAGAGGAATGTCGCCGCCGTTCCTCCATGAAGCAGCCCGCCGCCTCTTTCTCTTCCTCTTCTTCATGATAATGCGGGTTGCTGCCAATCCAACCTGCTGCCGATCCAGGCTCCCGATCCCGTGAAGCCTGCTGCCTGCTTCCGATCCAAATCCAGATCCCGTGAAGCCTCCTGCCGATCGTGAAGCTGCCGATCTAGTCTGCTGCCGATCCTGGTTGCAGATCCCGTGAAGTCTGATGCTGCTGGCCCGGATTGCTGTCCTGCTTCTTGAATTAGGGCCTGCTGATCTATTGTGTCTCTTTGGTCGGTATGGGTGAACCCGAGTCATCTGTCTCTTCTCCGCTCGTGATCCAGCCTCCGATGGTTGAGCCTCACAGGCCCCATGACCACTCTAGCTCCTTGAAGATTACCGCAGTTTCTCTGGATGACACGAAATACCTGGAATGGTCTCTTGCTGCTCATCATGTCATCCGTAGTCAACAGATGTTCGACTATATCGATGGGTCGATTACGGAGCCTCCTGTGTCTGATCCCTCCTGGAAGCGCCGGGGTTCAGACAACTCTCTAGTTGTGTCTTGGCTCCTACATTCGATGTCGCCTGGACTCTACGTTCGAGATCTGGACTCGTGCTCGTGAAACTTACTCTCAGATTGGTAGCTCCACCCAGATTTATGAGCTCACTCGCCGCATTTTGGAGCTGCGTCAAGGGTCGATGCATGTCTCATCTTTCTTCTCGGAGTTTGAGCGCTTGTATCAAGAACTGGTCTACTTTGCTCATTTCACTCCAGCGTGTACAGCAGATGCCGTCCCGTTGAAGCAACGAGAGGACCGTTTCCGTCTTCATGTATTCTTAATGGGGTTGAGTGTGGAATTTGATGTGGTCCGGACACATGTTCTACACCGTTCTCCTCTTCCCTCCCTCCGTGAGGCGTTCAACATGATTCTGGGTGATGAAGACCGCCGCAAGTCTCTCAGTGTTATGACTCATCTAGATCGTTCCGCCTTGACGAGTGTTGGTCGTGGCCTCATCCCTACGCCTGCATCTTCAGTGCCTATCTGCGATTACTGCTGTCGACGGGGACACTCTCGGGAGGCATGCTTCAAACTTCATCCGCATTTATCTCCTCCTGGTCGCGGTCGTGGTCGGGGCCGTGGACCTGGCCGTGGGGGCCATAGACACAGTGACTACCGTTCTCATGACGCTGCTTACACTACTGATGTCTATGATGAGTCCCAGTCTTCAGCTTCCTCCTCTCTTACTGCTCATGAGTTGGATGCTTTTCGCTGTTTTCTTCACTCTCAGTCTGATCCAGTCACTGGAAGCTCTACTTCTCTTGCCACTGTTGCTATGTCTAGTGCTCATGCGGCCACCACCTCTCGTTCTGAATGGGTGCTCGACTATGGTGCCACCCACCATATGACTGGTTCCTCCTCAGGTTTTCTCTCTTATACTCTTTTGTCTGGTAAGGAGAAAGTTATTTCAGCTAACAGCTCGTTGTTTTCTATTGCGGGTAAGGGCAACATTTCTTGTTCACCGTCCATTTCTCTTACCTCTGTTCTTCACGTTCCCTCTTTCCTCGCAATTTACTTTCCATAAGCAATCTTACGAAATCTCTTAACTGCTCCGTAACATTCTTTCCTGATTCTTGTGTTTTTCAGGAACTGGGTACTAAGCGGAACATTGGCAGTGGTAGGTGCAGTGACGACTTGTACTACCTGGACACTCATCCTTGTTCTTAGGCTCTTTCCAGTTCTACTGTTACTGCAGAGGATGTTCACCGTTGGCATCTGCGTTTGGGACACCCGTCCTCAGTCTACCTGCAAAAATTATTTCCTGTTTTTTCACATTTTCTTCAGAATTTTCTTGTGATATTTGTGATCGGTCTAAACATGTGCGACAGACCTCTTCACATCTTTCTTTTCCTAGTAGCACCCTTTTGATGTTATACATTCTGATGTTTGGGGGCCATCCCCCGTTGTATCGTTGGCTGGTTTTCGATGGTTCGTCACCTTTATTGATTGTTTCTCGCGTACTACATGAGTTTATCTATTAAAAAAGAAAAGTGAAGTTTTTTCATTTTTTCAAGTCTTTCATAACATGTGAAAAATCAATTTAATGCCACTACGTGTTCTTCGAAGTGATAACGGGGGGGGGGGGGGAGTATGACGATCGTGGTTCATTTGGCGTGTACCTCACCTCTCACGGTACCATCCACCAGAAAACTTGTGCTTACACATCTACTCAGAATGGTGTGACCGAACGGAAAAATCGGCATCTCCTCGAGGTTGCCCGTTGTCTCCTCTTCACGATGCATCTTCCTAAACCATATTGGGGAGATGCGGTGCTTACTCCTTCACATCTTATTAATCGTCCTCTTTCTCGTGTTCTCTCCTTTACTACTCCTCTAGCCCGTATCTCTACCTCTGGTGTGGTTCATACTTCCCATTTGCCACCCCGTGTTTTTGGGTGCGTATGTTACGTGCATGTGTACCAACCTCAACGTGACAAACTTGACCCTCGGGTTCAACGTTGTGTCTTCCTTGACTATTCCTCCACGACCAAAGGGTATCGCTGTTATCACCCTCCATCCCGGCGTATGTTCTGCACCATGGATGTTACTTTCCATGAGGGGGAGTCCTTTCCATCCTCGACTCATGTTCTTCGTCAGGGGGAGAGTACATTTACTACGGATGATGTTACTACTGTCCCTCTACCTCTTCTCCCGTCCTCCTCCTCTATTCCTTCACCTCCTTCCACGGATGTTCCCAAAGCTCCTATCCCAATACCAGACTCCTCTACTTTGATCTCTCCTTTTCCCCATGTATACCACCGTCGTTCAGGTACACAGGTCACCGCCGCTCCACCTCTACCGGTGCCGACTTCAGACTCAGATTCTGATGATGCCGACCTGCATATGCCTCTTGCCTTGCTGAAAAAGGGTAAAACTACTTCCACACAACATACGATTTCTAATCATGTGCCTTATAGTCATCTTACTCCGATTCATCAGACCTTTGTCTCATCTCTCTCTGTAGTTGTTATTCCCAAGACATGGCAGAAATCATTGGCTATACCGACTTGGACACAGGCTATGCGTGATGAGATGTCCGCCTTGGACAAAAATCATATGTGGGACATCTCCGCTCTCCCTTCAGGAAAGAAAGCTATAGTTTCTAAGTGAGTCTTCTCGGTTAAGCAGAACCAAGATGGCAAGGTGGAACGGTACAAAGAGCGTCTTGTAGCTCAAGGATACACCCAGACTAAAGGAGTTGATTAACAGGAGACTTTTGCTCCTGTAGCAAAAATGGACTATATTCGGGTCTTATTATCATGTGCAGTCTGTCTGGACTGGGAACTTCATCAATTGGACGTGAAACATGCGTTTCTCCACGGTGAGCTTGAGGAGGAGGTGTACATGAAATTCCCTCCTGGTTTTGTGAAGAAAGGATCTGAAGGGCTCGTCTGCCGCCTAAGAAAATCATTATATGGCCTGAAGAATCTCCAAGGGTCTGGTTTGGAAGATTCCTCACATCAATGCTCAAGTTTGTGTACAAGCAAACCCAATCAGATCATACCATGTTCATCCGGAGACATGAACAACGTGTTGTGGTTCTCATTGTCTACATGGATGACATCGTGATTACTGGAAATGATACAGAGGAGATTGTCAACTTCAAGACCCTACTATCAGCTGAATTTGAAGTGAAAGATTTGAGACGATTGCGATACTTCCTGGGCATCGAAGTGATTAAATCGGAGCGGGGTATCTTTATATCCTAACGGAAGTACATATTGGATCTCCTAAAGGAAACTGGTATGTTTGGTTGTGTTCCTGCGAACACCCCTATGGAGGAAAGTCACAGGATTGATGAAGATGGTGATGGTGATCATGCTGATGTATCACGTTACCAAAGATTGATCGGAAAACTTATATATCTATCCCATACACGTCCCGACATTACATATGCAGCTGGTATTCTTAGCAGATATATGCATTCTCCTAGAATCAGGCATCAAGAAGCGGTGTATCGTCTACTACGGTATTTGAAGAAAGCTCCTGGTCGTGGCCTCCTATTCTCTAGGAACAACAATTTGGAGATTGAGGTTTTTTCTGACGCTGATTGGGCCGGTTGCCAGGATGACAGGAAGTCCACCACAAGATACTGCTCCTTTGTTGGTGGTAATCTCGTGACGTGGCGGAGCAAGAAGCAGAATGTGGTGGCCAGGTCGAGTGCAGAGGCTGATTATCGTGCCATGTCTCAAGGCTTATGTGAGGAATTATGGCTACGTACCGTGTTACAGGATTTAGGCTTCCCTGTGACAACTCATTTCTCCTTATTTTGTGACAATAAGACTACAATTAGTATTGCTCATAACCTGTTCCAGCACGACAGGACAAAACACATCGAAGTGGATCGACACTTTATTAAGGATCACTTGGATAAGAAAACAATTGTTACTCCGTTCACTCCAGGGATCAGCTGGCCGATGTCTTCACTAAAAGCTTGGGGTGTGATGTGTTTACCGATGATATGCAGAAAATTGGGATGACTGATATCTTTCGTCCGACTTGAGGGGGAGAGTTGTAATATGTTATGTTCAAGTTATGTTCAAGTCGGGGTAGTGTTGTAATTTTACTTTGTGTTTAGGTTTCCCTTACTCAAGTATGTAAGAGTAAGGGACCTCTCTCTTAATGGATTATTCAGTTTTGCATTCCACTCTAATAACTTGCAGGAGGAGACATTCGCCGCATGCTTCGCTTTGACCCTCCGAGCGGAGGAAAGACATTATAATATTGCTAAAATAAATATTTGCTTGTTCTATTTTAATATCTGTGTGGTGCTGAATTCTCATTGCTTACAGTTATTTGTTGAAACATTGATCATCACATCACATATAAGTTTGGATTAGCGTGTCACCTTTGCACTCACACCTAGCGTTATAGGTTTTGTGCACCCGTACCCTACCCCTACATCAAAGTCTCAGCATAGTCAATGTCATGCTGTTGTGCAAACCCTCCAAACAACAAGTCAGGCTTTTATGCGCTTATCACAACCATATGACTTAAGCTTCTTAGTGAATATCCACTATCAACCGACATAGGATTATCTTTGAGGTTACGTGATGAGCATCCTATCACACAAGGGTCTATGCAATGATTAAAATCATTAATCTTATGTGGATTAATGATGCATAATTTTTAGTTATTTTTTCATTATTTTGTTTTAAGTGTATTTTGGAGGTCATCATGATCTAAGAATTATGATCGTCTGTGGTGACTCCTGAGTCTATGAATAAGGACAAATGACACATTTTGAAGGGGTCAAAAGTTGGAAAATAATATTCAGTCTTTGGTCTGTCGGCGCCGAATTAGAAACTAGGTATGACACTTAGAAACTCCTCCCTCCTTGCATTGGCCGACCTTCCCTCTTTTCCCCTCCACCTTCATTTACGGCCATCCCTTCCTCTCCACAACCATTTCCAGCCACCACCTAAGTTGCCGTTATTAACTTCTTGAATTTAATGAGGTCGGTCCAATGAGGGCGGCTAGTGTCTTTGGTGCAAAGAGACCCATAGAATGACAACTCATGCAAGCTTATAGAACGACAAAGTTCGAGTGAAAAGATGTGCAAGAATGAATTGAATCTCACATCAAAATTAAAGGAAAAGTTACCGAATTTAATAAATAATTTGAACCTCAAATATCAGATGCACTTTTCAGAACAAATGATAAAGCTGTGTTGAAAACTTTGTAAGTAAGCGTGCTTCTGTTGTAGTTCTGTGATTAGTGAACTTTTGGGAAATGCTCATACGCCATCTATAGAAAATGACAAAACCATGCAGTTCAACTTAGTATGAGTTGTGCTAAATTAAACAGACAACACTTTTTGTAAAGAAATACGCAAGAGAGAGAAAATCACACAAAATTTTATTATGTCTAAATACAAGAATACATACACTTATATAGAGAGAAAAAGAGGGAGATCCTTCTGCATCTACAATGTGTGACTAAATAGAATATACATAGACTTCTATATGTGCTCCTCCTAATGAGCTTTTTCATTACATCTTAACACTCCCCCGCAAGCCAGAGCGTACAAGTCATAGGCACCGAGCTTGGATAAGAACTGATGATATAATGTTCGAGAGAGAGCTTTCGTGAATATATCAACAACTTGTCCAGACGCAGAAACATGCTCTAACTCCAACTTCTTCGATTGAACTTTTTCCCGAATGAAGTGACAGTCAACTTCAATATGCTTTGTTCGCTCATGGAATATGAGATTTTTGGCAATATGTATGACTGCTTGACTGTCACAGAACAGCGTGGCCGGAGAGGAGAGTTTGAGGCCCAAATCACTAAGAGGACTCTCAAGCCAGGTGAGTTCAGAAACAACCGCTGCCATAGCACGGTACTCGGGCTCATCAGATGAGCGAGCAACAAATGACTGTTTCTTGCTACGCCAGGTAATAAGGTGTCCGGCAAGGTATGTGCAAAAACCAGTCGTGGAACGCCTATCATCAAGGTAACCGACATAGTCAGCATCAGAGTACGCAACAAGAGACAGAGAGGAGGACGTTTTATAAACAAGTCCTTGTCCTGGAGCAGTCTTTAAATATCTGAGAATCCGCTCGACGGCTTGAAGATGAGATGTCCGAGGAGTATGCATAAATCCGCTCTCAACCCAATGACAAATGAGATATCAGGTCATGTAATCGTAAGATAGATTAGTTTCCCTACCAATCGTCGGTAGTACTCTAGATTTGTTAGAACAAGATCAGTTCCAGCTTCATGTGCAGACAGCTTGTGATTCACATCCATAGGAGTGTCTACATGTTTGCATCCTGAGTAGCCTTCATCTTGCAAAAGATCGGTGCAGTACTTCCGTTGGGATAAGACAAGTCCATCAGGTCTCCTTGCAACCTCAAACCCAGGGAAATATCGAAGATTGCCCAATTTTTTTTGTC
Source organism: Platanthera guangdongensis (assembly GCA_039583875.1). NCBI lineage: Eukaryota > Viridiplantae > Streptophyta > Magnoliopsida > Asparagales > Orchidaceae > Platanthera > Platanthera guangdongensis. The sequence continues at coordinate 298,489,145 of CM077153.1, forward strand.
TGAAAAGCTGAGTTTAAATGTTGCTTTATGTTTCAGATCTCGATAGTGTCGTCGCCTGTTATTAGAATGTCATCAACATCACAAGGAAGATTACAGTGCTAGTTGGTTGATGACGAATGAAGAGAGAAATCAGCAGAGCTCTGTGTGAAACCAACTTTGCGAACCACGTTATTGAATTTGTCAAACCAAGCACGATGAGACTGTTTGAGATCATATATAGACTTCTGAAAATGACAGACACAAGACTTCCCCGTGATCTCAAACCCGGGTGGTTGGTGCATATAAACAGTCTCTTGGAGATCGCCATTGAGAAAGACATTTTTGATGTCCAGTTGAGAGAGATCAGGACTCGAACAATATTCAACTTGGCGATCGGGGAGAAGGTTTCGTCGAAATCAAGGCCATATTATTGGGTGAAAACTCTGACGACAAGGCGGGATTTGAGACGTTCAACAATGCCATATGGAGCATGTTTGACAATGAAGACCCATTTGTAGCTAACACAAGTCTGGCCTGGTGGGAGAGGAATAAGGTCCCAAGTCCGGTTAGCCCAGAGGGCTGTCATTTCTTCGTCCATGTACGCACGCCATCCTGGGTGTTGGAGAGCTTCCTGCAAAGAGTGAGGAACATAAATGGTGGAGAGAGAGGACCAATTTGAGAAGAGGCGGAGATAGGCGATGCAGTGAGACATAATTCGCCATTGGATGAGCCGTAGAGGATGAGGTCGAATTGTCAGGCCGCGGGATAACATCGGTAGAAGAGAGCTGTTGTAGGGCATTTGTCCGGGATGAACAACAAGTATAGACACGAAGAAGTGGAGACGGTGGAGGTAATGTTGACACTGAGAGTGGAGGAGGAGGAGCTGTGTGAGGCAAAGTCGTGACGGGGACTGCCGAACGGGCAATAGTGGAAGGTGAAGGTAGTGCGGAAGAGGTAGAGTAAAAGGGTTGATCCTCAAGAAAGGTGACATCGACGGAGACAAGCACCTTTTCATCCGTAGGAGAGTATCAGACATATCCTTTCTGAGTGTGAGAGTAGCCAAAAAACATACATTTTGTGGCTCGAGGGGCAAGTTTGTCATTCGATGGTCCAAGAGAGTAGACATAGCATGTACAACCAAAGACACTGGGCGTGAGGGAGAATGGAGACTTAGAAGGAAATAGAAGGCCGAACGGAGAAACGAAGTCAAGCACGGATGAGGGCATGCGATCGATGAGATGACAAGATGTTGAGACAACAAAATTCCAATATTTGGTGGGCACCTGTATTTGCAACATAAGTAACCGAGTGATATCCAGAAGATGTCGATTCTTCCGCTCGGCCACACCATTTTGCTGGGGGGGGGTATAAACACACGAGGTTTGATGAACAATCCCAAACTCGGTGCATAAATTTGAGAAAGTGCGACTAGTATATTCAGGAGTATTATCAGTGTGAATTGTTTTTAAGGTAACAGAGAATTGCGTACGCGTCTCAACAATAAAGGCTCAGAAGATAGAAGTTAGTTCAGTACGATCACGAAGTAGATAAAACCATGTGAGACGGAATAATCATCAATAAATGTAACAAAATATCGATAACCAAAAACACCGGGTTCTTTATAGGGCCCACATATATCAAAATGTACTAAAGAGAACGGAGTATCACTCCGCTTACATGTAGGTGAGAAAGAAACACAGTGCTGCTTGCCAAAGATACACGATTCATAAGAAAACTCATGCAAGGAAACACCAGGAAGAACCTTCTTTAGAATCGGGAGAGGAGCATGGTCAAGATGACGATGCCAATCAACTGAGGGAACTGCAGAGAGGATGGTAGGAGGAACATCCAAGAGGCTGACAACCGTCCTTTACCAATGATATTCCGTGTTTGACGATCTTGCACAACAAAAAACGAAGGAGAGAAGATTAGAAAGTAATCAAGGTCTTGAGCAAGCCTACTAAGGAAGAGTAGATTGAAGGGAGATCACGAAACATGAAGGACCAAAGATAAGGAGAGAGTAGGAGTGAGTCGCAGGTCAGCAGCTCCATACACCGAAGTTGTGTCGCCATTTGCCATAGTGATGTACTTGGGGTAATCATAGTGCATGTACTGAGGTGGCTTCTGGGAGGTTATGTGATGAGTAGCACCAGAGTCCACGATCCAGTGAGAGCTATGAGAGAGACAAGATATACCTTCGGTGGAGAAAGAAGCAACTGAGCCAGATGAGTGATAAACAATGCCTTGGAGCTGCTGAAGCTGTAGGCGAAGGTCATTGATATCTTGCTGGGTAGACGAGCGTGACTCGGTTGAAGTAGAGCTTGGGTGATGGGGTGCAGCGACAGTTGTAGCATTAAGATGAGGAGGCAGCCCATACTTGCGGTAGCAGGCGGCTTCAAGATGACCATCCTGACCACAATGAGTACACTTGAGAGTAGTTCACCCCGCACGTCTTCGACCTCGGGATGTGAAGCGAACTCCCCGATTAAAAGAGCCACGAGCTGGAGGAGCAGGAGTAGGTAGGAGAGGTTGTTGTAGCAGAGCCGGAGAGAAGCTGGGAGGCACCTCAGATGGTGGTGTAACCTTGAACAGCATAGAGCAAACATCAAATAAAGAGAGCGTAGTGGAAGAGGAAAGAATCTGAGTCAGGATGCTGTGAAGATGACTGGGAACACGAGCTATCATCATAGCGATCCCAACAACTTCCTTCTGTTCCCATTGAGTTGCAAGATCGGTGGAGGGGGGACTGATGTTGTATCCAGGCTTCCATCAGAGTTTTAGCCTTCGCAACAAAGGAGGTTAAGTCGCCCGTGGCTCCAGGGTCTAGTGATTGAAGTGCAGAGATAATGTCAAACATGTGTTGTAAGCTGTCCTTGCCAAAGTAGAGAGAGTGCAGCTCATCGCACATTTCTTTGGCCGTTTTATAATACATGGCCATTCGGTACGACTCTGCGTCTACGAAATTAAGCATCCAGGATTGGACCCGTCCGTCATCATGGAGCCAATCATCGGTAGGGTCAGTAGGTTTAGCCCGAGTGAGATGATGGAGAAGACCCTTTGTTTGTAGAACACGACGAACCAAATGTGTGAAGACCCAAAATTTTCGGGCTTCCCAATGATTTCAGAAAGTGAACAGAGAGTCAATAGAGTAGTCGCAGCATATTTAAGAACAATACAATTTTATTCCATCCTTTTATTTATTCACACCGTCATACAGTTGTTTACTCAAAATCTGCTAAAAATTTACAGTAGTTTTCTGAACATAGTAACTTATGACTCTCAGAACCTTCCTCGATTCCTTTGTAGACATTGAATCATACTTCTCTAATTCTTCAGGTGCGAACCTTCCCCGTACACCTGTAGTTCCACCTGTTGTCTGAAAAAAATGAATCCACTAAGGGTTAGTCATAAAAATTATGATTATGTGAGAATAGTATTTCGTGAAATGGTTATACATACAAATAAGGGGGATGATACCAATATGCATACAGTACAATAAAATTAATCACTTGATTTCATTACTATTAAATTTCCCCTTAACTTTAGTTACATAAAATGTAAAATGCTCCGGTGATGCATCTTGATTGGGCCCCGCCCCCGAAGAGCGTAAGTGTAGGCTCACCCCTACTGGTAAATCCATCAGTGGATGCCTCCACATCATCAGATTCGAAGCCATCACATTTTCTCATGCAGAGTTTTAAATGAATTTTATCGTGGCGTGTAAATAAGAGTTTATAATAAATTATCCCCTCAGAATAAATATCGCTTAATTGTCCCCTCGCCCACTGTATTTACTTAGCGATATATTTTTAAGGCGAAATTCATATGCATAAGCAAGTTTGTTCAAGGACATTAAATATGACAAAATAATTGAATACCCATAATTTCAAGAAATAAAATACTCACCCTTTCCTTTCCTTTAATCATATCCTTTGCCGCATGCATGTCACGGTTATCACGGGACGCCATCCTCGAAGTTTTAAGCTTTGTGAACCACTGAAATAACATGCATCTTAATTTGGGTTGCGTCTCGTTATACACGTAGCATGGAGATTAAAAGAGTTGTATCGGAAAGTTAAAACAATAATCCGAAAATACCAATTAAATTGCTAAAGGCCAAATCTGATTTATACTTTGCCGGACAATTAGACATATGCCTCACAATTGGGCTAAAAACCAGCCCCCAAATGGACTTCCCGTCCTCTTAACATAACTGTCCAGCAAGGCATAAAGTTTAACTTGGCTATCTGTAACACCCCTTCCCAGTTTTTCAATAATCAGCCATGCGGTCGGGTCAGCGATATAAAGAGAACTAGAAAATAGTATTAAAACTAGTACACAGCAGGTATAAAGTAAGAACTACTAAAAATTTATCACTAGCAACAGAAGCTAAGAAAGTAAATTAAGGGTAACCACATACCTGATAGCTGGAATCACAGAGCCACTACACAGGAATAGAATTGAAATGACTGAAATCTGAACTATTATAATAAGTCTGATACAAAATATATAAAACATTAATAAGTTACACTGTCCACAACTATAAGAATGCCGGAAGTAAAGGAAACACTGAATGAGAAAAACACTACAAAATGACGTCACCAATGCTCATCCTAGGCGTAGTTTCCCACCTGGGTCACCTGTAAAAACATTGCCCACGAGTGGTCAGAGTAAAGAAAATAACTCCTCCTAGTGACACTAAAAGCTTTTTCTTGAATGATGAATGCATACCTTTTGAAAATAGTTTTGTGCATTAAAACATTTATGCTATATGTTATGCATGTCTTCAGAAACCCCACCTGGTTAGACATCCACCAGTTCTATGTTTGCGACTTTCAGTTTACTAACCCAAGTTCCGGCGTTCACTAACTAGTGTACTGTCTCACGTTAGGTCTATACTTGAGTTCTAGGTTACTTCTAGCTTGCACCTCTATTAGGAAGACTCTATGCATAGTAGCTCCTAACGCGCAACTGAAACTGATGACCCGAGACCCTCTGACGTACTCAATTGTTCTAGTGCCACGCGGACACGGTCTCGAATCTACTAACTGTCTCAAGGGGAGTCAACTCCCAAGACACTGCTACTCATAGGATACCATATGCCCTATAAGAAAGGTAGTGCGCCTCTACCAAGCACGAAAAGACTGAAGTGCTTACTGACCTTTTGGTCAGATGCTACTCTGCTTGGAACATCTCTTTTGGTGTACTACTGAGCAACCCTTGACTATCTCATGGTCGACTAGAAGGGCCATTCACGCCCTTGGTTGAACAACTTCCAAACTTACGTACACGGGTAAAGGTTCATACCTAACGTTACTGTTCATGATCTGACTACTTGGGTCTTGGAGAATGGTGTCATCCTACACATTTTCCGCGACCATTTTTCTACCAGCACACCTTTCTATGCATGGTCATGATATTTGTACAAGGCCTACACATGCGTATATAAAAATATAATTCTTTCTATGTCTAACTAACAGAAATTAGTTTTTCTTACAGTGGTGCTGCGACGTTCGTACACGCGGCGCGACGACATTTCCTCTTCCGAAGGCAATCCTACTGTTGGGGATCTTCAGAATGCTGCCCCGACCACACAAGAATCCTGCAAATTCAGAGCAGCCCCAATTTCATAATTTTCCCTTTATAATATTCTGTGGAAAATTTCTATACAACTAGGGTTACAAAAATTCAAGCGTTAAACTTCAGATATTACCTTTACGTGGAGTGATTGAGGCTCTCAAAGCGTCCAACCCAAATTCCGCGGAGGGTCACGAACTCCAAAACCTAATTAGGGCACAAGGATGAAAACCTAGGTTAGACTAACTCCTAAATCGAAGGATTTCCCCGAAGGAATGGAGAAAAGGAAGGAATAAACTCACCGGAAACGAACGATTACAAGTTCCACTGGTTAGGGTTGAATCCGACACTTCCACGGCCAAGGAAGGAAAAGGAATGTCCACCGGCGCTCGTAGAAGAAGGAGAAGTCGGAGAGGGATTCCGGAGGGGGATCGGCCGACGGAAAGGGCGCGGAAGGTGTGTCAGGCTCGGCGTCGCTGCTGCTTGCGGAAACGAGACGTCGGGCGACTTGCGTTTTATCTCCTTCTCCCGCGAAATGAGATGTGCGGGAATAACATTACTTGGCTTGCGGTTCTACTTATTAACCACATGAGGGGGGGGGGATGCTATTGACACCCCATTTCTAATTCCTTTGAATACTAACCGAAATCGTTGCGCGCGTCGATTCTAAAATAACATGCGTTACGCACTATTATTAACGCACTTAACAAACCTACGGTCGCTAACATAAGGAAGAGTAACATTATACCTTGACGACGCACTGCCTCGATCAAAATCCGTCCCGTCTTGACCCTACAAATAAAATTACATTTCGCGTCAAATTTCAGATGTTACACTATCAACACAATCTCCTAAAAATCAGCAATGAAAACCAAGAATCAGTCCAAACATGTAACTAAGTAGAGAAAATAAACTAAACCAACCAAAAGGAGGAGGCAGTGGCTTGGTAGTAGCAGCAGGGAGGCGGCAGCTCGGGAGCGGCTACAAGGAGCGGCGACAACTTTGCGGTGACAACAACTACACAGGAGAAGCTCAGGAGCAGCAAAACCCTAGATCAAAAGCAGAGGCAGCCACTGAGAAACAACAGAGGCAAAGTAGAGCCCCATACGCAAGGAGGTACTCGGTACAACAGTAGAGGAAAAAGAAGAAGAAGAACAGAGAAGTAATCGACCAGGAGAAGAAGAAGAAGCCTTGGCGCAGTAGCAGTAGCAGGAAAAGAAGAATGGCAACAGCCCTAGCAGAAGAAGAGGGAAACAACAGCAGCCCTAGCAGAACCGTCGGCCCTGAAGAATCGACGACACAGCAGCGACAGAGGCGGAGCAGCGTCGGCACGGGAACACGACAACGACAACACAGAGAGCTCGGCACAGAGAAAGAAGAAGATGAAGTAGAAGGAGAGGAAGATGGAGAGGAAACACTTCTCTGTCGTAGAGGAGCAGCCGAAGAAAGATGAAGGAGGAGAAGGAGGCCGCGGGTTTCGCAGAAGCAGAAGTACGGGAGAAATGAAGTAGCGGCCCGACTACTTTATACAGTGAAATCCTCGGCTAAGCGGTAAGACCGCTCCAGGTGTTAATTAACCGAAGCCAAACATGTATCCAGCCAACATCTCATCCTCCAGCACATCAAAACAGCCGTTATCAACAGCCAACCGACCCATCCAGCCAACAAACACAGCCAGCACATAATAACACAGCCAACACATCACACCAAGCCAGCCAACCCAAATTCCCAAAATCATCAGCCCATAATTTAAGCAGCGAGCCCATAAGCATATTAACAACCCACATAAATTCAGCCCATATAATGAAAAAGGCAAACCCACAAAAATATCCAAACCATCATGCAAGGAAAGAAATCATAAAATATGTGCCTTTTCATCATCGGGGATAATCTCAAAATATTTATACAAATTTTTATTTTAGGTCGTTACAGAATGGACCCATTCAACAAAGTTGGCCTTCCCGCTGAGAGAGATGGTGGTTATGCGAAGCTCATCACAAATTTTAGAAGGTGGGGCAGCAACACGTGCGGGAAGGGAGAGAGCTACCGTAGAGGACATGGCGGCTAGAAGAGAGTGGTCGGGAGGCTAGAAAAAAAAACGACCGGGCGGCTAGAAGACGACGAGCTGGCGGTTAGAAGCAATCAAACCGCAGACAAGAGTGGCCAGAGAGAAGACGACGACCTGGAGGTTATAAGCTAGAAGACAGCGGCCTGACGAACACAGAGAGAAAACCGCAGGTCCCAGGGAAGACTATCCAGCGGCAAGAACCGCAGTTGACAGCATCACGGACCACACTAAGCGGCAAGGACAAGCAGACCGCATTGGTGAAAGGAAGGGCATACCGCGGCGGCAAGAACGGGCCAACCGCAACGGTAAGGAAGAGCAGGCCGCAGTGACACAAAAGAACAGAGGAAAGCGGCTAAGGAAGGCCACAACGACCTAGTTGATAGTAGATAGGTTTCGACTAGCAAACTCTAGCTGAGAGCAACCACGCGGTTAGAAAGGAGAACCCGCAATGGTTAGAAGGCAGAGAGCGGCTAGCGAACAAGGCAAGCGACTAGCCAACAAGGCCGCTGCGAGTAGAGAGCAGATAGCATACGCGCGGTTAGGCGCGGTTAGAAAGAGGCAAGTCGCAGAGAAGAGGAAGCTGGGAAAGCGTGGGGCCCACTGGTCAGGAGATTATAAAAACCAGGTGGAAGAAAAAGAAAGGTGGATGCCACTGAAAGGAGAAGGAAGCGACTATGAAGGGATAGTCCGCCCAGAGGCAGGAAGATGTGCGGTTAGAAGGAGTTTAACTGCCCAAAATACAACAAGTTAGGAAGCCGCAGTGGTTACGAGTCTAATCTCCCAAAGCACAACGAGTTAGGAAGCCGCAGAGAGGGTTGCAGTTAGAAGATCAGAAGTCGCCTAGAGGGATTGATCGCTCTGATACCATGTAGAGAAATACACAAGAGAGAGAAAATCACCCAGAATTTTATTATGTCTAATTTCATTACATCTTAACACTTTTGATATTGTGATATTTGGGTCGTTATAAAATGTATCAGAGCTAAACCTCTTGTAATACGATGTGTGATTCGAGGACAAACCAAGCAAAAACTTGTGGGCTTATAACATCCTGAATTTGATGAGGGCCGTCTGATGAGGGCAGAGAGTGTCTTTGGGACAGAGAGACCCCAAAAAGATGACTCCAACCGGGCTTCTAAGACGACGTACTTTTCGGTGAAAGGAGTTGCATGAATGAACTGAATCTCATAGCGGAATTGAAGGAAAAATGCTAAAATTAAGTAATAATTTGACAAATGTTAGAGATGCATATTGGTGCAAGTGATAAAGTTGTGTTGAAAACTTTGTCGTTAAATATTCTCCGATAAGAGTAGTCCCGAGATGAGTAACCTCCATTGGAAGTGCCCGTATGTCACCTATGAAAAGAGGACAAGTATTTGGTTTAGAGTATGGGCTAAAATGAACCAAAACAAATAATACTTCTGATATTGTAGGGGTTGAGTCGGGACAACAACCATCCCCTTGGCCGATTAAATTTTCTCCACCTCAATTTCTTCACTTCCTATATCCACCAAATAAACACCCAAGTATCCTAAAAGCCAATATAACTACCTATAACTACCTCCCCACTAAGACCCTATCCACTAACTAATAACTCCCCCAAGCCTCTATTCCCTTCCCCAATCTATATACTCTGTAACACCCCTTCCCAGTTTTACAATAATCAGCCATCCGGCCGGGTCAGCGATATAAAGAGAACTAGAAAGCAGTATTAAAACTAGTATGCAGCAGGTAAAAAGAAGCAATTACTAAGAATTTTAAAACTTACAACGGAAGCTAAGAAAGTAAACTAAGGGTAACCACGTACCTGATATCTGGATTCACAGAGCCACTAAACATGTATAGAAGTGAAGTGACTGAAATTATAAAATAATATAATAAGTCTGATACAAGACATATAAAACATTAACAAGGTACATTGTCCACAATTACAAATATATGCTGAAAGAGAAAACTGAAAGTGAAAGCAACTACAAACTGACTCCACTTAACGCTCATCCTAGGCGAAGTTTCCCACCCGGGTCACTTGAAAAAACATTGCCTACGGGGGGTCAGAGTAAGGAAAAATAACTCCTCCTAGTGACACAAAATTTTTTTTTCTTAAATGATGAATGCATGCCTTTTGAAAAATAGTTTTGTTCATTAAAATCTTTATGCTATGAGATGCATGCGCTTACTATTCTCCCTGGTCAACAGACCTACTCGTTTTACGCTCACGAGCTTTCATCATATTTACCCAAGTCCCGACGTTCACTAACTAGTGTACTATCTCACGTCAGGTCTATACTTGAGTTATATGCGGTTTCTAGCCTGCACATCTACTTGGAAGGCTCTAGGCAGAGTAGCTTCTAATGCACATCTGAAACTGACGACCCGAGACCATCTGACAAACTCAATTGTTCTAGTGTCGCGCGGACACGGTCTCGAATTTGCTAACTGTCTTAAAGGGAAGTCAACTCTCAAGACTGTATTGCTCATAGGGTATCATATGCCTTATGAGAAAGGCAGTGCGCCTCTACCTAACGCGAAAAGACTTATGTATGCTTACCGACCTTTTTGGTCTGATGCTACTCTGCTTGGGACATCTCTTTTGGTGTACTATTAAACGACCCTTGACTTTCTCGTGGTCGACTGGAAGGGACATTCACGCCCTTGATTGGACAAATTCCAAGCCTATGTACGCGGGTAAAGGTTTCGTACCTAACGTTACTGTTCATGATCTGACTACTTTGGTCTTGGAGAAGAGTGTCATCCTACACATTTTCTGCGACCGTTTTCCTACCACCACACCTTTGTATACATGATCATGATATTTGTACAAAGCCTACACATGCGTATACAAAATACATTACTTGCTATGTCTAACTAACAAGAATTAGACTTTCTTACAGTGGTGGTGCGACGCTCGTACACTCGACGCGGTGACATTTGATTTTCCGGAGGAAATCTGACTGCTGGGGACTTTCAGAACCTTGCCCCGAGACTGCCAAAATCCTGCAATCCAAGACAAACCCTAAATTTCACGTTTTTCCCCTTACGGTTTTCGTTGGAAAAATTCCAAAATGCTAGGGTAATCCAAAATCAACGGCTAACATAACGTAATACCTTTACGTGGGAGGGATTGAGGCTCTCAATGCGCCCTACTCAAATTTTGCGGTGGACTCCGTGCTCCGAAACCTAATTAGGGCAAAAGGAAGAAAACTTAGTTTAGATTAACTTCAAAATTGAAGGATTTGCATAAATGAATGGAGACAAAGGAGAAATAAAACTTACTGGAACCAAAACGTTCAACTTTCTCCGGTTAGAGTTGAATCCGGTTCTTCCACGACCAAGGAAGGAAGAGGAACACCCACTGGCGCCCGTAGAGGAAGGAGGAGAAGTCGGTGAGGAGTTCTGGAGCGAGGGAGTCCGCCGGCTAGGGCAGCGGGAGACGTCGGGCTCGGCTCTTGCGGGAGACGAACGATGTTTGCGGAACGAGAGAAAATCGAGAGACGGGAAGCACGAGGTTCGGCTGCGGTTTTCTCCCGTGAGAAAGAGGCGTACAGGTTATAAATTTTCGGGCGTGCGGTTTTCTTATTAATCGTATGAGGAGAAGGGGGGTTTTGAGACCCGCTATTGGCACCCCAAACTGTGTTATTTCACATTAACTCCTATTCAACATAAAAATTTGTCGCGCTTCGTCACTAAATTAAAATGTGTCTCACTATCAACATGACTAACATAAATCATAAATTAATGAATGCGACCTTTTGACTACACCGATATCGTACCTCGACGACGCGCTGCCTCGATCAAAATTTGTCGCGACACGATCCTACAATCAAGATAAGTTTTTGCGTCAGTACGGATGTTACAAATCTCCCCTCCTAACAAAAATTTTCGTCCTCGAAAATTGTAACCATACCTGAATCGAAGAGGAAAGAATAGTCTGCATTACTCCTAAGCTCATCCTCTCGCTCCCAAGTATACTCTGGTCGGCCACAGTTCATCCAAAAGACTTTAACCATGCGAATCTCTCTATTCCTGAGCTTCTGTATCCTTTAATCCATGATTCTGACTAGTCTAACCCCAATACTATGATCTGTCTCGATTGGTGCTTCCTCGGTACTGATGATCTGGCTGGAATCTCTGACTGCTCTCCTGAGATAGGAAACGTGGAATACATCATGTACACCACTCATTTCCTCAGGTAAGGCCAATCTATAAGCAACCTCACAAACTCTTTTCAGTATCTCAAAAAGGACCAACGAATCTGGGGCTCAGTTTCTTCATGCGCTTTATTCTAGAGACTCCTCTGACTGGCCTGACCTTCAGATAAACGTAGTCTCCAACCCTGAATTCTACTGACCTGTGCTTCTGATCATGATACTTGGCCTGACGATCCTGAGCTGTCTTCATACGCTCTTGAATGAACTTGATTCTGTCAGTGGTCTTATCAATCCATGACTCCCTGATGGTAGATCTTTCTTCACTTTCATCCCAACACAACGGTGTCTGACAACGTCTACCTTAGAGGGCCTCGAACGGTGCCATTCCTATACTCATCTGAAAACTGTTATTGTAGGAGAACTCTACAAGATTAACATACTTCTCCCACTTTCAGTCCAAAATGAACATCCGTAGCAGATCTTCCAAAGTCCTATTTGTGCGCTCAGTCTGTCCATTGGTCTGGGGATGAAATGCGGTGCTGAAATGTAATCTGGTACCCAACCGCTCCTGAACGTATCTCCACTCCCTGGAGGTAAATCTGCCATCTTGGTCTGAAACTATAGTCTTGGGAACACCGTGAAGTCGAACTATCTCGTCTATATATAACTGTGCTAATCTGGGACCCTGATCTGTCTTCTTAAGAGGAATGAAATGGGCGACCTTAGAAAACCGATCAACTATAACCCATAAGGAATCATTCCCACTCTGAGATCTTGGTAGACAATGGATGAAGTCCATGTATATATCCTCAAAAGTCCACTCGGGAATGGGAAGTGGCTGCAACTTGCCTCCAGGCCTTTAGCACTCGGCCTTAACTAACTTGCATGTCTCGCACTTCCCTACATAATCTGCAACATCACTTTTCAAGCCTGCCACTAGACTACCTTCTTGAGATCTGCATACATTTTCGTGCTACCCGGATGTATAAAATATCTGAAATTGTGTGCCTCAAATAGAATGTCCTCGCGAAGGTGACTAACATCGGGGATACACACCCTGCCATCATGCAATAATAAATCATCCTGAATAGTGAATCTCTCCTTCTGACCAATCTGCACTGAGATCCAAACCTCTGCCATCTTCGGATCCAACGGTAGAGCTATCCTGATTTTATCCTTAATGTCGCAGGTGATCTCCATCCAACTCAACCTTGCAGAACCAAAACTACAGCGTGACACAACGGTGATGTCCAGTCTCTCCAGTTCCCGCACCAACTCCTCCTGCTGAGTGAGAAGGAAGAAACACGAACCTCTACGGCTAAGGGCATCAGCTACAACGTTCGCCTTTCCTGGATGGTACTGAATATCTACATCGTAGTCTGATAGAAACTCTAACCATCTGCGCTGCCTCAAATTGAGCTCTCGCTGATCAAAGATATACTTGAGGCTCTTATGATCAGTGAAGATCTCGCAACGAACACCATAGAGATAGTGCCTCCATATCTTCAGAGCATGAATGACTGTTGCAAACTCCAAGTCATGCACGAGATAGTTCCTCTCATGAACCTTTAACTGTCTCGAGGCATAAGTTACGACCTTTTCATGCTGCATGAGAACACATCCCAAACACTGACCCGACGCATCGCTATAAATCTGAAACCCGTCAGGCCCAAAAGGTAAACTCAAGCTCGGTGCGGTCATCAATCTACCCTTCAAGTCCTCAAAAAAGAATTCACACTCATCTGTCCAATCCAAGCCCTTATCCTTCTTGGTGAGGGAAGTCAGTGATAAAGCTATCTTTGAAAAATCCCTGATGAATCTCCTGTAGTAACCCGCTAGACCCAAAAAGCCGCGAACCTCTGAAACTGTCGTTGGTCTTGGCCAATTCTTGATGGCCTCTATCTTCTTCGGATCGACATTAACCCTTTTATAACTGATGACGTGGCCTAAGAATGCAATCTCTGAAAGCCAGAACTCACATTTAGAAAACTTGGCATTTAGCTGGTTCTTCCTGAGGGTGCTCAATACAATCCTGAGGTGTGCGACATGATCTTCTGCACTCATTGAGGACACCAAGATATCATCGATAAAAACGATCACAAAACGATCCAAGTACTTCCGAAATACCCTGTTCATCAGGTCCATAAATACTGAAGGGGCATTGGTCAGCCCAAACGACATGACCACGAACTCGAAGTGTCCATACCTGGTACTGAAAGCCGTCTTCTTAACATCCACGTCCCGAATCATTAACTGATAGTAGCCTGACCTCAAATCTAACTTGGAAAAGGTGCACGAGCCCGCCAATTGGTCGAAAAAATCATCAATCCTGGGAATCGGGTATTTGTTCTTTACTGTCGGTTTGTTCAATTCACGACAGTCTATGCACAGTCTCAGACTACCATCCTTCTTCTTCACAAATAGTACTGAAGCACTCCAAGGTGACGTACTGAGGCGTATAAAGCCCAAATCAAGCAACTCTTGCAACTGACTGTTCAACTCCGCTAGTTCCCTTGGAGCCATCCGGTAGGGGGATTTGGCTACTGGTGTAGCCCCGGGCTGCAAATCTATCGGGAACTCAATCTCTCTATCTGGAGGGGCACCAGAGAGTTCTTCCGGGAAAACATCGGGGAAACCGTGCACCACTGGTACCTCTGACAAGTCAGCTTTAGCGTCCGCGTTCATCAATACTACGAAAGTTTCACAACCCTTACTGATGCACCTTCTAGCTTGGACTTCAGAGGTGGTCATCTTCACTACTCCCTTCAAGCCCTGAAAAGAAAATGCAGTCTGGTTAGGGCTCTCAAACTGTATCTGCTTCGCGCTACAGTCAATCCTGGCGTTGACTGCCAAAAGCCAGTCCATTCCAAAGATCAGGTCAAATCCTGCAATAGGTAGCTGCAAAGCTTCCACGATAATCTCGGTATCACCAAACTGCACTGGTACCCAACACTTATCTCTGGTCTGCAGAAGGGATCCATTCGACATCATGACTTCCAGCGGTACTGTCTCTGAGAAGACTTCTAAATTCAGCTTACGCACTAGAGATTCCGCGATAAACGAGTGCGAGACACCCGTATCAAACAGAATCTTGGAGGGTAAATTACGAATAATAAGGATGCCTACATGAATGATTTACAGAGATAAAAATAGTGTCACTACGGAGGATTTAATAAACTTGTTAAACAAAGTAAACACTTACCTGTCACTACATCCTCCTGATCCTTTGCCTCCTGCTGACCAAGCCTATACGCTCTGGGCTGCACCAAATCTCGACCCTGCTGTGATCTCCCGTCAGTAATCATCAAAGCTTTGCCCTTGTCTACTCTGCTTGGGCCACCAACCTCGAACTTCGACTGCAGGAGCAAATTACATTTGTCATATACAGTAATTTCATAAATGTAATGAATACAACAAGGCTTTGATTACCTGATTTGCGCCAACTTCCTAACAGTAGCGAGCTATGTGTTCAGGTTGACGACACTTGTAACACACGCCCGTGCTGGCCAAACACTCACCTGGATGGCGACGCTGACACTTGGGACAAGGGGGGTAGTCCGTGCTCCTGTCTCCAGACTGACCATTATTCTTTGCATCAGGCTTCTGCTTCTTGTTCTAGTTCTTTCCTTGGTCATTTCTGCTCTGTTGCGGCTGATGTGAATCCAGAGATCGCTTCGTATGAAAACTACTTTGCCTCTGAACTTTCTGCTGATCAGCCTCCAGCCTGCGAGCCGTATCCACTAAGCTCCTGTAGTCAGCATTGACCATGGTCATCAGCGGCTGCCTCAACGAGTCACGCAAACCATCCACAAAGCGGCTGCACTTCTCAGCCTGATCTCCCTGCATCACGCCCGCATATCGAGCCAGATGGGTAAACTCTCGCTCGTACTCAGCAACAGTCTTGTCCCCCCTGGAAAAGCCTAATGTATTTCTCCTGGAGACCTCGTCGTGCGGAAGGAGGCACGAACCAACTTGCAAGGGCTCTAGAAAATTCGCCCCATGTGAACATGTCTGACGTACGACCTGGCCAAAAACATGGTCATACTATTTAAAAAGAACGTATCACTTCCAAAAATAAGAGGAATTTTCATAACCATTTACCTGCGGGGTCATCTGCCCGGTACTTGTCCCACCAGACCTTTGCCTCACCTCGAAGAAGGAAAACCGTCAGAGGAACCTTCTTGTTCTCTGGGCACTCCAAAACGTCCAACAGGTCTTTGGTGTTTGTTATCCAATCATCGGTATCCATCGGGGTCTCATCCCCACTGTAGTTCGAGGGTTGAAGCTCTCTAAAGTTCCTCAAATAGCATTCCAGGGTCATCTCCACGGGTAATGGGGCAGGAGCTGGTGCAGGAGCTGGAAACCCTGCAGCCAGTCCTCTCCGAAACTCCATCAAGGCAACAATAACCGCCTTGGCAATCTGAGACGCTATGTCAGTGCCCTCTGGAGCTGCTGGAACTGGTGGTACATGTGGCATGACAACATCTCCCATAGTCGTGTTAGGAACAGTGTCTTGATGTGAAGGTTCACCCGGTTCGCTAACTCGTGGTGCCTGATAGAACATATAAACGAAATATAATTATTTACCATGCATTTGTGAAATCTGGCTTAGCAATTTATTTCGTACTCTTGCGAAAACTAAGCTTAAACGCAACTAAAGTACTCTACTAACAAGAGTTTACTCTTACATATTCCTATGACTCTGTGAATCTTTCTTGGGTCCGGGGATCCTAAACCTCCATTTGATACCAATTTGTAACACCCCTTTCCAGTTTTACAATAATCAGTCATCCGGCCGGGTCAGCGATATAAAGAGAACTAGGAAACATTATTAAAACTAATATGCAGCAGGTAAAAAGAAGCAACTACTAAAAATTTTAAAACTTACAACGGAAGCTAAGAAAGTAAACTAAGGGTAACCACGTACCTAATATCTGGATTCACAGAGCCACTAAACATGAATAGAAGTGAAATGACTGAAATTCTGAAATAATATAATAAGTCTGATACAAGACATATAAAATATTAACAAAGTACATTGTCCACAATTACAAATATATGCTGAAAAAGAGAAAACTGAAAGTGGAAGCAACTACAAACTGACTCCGCTTAACGCTCATCCTAAGTGAAGTTTCCCACCTGGGTCACCTGTAAAAACATTGCCCACGGGGGGTCAGAGTAAGGAAAAATAACTCCTCCTAGTGACACTAAAAAAACTTTTTCTTAAATGATGAATGCATGCCTTTTGAAAAATGTTTTTGTTCATTAAAATCTTTATGCTATGAGATGCATGCGCTTACTATGCTCCCTGGTCAACAGACCTACTTGTTTTACGCTCACGAGCTTTCATATATTTACCAAAGTCCCGTCGTTCACTAACTAGTATACTATCTCACGTCAGGTCTATACTTGAGTTATAGGCGGTTTCTAGCCTGTACATCTACTTGAAAGGCTCTAGGCAGAGTAGCTCCTAACACGCATCTGAAACTGGCGACCCGAGACCATCTGGCGAACTCAATTGTTCTAGTGTCGCGCGGACACGGTCTCGAATCTGCTAACTGTCTCAAAGGGAAGTCAACTCCCAAGACTGTACTGCTCATAGGGTACCATATGCCTTATGAGAAAGGTAGTGCGCCTCTACCTAACACGAAAAGACTTATGTGTGCTTACCGACCTTTTTGGTCTGATGCTACTCTGCTTGGGACATCTCTTTTGGTGTACTACTGAGCGACCCTTGACTTTCTCGTGGTCGACTAGAGAGGACATTCACTCCCTTGATTGGACAAATTCCAAGCCTATGTACGCGGGTAAAGGTTTCGTACCTAACGCTACTGTTCATGATCTGACTATTTTGGTCTTGGAGAAGGGTGTCATCCTACACATTTTCCGCGACCGTTTTCCTATCACCACACCTTTCTATGCATGATCATGATGTTTGTACAAAGCCTACACATGCGTATATAAAATACATTACTTGCTATGTGTAACTAACAGGAATTATGCTTCCTTAAAGTGGTGGTGCGGCGCTTGTACACTCGGTGCGGTGACATTTGATTTTCCGGAGGAAATCCGACTGCTGGGGACTTTCAGAACCTTGCCCCGAGACCGCCAAAATCCTGCAATCCAAGACAAACCCTAAATTTCACGTTTTCCCCCTTAGGGTTTTCGTTGGTAAAATTCCAAAATGCTTGGGTAATCCAAAATCAACGGCTAACATAGCGTAATACCTTTACGTGGGAGGGATTGAGGCTCTCAATGCGCCCTACTCAAATTTTGTGGTGGACTCCGTGCTCCGAAATCTAATTAGGCAAAAGGAAGAAAACTTAGTTTAGATTAACTTCCAAATTGAAGGATTTGCATGAAGGAATGGAGACAAGGGAGAAATAAAACTTACTGGAACCAAAACGTTCAACTTCTACCGGTTAGGGTTGAATCTGGTTCTTCCACGGCCAAGTAAGGAAGAGGAACACCCACTGGCGCCCGTAGAGAAAGGAGGAGAAGTCGGTGAGGAGTTCTGGAGCGAGGGAGTCCGCCGGCTAGGGCAGCGGGAGGCGTCGGGCTAGGCGCTTGCGGGAGACGAACTATGCTTGCAGAACGGGAGAAAATCGGGAGACAGGAAGCACGGGGTTCGGCTGCGGTTTTCTCCCGTGAGAAAGAGGCGTACGGGTTATAAATTTTCGAGCGTGCGGTTTTCTTATTAACCGTATGAGGAGAGGGGGGGTTTTGAGACCCGCTATTGGCACCCCAAACTGTGTTATTTCACATTAACTCCTATTCAGCATAAAAATTTGTCGCGCTTCGTCACTAAATTAAAATGCGTCTCACTATCAACACGACTAACATAAATCACAAATTAATGAATGCAACATTTTGACTACACCAATATCATACCTCGACGACGCGCTGCCTCGATCAAAATTCGTCGCGACACGATCCTACAATCAAGATAAGTTTTTGCGTCAGTATGGATGTTTCATACTCCATGTAATCCACTTAGTCGAAATTCTCCCCCACCCTTACGCCCACCCACGTCCCTAGCAGTTTCTCCCCTCCCCTCATTCGCCACTCACGTACTCCACCTCCCAAACAGCTTACCGAAGCCCTCCACTCCCTGCACGTTGCACGCCAATAATTTATTATATATGTAGAAATGGAGAAAGCCAACCTTGTATATATGTCCACTTGATACAAATACAAAGAATGAGTACATATATATAGATGAGAGAAAGAGAGAGAAAAGTCCTATACACAATGTGGGACTAAAGAGAGGAGAGAAAAGCAATAAATGCTATACAAATGGGCCTAATGTTAAGTCGGCTTTTCCAACACTCCCCCGCAAGCTGGAGCGTATAGGTCATATGCACCCAGCTTGGACAAACATTGGTAGAACAGAGTGCTTGATAAGGCCTTTGTGAGGATGTCGGCAACTTGATCAGTTCCTGGAACATGCTTTAATTCAAGTTTCTTCAATTGAACCTTTTCACGAACAAAGTGACAGTCAACCTCGATATGTTTTGTGCGCTCATGAAAGACCGGATTCTTTGCGATGTGTATGGCGGCTTGACTATCACAAAATAGAACAGCAGAGGAGGGGAGTTTTACTCCCAGGTCAGTAAGGAGACTTTCAAGCCATGTGAGTTCTGAAACAACTGAGGCCATCGATCTGTATTCAGCCTCGGCAGAGGAACGGGCCACCACAGCTTGTTTCTTACTCTTCCAAGTAATAAGATGCCCACCAAAATACGTACAGAACCCACTAGTTGACCGTCGATCGTCCAGGGAACCCGCATAGTCGGCATCAGAATAGGCAACCAATGCGGGAGCAGAGTCGGAGGTTTTGTAAACCAGCCCTTGGCCTGGAGCTCCCTTAAGGTATCGAAGAATCCGTTCAACCGCTTGGAGATGAGAAGCCCGGGGGGCATGCATGAACCTACTGACAACCCCAACTGCAAATGATATATCTGGCCTTGTGACTGTTAGATAGATCAACTTGCCCACAAGGCGTCGATAGTATTCCGGGTTCGGAAGTAGCAAATCGTCATCCGAAGCATGAGCGCATAATTTGTGATTTGCCTCCATCGGGGTACACGCTGGCTTGCAACCAGACTGACCAGCATCTTTGAGAAGATCGAGACAGTACTTTCGTTGGGAGAGTACCAACCCGTCCGGCCGTCGGGCGATCTCGAGACCAAGGAAGTAGCGAAGTTTCCCCAGATCTTTAGTCTGAAAAACAGTGCTCATGTGTTGTTTGACGTCTTGAATCCCCTTTGAGTCATCCCCAGTGAGAAGGATGTCGTCAACATAAACCAACAGAAGAATGGTGCCAGTGGCCCGGTGTCGGGTAAAAAGGGAGAAATCTGCAGAGCTCCGAGTGAACCCCATGTCCCGAACCACCTTGCTAAACTTGTCAAACCACGCCCGTGGGGACTGTTTGAGACAATAAATTGACTTTTTGAGAAGACAGACCCGAGACTCCCCCGTGGTCTCAAACCCGGGCGGTTGGCGCATGTAGACAGTTTCCTGAAGGTCGCCATTCAAAAAGGCGTTCTTGATATCAAGCTGATGAAGGGGCCAGCGGCGGTGCACCGCGACGGAGAGAAGAACGCGGACATTGTTAAGCTTGGCCACCGGAGAGAATGTTTCCTCATAGTCGAGGCCCTCCTGTTGTGTGAAGCCACGAGCCACAAGACGGGCCTTCAGTCGGGCAATAGTGCCATCCGGAGCATGCTTGATGACGAAGACCCATTTACATCCAACAGGGTGCTGACCCGGAGGTAAGGGAACCAAGACCCAGGTCTGGTTGGCCCAAAGGACCGTCATTTCTTCGTCCATGACAGCCCGCCAGCCAGGATGGTGAAGCGCCTCCTGCAAAGAGTTAGGGACTGAAACAGAAGATAAGGAGGTGACAAAGTGAAGAAGAGAGGGGGAGAGGCGATGGAGCGAGACGTAGTTCGCCATCGGATGAGCGGTGGAGACGGGAGCCAGAGCAGCAGGGAGCAGAGCACCAGAGGGCGAAGCCGACTGCAGAGGAGCCACAGGATGAGGAGAGCGACGAGAATAGACCCGGATAACCGGTGGTGGTGGACGGACCGGAGGTGGGGAAGGGAGAGAGGCTGAGGAGTGAGGAGCAGGAATGACAGGACGAACGACGGGAGCGGGATCCAGAGCGATATCCGGAGCAAGGAAGAATGGAAGATCTTCACGGAAAGTTACGTCAGGCGAGACAGTAACCTTGCGGGTAGTAGGCGAATAACATACATAACCCTTCTGAGTGCGCGAGTACCCGACAAAGATCTGCTTGGTGACACGAGGGTCCAACTTGTCCGTGGAGGGACCGAGGTGGTGAACGTAGCAGGTACACCCAAACACCCGTGGCGGAAGGGGAAAAGGCGGAGTTGTGGGAAAGAGGAGGCTGAAGGGAGTAGCATACTGGAGGACGGAAGACGGGAGGCGGTTGATGAGGAAGCAAGCCGTGGAGAGAGCGTAGTTCCAGTACGGTTTGGGGACCTGCATTTGAAGCATAAGCGAGCGAGCGACGTCAAGAAGATGACGATTCTTGCGCTCGGCGACACCATTCTGTTGTGGAGTGTACGGACATGAGGTTTGGTGAAGAATGCCGAATTCAGAGCAGAGAGTGGCAAACGTATGGCTGGTGTACTCCCGCGCATTGTCAGTACGAATAGTGCGAATAGGCGCAGAGAACTGAGTGCGAGTCTCGAGTATGAAAGCCCGGAATACGCGGGGAAGTTCAGAGCGATCCCGAAGGAGATATAACCACGTCATGCGAGAGTAATCATCAATAAAAGTAAGAAAATAGCGATAGCCAGAAATACTAGTAAATTTGTACGGACCCCATATATCGGAGTGTACTAAAATAAAAGGAGCGGAGCTCCGAGTACAATGAGGGGGGAAAGAAGAACGGGGCTGTTTGCCCAAAATACATGTGTCGCAACGAAAAGCAGGGAGAGTGACATCAGGAAGAGCCTTCCGGAGGACTGGAAGAGGAGCATGTCCCAGACGGCGATGCCAATCCGAAGAGGAGATAGATGCGAGGACAGTAGGAGAGTCGTCAAGAAGATAGAGCCCATTCTGCAGCCGTCCTCTACCAATGATAGTCTGCGTCTGCTGATCCTGTATGAGAAAAGAAGAAGAAGTAAATGTCACTGAGTAATTAGAATCAGTAGTAAGGCGACCGACAGAGAGTAAATTGAAAGGAGAGCCCGGAACATGTAGAGCCGAGCGCAGGAGGAGAGAAGAGGTGAGAGAAATATCAGCACATCCAGAGACGGGAACCGACGCCCCATTAGCAACAGTAATGTACTTCGGGTGAGGTGAAGACAAGTACTGTGGTGGCCTAACAGAGGTGATATGATGAGTGGCACCAGAATCAAGGATCCAGCGCGTGCCAGAGGATAGGCAGGCGATACCTTCATTGGAGATAGAGGCAGCAGAGGCAACCGAGGCAGGCGGACGGCTGAGCAAGCCATGAAGATGCTGGAGCTGAAGACGAACCTCGTCGAGCTCACTACGAGAGGAGGCAGAGTCGGTAGTAGCAGCAGAGGCATGTGGACGAGGAGGTCGGCCATGTTTGCGAAAGCAAGTGGCCTCAAGGTGACCATCTTTACCACAGAACGAGCATTTAGGCCTAGACCGGCCACCGCGACCCCGGCCGCGAGAGTCAGAGCGGCCACCACGGGCAGAGGGGGGAAGAGGCAATAAGGGAGCTGGTGCCTGTTGAACAAGGGCCGGAGAAGGAAGTCCGGGAACATCCGGAGGCGGGGAGACTTTGAGAAGCATTGAGCACACGTCGGAAAAGGACGGTGTAACAGTAGAGGAGAGGATGTGAGCCCGGACACTGTGAAGATGAGGGGGTACCCGGGCCATCATCATGGCGATACCCACAGCTTCCTTCTGGGTACGTTGAGCAGCGAGATCTAGAGTGGGAGGCTGATGGTGGATCCAAGCCTCAACCAGAGACCGGGCTTGGGCAACAAAGGACGTCAAGTCGGTTGCGCCACTGCTGTCAAGGGCCTGGAGAGCGGTGATGATATCATAAAGATGGTGGGGACTATCTTTGCCAGAGTAGAGGGTGTGTAGCTCGTCCCACATGCCTTTGGCCGTCTCATGATACATGGCCAGGCGATAAGATTCGCCATCAAGAGAGTTGAGGAGCCAGGTCTGCACACGCCCATCATTGCGTAACCACTCCTCAGTAGGAACACCAATAACGGTCTGGGTCAGATGATGAAGGAATCCCTTTGACTGAAGGACACGGCGAACGGAGTGTGCCCATTCCACAAAGTTCTTCTTGCCAGTGAGCGAAATTGTAGTGATCCGGAGCTCGTCGCGGACTTCCTGTATAGAGGCCGGGCGTTCAGGAGGAACTGCCGTACCGACGGAGTCTGCAGATGTAGACATGGAGGCCGCAGCGAGCTGAAGGAGGCCGCAGCGAGTTGAAGGAGGCCGCAGCGAGCTGGAGGAGACCGCAGCGGGCTGGAGACTGCAGCGGGCTGGAGGCCGCAGCGAGTTGGAGGAGACCGCGGCGGGCTGGAGGAGGCAGCAGCGGGCTGGAGGCAGCAGGTAGAGGAAGCAAACAGACAGCGGACTGGGTGAGGACGCGGCGACCTGGATGAGGTCGCGGCGAGCCGGAAGAGGTTGCGGTCTGGGTCAGGTCGCGGCGGTCTGGATCAGACCGCGGCGGACAGGAGCGAGCTGAGAAGAGAAGACAAGCCGGGGCTGACTTGCGAGCTGGCGGGCTGGATAGCAGAAGAACACCGATGAGCTGGCGAGCTGGCGAGCTGGCGACTGGCGAGCTGGCGACTGGCGAGCTGGCGACTAGCGAGCTGGCGATCTGGCGACTAGCGAGCTGGCGAGCTGGCGAGCTGGCGGGCTGGCGAAGACCAAGAAGAGGAGGCGAGCTGGCGGACGCTGCGCGAATGGCGGATGAAGGAGATCAAGGAGAGGAAGCGAAGACAGAGTTCACAGCGGTCAGAAGAAGACCGAAGGATAGAGGTCGCCGAGGTCGCGCCGGACAGAAAGAGGCCGCAGCGGACAAGGGGAAGCAGTGGACCCCACAGGATGGCTATAAAAGGAGGGGGCCAGAGGAGGAAGGAAGAGGGGGGGGGGGATAGAAGTGGATCCACGGGAGAGGAAGCAGACTGGATAAGTGAGGCCGCAGGAGAGACGCGACTAGAAGGTGCGGACTGGACAAGGGAGGCCGCAGAGACCGCAGGCTGCAGGGCGGACAGAAGAGTGAGTCCGCAGGAGATTCGAACCTGGCTCTGATACCATGTAGAAATGGAGAAAGCCAACCTTGTATATATGTCCACTTGATACAAATACAAAGAATGAGTACATATATATAGATGAGAGAAAGAGAGAGAAAAGTCCTATACACAATGTGGGACTAAAGAGAGGAGAGAAAAGCAATAAATGCTATACAAATGGGCCTAATGTTAAGTGGGCTTTTCCAACAATATAATTTTATAATATACCCTCAGGTCCTTAATAAACTCATTTGTCATATCATATCATCCTGTGAGGTTGTCGCGTGTCTGTGAATTTGTCTGTTCTATCAAAAATCTTTCAAAACCCATCCCAGATTCTCGATAGTTTTACCTGTTCTAGTCTATGGCGAGTCGGCGAGCTCTCCGATGGTTGGAGTGTGAATTCAGTAAGATTGTTGGTTCTCAATGATTGAGAGTGTTTAAATCTACGACAAGTGGTATCATTGTTAGATTGTGCGCTTGCACAATGGGAACTCAGAGCGAAGGAGGCAGTCTATTTCTTGGAAACAAATAAGATGTTAAGCTTGCACAATGGGTCTAAGATGTATGTAAATGAGATTCCATATGATGAGTAATTTGATGGACTACCCATGATATTTAACATGAAAATATTGCAAACCACAGATTGATATTACCTTGACTCAAGCTTATATTGTCAACAATGTCATCAAAATCAATGTTATAGAAGAGTTTGTCGGACATGCTGATGCAGGACAAAGCATCACACCTGTCTACCACCCTGGAGTCTCACCAGGGGTTCCTCCTTGACGCCTCACCAAGGCGGCTTTATCAAGGCTGCAGCCTGTACACCCTAACCTATCTTTGGTCCCCACCACAGAACACAACCGCTGATGAATAATTTGTTTTGTTTCTTGTTGAACTGGAATTGGAATTGTAGACACAACAATTTCAAAAATTATGTTAGAACCAGAGTCAGAACAGGAATCGGTCAAACCAAATAATATTTTGGTTCTAATTTGAAGAATCATCACCCTAACGGTTCGGTTCACGACTTTAGTAGGACCAGAACCGTAATAGCTCTAATCATGTAATTGTTATGAGTTTATTATTGTAATTTCTTTTATGTTGTCCCGTGTGAATTCATTATTTTTGGGATGATTCCTAACCTTTGTATTCAAGTATCTTGTAACTTGTGGAGTTTGTTTGCTTGTGTATTTATTCTCTTGCACTCTTACTCATATACACCTAAACTTGTTTCCTTGTTTGAACTCTACTTGAATGTGGGTTATTATGTTGTACGATTTGTATTTCTCATAGTTGCAAGTTTAGCCGTCAAATAAATTTATCATTCATTTAATCATTTCTAGAGTTGACACTTTTGTAGACCCATCTTGCGTCATAACCCGACTGTCTCAATTACAATTGACTCATAAGGCCTGCATCTTCTATCTATCAAAACCCACCACCCTGAATGCTACAAAGCCACATGAACAGAGGAATGCATGATGGCCAAAGAAAGAAAATTAGTAAATTTAGGACATGTTTGGTGGTGCTAACAGATGGAAATAGACAATTCGGCAAAAGATGAGCCATATATGAATTCTTACCTTGCGAATGACAAGGAGAATATCTTCCAGTGTAGGAGGAACATCAATAGCAGCAATTGTTGATCGCTGTGGTAGATAAATTAATGTAATGGTGGTTGTGGTGTGGATGGATTATGTGATGACGGTGCAGATGCCAGAGTATGACTAACATGGATATGTGGAGGAGGTATAAGAGTATTACTAACATGGAGAGGTGGAGATCCACTGATAGGAACATGATAAAAAATAGAATGGACACAATGATGTGGCCTAACATAGTGAAGGTTATGCGGATGATGGAGTAAAGATCATTGGTCCTCAATATTTGTGACATTAGTAAATGTCACAATCTTGTAAGTTATTGGAGAATAACACACACAACACTTCCGTGTCCAAGTTTCCAGCAAAGACAACTTGGTCACACGAGAATGTTAGTTGTCACAAATGGACCCAAGATGAATGTAGCACGTGCAATCTGTTGAAAGAGCTCAAAGCTTGTATGTATTATTTCCGTATGTAAATACAAGGAGAGAATACAAATATATAGGAGAGAAGAGAGAAGAATAAAACCTATACATGATGTGGGACTAAAGAAGGAGGAAGAAAAATAGGCCATTAAATGGGCCTTTTTACATGGGCTTTTCTAATACTCCCCCGCAAGCTGGAGCGTACAAGTCGTATGATCCAAGCTTGGATAGGCACTGATAGAAGAGGGTACTAGGAAGAGCTTTGGTGAGGATGTCAGCAACCTGTTCAGTACCCGGAACGTGCTTGAGCTCGATCTTCTTCATGTGGACTTTCTCTCGGATGAAATGACAATCTACCTCAATATGCTTCGTTCTTTCATGGAAGACCGGGTTTTTGGCAATATGTATGGCAGCTTGACTGTCACAAAGGAGGAGAGCTGGTGAAGGTAGTTTAACTCCAAGGTCGGTAAGGAGACTCTCAATCCATGTGAGTTCAGAGACCACAGCAGCCATTGCCCGATATTCTGCTTCTGCTGAGGATCGAGCAACCACTGCTTGTTTCTTGCTTCGCCAAGTAATCAGATGTCCTCCAAAATAGGTACAAAACCCGCTAGTAGATCGTCGATCGTCGAGGGAGCCAGCGTAGTCGGCATCAGAGTATGCCACTAGTGTAGGACTGGAGGATGATGTTTTGTAGACAAGTCCTTGGCCAGGAGCTGTCTTAAGATATCTGAGAATGCGTTCCACAGCCTGGAGATGAGAGCTTCGAGGAGAGTGCATATAGCGACTCACAAGTCCCACAGCGAAAGATATATCAGGTCTTGTAACTGTTAAGTAGATGAGCTTCCCAACTAGACGACGGTAATATTCTGGATTTGGTAGAAGCGAATCAGAATCTGAGCCCTGAGCACATATTTTGTGATTTGCATCCATGGGAGTGTTAATAGGTTTGCAACCAGAGTAGCCTGCATCATGAAGGAGATCCAGGCAATATTTGCGCTGAGAGAGAACCAATCCATCTGACCGTCTGGCCACTTCCAGACCGAGGAAGTACCGAAGAGGACCCAGATCTTTAGTTTGGAAGACGGAGCTCAGATGTAGCTTAACGGCCTGTATGCCGTCCAAGTCACTGCCAGTAATAATGATGTCGTCGACATATACCAACAGGAGAACCGTACCAGTGGCCTGGTGACGAGTAAACAATGAGAAGTCAGCCGAGCTGCGAGTGAAGCCAACATCCCGGAGAGCTTTGCTGAACTTGTCGAACCATGCCCGAGGGGATTGTTTGAGACCATATAGAGATTTGAGAAGATGACAAACCCGTGACTCCCCCGTGGTCTCAAACCCGGGAGGTTGTTGCATGTAAACCGTTTCCTGAAGGTCGCCGTTCAGGAAAGCGTTCTTGACGTCGAGTTGAAACAAGGGCCACTGGCGATGGACAGCCACAGAGAGGAGAATGCGGACCGTGTTAAGCTTAGCGACCGGAGAGAAGGTCTCGTCATAGTCCAGCCCTGGTTGCTGGGTGAAGCCACGAGCAACCAACCGAGCTTTGAGGCGATCAATGGTCCCATCAGGAGCATGTTTAATGACGAAAACCCATTTGCACCCAACGGGTTTCTGGCCGGGAGGAAGGGGCACCAGGGTCCAAGTCTGGTTGGCCCAAAGAGCAGCCATCTCTTCTTCCATGGCCGCACGCCACCCCGGATGTTGAAGAGCGTCCTGGACAGAAGTAGGAATAGAGACCGAGGAGAGCGAAGTAGCCAAGGCCTGTAGAGGCGGAGAGAGGCGGTGGAGAGAAACATAGTCCGCCATTGGATGAGCGGTAGAGGCCGACACCGGAGCAGCAGAACACGGAGAAGCCGAGGTCGAAGCCGACTGCAGAGGAGCAACGGGAGGAGGAGGGCGACGAGCATAGACCCGAATAACCGGGGGTCGAGGAGGGTCAATGGTGGCAGGAGGCGGAGGGATGGTGGTCGGTGAGTGGACGTGGATCACCGGCCGGGGAAGGGAGGGTGTGGGAGGAGGTGGTGGTAGAAGTGGTGGCAAAGGAGGAGGGAAGAAGGGTTGGTCCTCCCGGAAAGTAACATCAGCCGAAACAGAGACCTTCCGGGTGAGCGGGGAGTAGCAAACATAGCCCTTTTGGGTACGTGAGTAGCCGACAAACATGTGTTTGGCCGCACGGGGATCCAGTTTGTCAAGAGTGGGGCCCAGTTTATGGACAAAGCAGGTACAGCCGAAAACCCGGGGGGTGAGGGGGAAGGCGGGTGTGGAGGGAAAAAGAAGGCTAAAGGGGGTAGCGTTGTGGAGAACGGGAGAGGGGAGACGGTTGATAAGAAAACATGCAGTGGACACCGCAAAGTTCCAGAAGACTTTGGGAACATGCATGTGAAGCATGAGAGAGCGAGCCACATCGAGCAAGTGGCGGTTCTTGCGTTCAGCGACCCCGTTTTGTTGAGGGGTGTAGGGACAAGAGGTCTGGTGAACAATACCGAAGTTTGCGCAGAGAGTGACAAACTCGTGGCTAGTGTATTCCCGAGCATTATCAGAGCGGAAAGTTTTAATGGTGGTAGAGAATTGCGTACGAGTCTCTAACACAAACGCCTGAAAGACACGCGGAAGCGCAGAGCGATCATGCAGGAGATACAACCAAGTAGTACGAGAGTAATCATCAATAAAGGTTATAAAATAACGATAACCAGAAATGCTAGGAACTTTATAGGGGCCCCAAATATCAGAATGTATTAAATCAAAGGGAGCTGAGCTCCTAGTACAATTAGCTGGAAAAGATGAGCGAGGCTGTTTGCCAATAATACAAGAATCACATTGAAAAGCAGGAAGAGAAATGTCTGGAAGCGCCTTCTGGAGGATAGGTAGAGGGGCATGTCCAAGCCGACAGTGCCAATCAGTCGAGGAAACGGAGGAAAGGGATGTGGGAGAGACATCGAGGAGGTAGAGCCCGTTCTGCAGCCGACCCCTACCAATGGTAATCCGCGTCTGCTGATCCTGTATCAAAAAACCAGAAGAGGTGAAGGTGATAAAGCAATTCATATCAGTAGTAAGACGACCAACAGAGAGTAAATTAAAAGGCGAGGCCGGCACATAAAGAACGGAGCGTAGAGAGAGAGAGGGAGGAAGGAGGAGGTCCGCGCAGCCGGAGACCGGGACAAGCGCACCATTGGCCACAGTAATAGACGGGGGGTGAGCAGCAGCAGAGAACCGGGGCGGCCGTATGGAAGTGATGTGGTGGGTGGCTCCCGAGTCCAGGATCCAGCGAGAGCTGGAAGAGAGACAGGCAGTACCTGTAGCGGAGGTGGAGACAATACCTGCATGTGAGGTGGAGGCATGGGAAGCAGAAGGGGGGTTGAGGAACCCCTGGAGTTGTTGCAGCTGTAGGCGAAGAGCCTCAAGATCCGTACCAGGCGGAGGTGAGCTATCGGTAACAGCAGCAGTGGGCGGGCGAGGGGGGTAGCCATGTTTCTTGTGACAAACGGCTTCAGTATGGCCATCCCGGCCGCAGTAGGTGCACTTGGGCCGTCCGCGGCCGCCACGGCCCCGCCCACGGGAGCCCGTACGACCACCCCGAGGAAAGGAGGGTTGTGGGAGTAAAGGAGGAAGGGCCTGCTGAAGAAGAGCCGGCGAGGGTGGTGCAGGAGCCTCCGGAGGAGGTGGTACGCGAAGTAACATCGAGCAGACATCAGAGAAAGAAGGGGTAGCGGGTGAAGCCAGAACCTGAGCTCGAATACTATGGAGGTGTGGCGGGACGCGAGCCATAATCATAGCAATACAAACAGCCTCCTTCTGGGCACGTTGGGCAGCGAGATCAGTAGTCGCGGGCTGGTGCTGAATCCAGGCTTCCGTGAGAGTTTTAGCGCGGGCCACGAAGGAGGTCATGTCTAGTGCTTTGCCAACATCCAAGGCTTGAAGATCAGTGAGGATGTCGAAAAGGTGTTGAAGGCTGTCCTTGCCGGAGTACAGCGAATGAAGTTCATCCCACATGGCTTTAGCAGTCTCATGATACATGATCATCTGGTACGGCTCACCCTCGACCGAGTTTAGGATCCAGGTCTGGACACGGCCGTCATTGCGGAGCCAATCATCAGTAGACGGAGTTGGTGGTCCCTGGGTAAGGTGACGGGCAAGGCCCTTGGCCTGTAAGACCCGGCGGACAGAGTGGACCCAGGGAATGAAATTAGCCTTGCCAGAGAGAGAAATAGTAGTAATCCGAAGCTCATCCCGGAGTTCGAGAGGAGCTACGTGGCTGGCAGGGGGTTGAGCGGTAGTGGAGTCGCTGGAGGACATGGCGACGGAAGAGCAGCAGGGCTCGGAGAGAACAACCCGCAGCGGTCTGGCTGTCTCGGCGGCTGGAGGTCGCGGCGGACTGGAGGTCGCGGCGGACTGGAGGCCGCGGCGAGTAGAGAGAGGCCGCGGCGAACAGGAGCAGTCCGCGTCAGATGTTGCGGCGAACTGGGGCAGTCCGCGACAGAGGCCGCGGCGAACGGGGGGCAGGGCGCAGCAGCGGACAGGAGCAGTCCGCAAGAGGTCGCGGCGAACTATGGGCAGGTCGCACAGCGGATACAAGCAGAGTCCGCAGCGGACAGAGGCAGTCCGCAAGGGAAGGCGGAGAGAGAGAGTCCGCGAGCAGAGGCTCGAGCGGACAAAGAAGGAGCGAGCTAGAGGGAGCAGTCCGCGAGCAAGGAGGCTCGAGCGGATACAAGCAGAGCTCGCAGCGAGCGAGAGAGAAAAGCTAAAGGGAGCAGTCCGCGAGCAAAGAGGCTCGAGCGGATACAAGCGGAGCCCGCAGCGGACAAGAGGGAGCAGTCCGCGAGCAAAGAGGCTCGAGCGGATACAAGAGGAGCCCGCAGCGGACAAGAGGGAGCAGTCCGCGAGCAAGGAGGCTCGAGCGGATACAAGCAGAGCCCGCAGCGGACAGGAAGATCGTCCGGAGCGGAGGGAGAGAGGTGGGCCCCACGAGTCAGAGCAGAAGATGGCTATAAGAAGCCTGGGGAGGGTGGAACCACAGAGGGAGAGAAGAGGAGCGGAATCAGAAGGGCAGTCCGCACGAGACCGGAGCGGATGCAGAAAGCAGTCCGCACGAGTCCGGGCGGACAGAAGCAGGGGCAGTCCGCAGGAGACCGGGCGGACAGAGAGGGGGCAGTCCGCAGGAGACTGGGCGGACAGAGAAGAGGCAGTCCGCAGGAGACCGAGCGGACAGAGAAGGGGCAGTCCGCGTCTAGATGCAACCTGCCTCTGATACCATGTTGAAAGAGCTCAAAGCTTGTATGTATTATTTCCGTATGTAAATACAAGGAGAGAATACAAATATATAGGAGAGAAGAGAGAAGAATAAAACCTATACATGATGTGGGACTAAAGAAGGAGGAAGAAAAATAGGCCATTAAATGGGCCTTTTTACATGGGCTTTTCTAATACAATCAAAACATGCAAAATCATATGAAAAGAAGGGGTGAAGGGAAAGAGAATCTACAATGAAGTACAATGAAGAATGGAGGAAGCAAGACTATTTTTCTATTTCAAGTGAACAAAGGTTCTTTCATTCTGCAACACTATTTTGTTTTGATGTACAAGGAAATATGATGGAATCCATATGTATTAATAGTTTTATAAGGCTGCCAAACATCTAAATCAATTAAAGAGAAGTGATTATCTTCTAGAATAATGGGGAGAAACTTGAACAATGCTGCTCTCCATAGATGCAACTCATGCAAGAATCAAAACTAAAATCAGAATGCTGAAGGCCAGGGAGCGTTCATAGCGAGACATGAAGATGGGTACAATACTGACGACTATGCCAATCAATACGTGAAATGGAAGCAATGAAAACAAGAAAATATCTGAAAGCAATAACACAAGTAGGGGAGAACTAAATCTGAATAGTGCGATGATCGAAGCAACATAAGCTCAATCATAGGTCAACTATAGCAACATCAGGAATGTATTTGAAGATCAGAAGTTTTAAATTATTTTCGCGGTGACCTCAAGAATGGCAACATATTCTAAAGAATATAGAGAAGACGTCGAGATAGATGGTAACTTGGTGTAGTCTTTGAGATGCGCTAATAACAAGGAAGAGGAGATGCACTCAATAACAAGGAAGAGGAGATGCTTCATCTCCATAGATGCAACAATGGAAGCAATATGTTAGATAGGCAGAAGCATCATAAGGGTGTGTCTGAGATATAAGGAGCTATGAGTCAAATCAACATTTCCAGCAAGTTACAAGCTGTGCTTTGGAGGCTCTGCAGGAATGTCAAGCTGCATAGAAATAACGTGGCATTATGGAATTGACAATTTTTTTTGCAAAAGCAACTTAAAATTGATGGAAATCGTCCATGATAGATACTTAACAATATTTACTATATATGTCATTATTGGTTTCTAGCCTGGATGAGAATGTTGGGTTGATGTTAAGTACAGTTAATTGCAAAATTCATGTAAATGATAATGTATGTGTGTGTGTAGCAAATCAATTCAAATTGTTCCAGATATCTTTCTTTATATGATAAATCATTTTGAGTATTCTTACACCTAAATTAATGAAGAATTTATCACAATATCTTGATTCTTCATTATGGTATTATCTTTGTATGTTTTGACCAAATCATCTTAATATTTCATGAAATATAGTTTCATGCTATTTTCCATGAATAGTTTCAAGATGGATTGTTTTGACCTATGAATTGTATTGCTCTATTATTAAAAATTAAGAAAGGAATTTTGGAAAAGTGTCTATTTCCACAAAAAGGATAGTGGTTTATCCTAATAATCTAAATGATTTTGCTTTCTTAAAATTTAATAAAATAAAAGATAAACAATTTTCCATAGTACCCACACTAAGTTTTCTTCTAAATCTTGCTGTGGGCTGCTTGTAGAAATGTATTGTTGAAGGGGAGCCTTGGCGCCCCAGTTAAGGTGTTGTTGTGTGACCTTGAGGTCATGAGTTCGAGTACTGTATGCAGCATCTTGCAAAAATGTAGGGCAAGGTTTGCCTACATTTCACCCTTGTGGTGGGACCCTTTCCTGGACCCTCGCTGCGCGGGGATGCTTTGTGCACCGGGCTGCCTTTTTTTATCTTTATGTAATTCAAACATGCATGCTCAACTTTTAGGTGATCAAGCACTTGAGATTCAGCGGTGTGTCCATCCCACCTCTTTATGAAGAAACTTTTAAGAAAGCAATTTGGGCATTTCAGCATCAGAGAGTATATGATCTTGCCAAGGAGGACATAGTACATCTATCAAATGTT
Source organism: Platanthera guangdongensis (assembly GCA_039583875.1). Taxonomy (NCBI): domain Eukaryota; kingdom Viridiplantae; phylum Streptophyta; class Magnoliopsida; order Asparagales; family Orchidaceae; genus Platanthera; species Platanthera guangdongensis. Next base: position 298,522,482 of record CM077153.1, read on the forward strand.
CCTCAGGACATAGTAGAAGATCTAGAATTTTTGGGGCCATATCCTTGAAATACTAATTGTTTTCTTTTCTTTTGTACTTGCTTTTCTAGTTCAGCCTTCTTTTCTTAACCACTCATACATGGTTGCCTCCAGATGTTGCGAAAGGTATAGCCAAAGGAGAAATCGATCCATTGACAAAGATGCCATTCCAGGTTGGTTTTAAGCTAATGGAAAAGAGATTTCTCCAACTGTCGAGTGTTATATATTTTAAAAAAATGGTTGTTATCTTTCAATATAAATTGTGGAGGTTTTTTGCAAGATTTTAAGGATGGATCCATGTTCATGGGCCGAGTTATGATTATGCACTAGTTTGTTCACGTATTTATCAATATTTGGACTGTAGTCTCAACAGTTCTCTCATCTTAACAGGAAGAAACAGCAAGAAGAGCGTTGATAGTTGACAAGGCATTCCCAGTGGAAAATCCTGCCATTGTCAGCAAAAGAAAAAACTTAGATTTACCTGTACAAAAAAATGTCTTGACCAATTATTTCTGTATCCTCTTTATTACATTTCTAGCAGATTTTCAGTTTTATGGGAGTTAGTTACTTATATTTACTATGAACGATAGGTTAACTAAAAAATTGCCATGCTCTCAAGTTTTCCTGTTTCAAGATTGATTCAAAAATTTGTGATTGAATGTTTCAGAATTGGTTGTCCAGGGTCAGATCTCTCTCTCTCTCTCTATCTATGTATATATGTATAAAATATTCATATTTCTTTAACACTACAAAGGTTTAGCTTCTATTCAAGCAAAGCGGAAATTCCGGGCCCCAAAATTTACGCCCAAGGTTTTAATCGAATCTTCTTCTCCAAGCTTCAGTAATCCTGATTCAGATTCACCTGGTTCAGATGAAATGCCTCTGTCTTCAGGGACTGACATATCTCAAGAATCCCAGCTTAATTCAGAACATACAAATGATAAACATCCATTAACAATTTCTGTTAGTTATTTGACATTAATTTTTTCCATATTGTCTATAATAAAATTGCTAGCATCAATTAATTGATTTCTTCTTTTATTTTTCTTTAGATGGAAGATAGATTGCCTAAAAGATGCAATAAGTTATTGGGGTTTCCCATGCATGGCAAGTATTTTCATATATTAGTCTGCTCAATTCAAGTATAACAGAAAGAACTAAAATTTTCTGTTTTTCAAATCGCTGGCAGGAAGATCTGTTGGAAAAAGTGGGCCCAGTCCATTGTTAGCGTCATATCATGATTCTATCAACTCAAATACACTTGAAGAACATCAAATCGAGCTAAAATGCACTAGTGTAGAAATTAAAGAATCACTGAAAAGCAATGTCATCACGAGCCCTTTTTTTGATAATAATAACTCGCTACATGAAGTTGCTTCTGGCGAACGGAATAAAATTTCATGTAAGAATAAGGAGGATGGCAAAGTTGTTTTGGATGATCATCATGGTGAACCAAAACAGACTAGCTTCCTAGAAACTTCTGTCAAAAGAAGAAAAACTGTTCATTTTGATGATGGAAATGTGGTATGTTCTGCAATTCTCCTTTCTATCATCATATTATTTTCATTTTCGTCCACTTGAATTCATGTATTGCAAAATTATGTATCAGGAAACTCTTCAAATGGAAAATTTAAAATCAACTTCATCGCTTTCTTGTCAAGGTATGCCATATTCTAGTTCTCCTTACCATATAGTTATTATTATCTTTGATTCCCTATCAAAAGTATTGCATATTGCTTTTATTTTACTCTGCTGAATTGATTGGCAGCCAAACCAGCCTCTTTCTCTTCGTTCTCTCTAAATTTTGCCAATGAAGATCAAGTTACCTCTTCTAACCTACTTACCAATGCAAGGATTAAGTTGTTAGTGCTGCTGATGAGCCTTAATGCCGGTGATTGTTGGTGTTTTAAGTGTTATTAGATAAGTTGATGTAATAGGTATAAATACCCGAAGATGGGTCAATAAGAATTAATTTTCGCTCATTTCAATTTTGTATCGAAGAGCGCTAGGGTTCTCGTTCCCGCATGCCACGTTCGTCTCCTTCCCACACGCTGCGTTCGTCTCCACCGTAGTCGAGCGCCTCCTTTCCCGCATTTTCTCCGCCATCATTCATCTTCGTACGAGCGCCGATCTCGTTCCCGTAAGCTTCCTTCCGACTAGCGTCGTGATCCCTCCACAGGCGCCGAAAATGGGAATTTGAGCCTTGTGTCGACAATGCTGCATGCACGTGGTCTGGTCTTGGATCCTAATGAGCTAGATCCCGACCTTCTTCGGCATTTCCGACTCTGTCATCTTCGACAACATATCTTTTAGCAGCAACACCATCTACAACACCGTCATCATCTTCAGCAGTACCATCCTCGATTTCATCGTCAGCATCAGCTTCATCGACCTATGAGTTCAGGACACTCTCAGAGCTACGGGATTTCACCTCACCTTCAAACGAGAGGACGCCCATCTTCATTCACGAAGATGAATGCTTTCAAGGCGGGGGGAGTTGATGGGGAGTAGCCCGCCCGACCTGTTCGGGTCTACTCACGATGACCTCGGGCATAATGATTATCAGGGCCACTCATCCTGTGTGGATCACCGATTGTAGCGTTAGTTATTCTTTTTATTTTTCATTTCAAGTTGTATTTTTATTTATTTTTTAGTCGCAACGATCGACTAATCATAGCCATCCGTTGCCCCCTAGTGTTTATATATTGAGGGTGATGACTCTCATTTTGAGCATTTAAGGATTGAGTGTTGAGGCAAATCCCTTGGTCATTTCAGTGCCAAAGCTGATCCCCGTGTGGGAAGCCTGGGTTTAACTCCCTCCATTTCCCCCTTGTCCGTCCACTTCTCCTCCCCCACCATTCCATCTTGCCGACCACCATCATCTCCCCTCCCTTCACTAAGCAGCCAAACATAGTAGTCCACCTCTCCAACATTTCCCCTTTCAAACCCACAGCCAACCATTCCCCACTTCATCTCCCACAAAAAACCGACCCCTTATACGCCCGAAAAACAAATGTATATAATATACGCAAGTGCACGCGTCAGATCAAGTAATATAAAGTTAGTAAAGATCGTTCTTATGAAAAAGTGACTAATCTAACGTTTGCAAATACTAGTTTAACCCTTTTTTTGAATTCAAGCAAACTTAATTAAGGGTGATTTTGAAAATGGTTAAAAATACTAATAGAGTCAAAGTACGATTTCCTTAAAATTTTACTTTTTATCAATTTGGGAAGAACAATCTTGTATTCTGGTTTCCTATGTGTTTTGTGATGAAAATTTAGAATGATGCCTTACGAGAATGTTCAATTAATTTATCTTGCAACGATTTTAAAGTGGAAGTTCTTATCTCAGCATCAGAAGTCCGCATATTTCTTCTTTCCCCTACTCATCTCTAACTTAGTCGGAGTGAAGAAATATCATGAAGAATGAAAATCAATGTTGCTAGCAAAAAGACCAAATTTCTTTCTCCCTTATACGCTATATTGAATTTATGATATACTTACGCATCTTCTCTTTCGAATCTCGACGCGCAGTGAAAATATAGAAACTTTTGGTGAAATACTCACACTTCTCTATCGAATCTCAAAACGTGATAAAAAAATCTCCATCCAAATATTTACGCTTCTCCTCTCTTGAATCCTGAGATGCATTAAAAAGATGAAGAACCAAAGTTTCGCAATCTAGTTCATAAATCCAATAAAGTTATATCATCAAACATATATAAAGCTTAAAAAAATCCATCATCACGACATACATAGTACTCTCATCATACAAGATTTTGAGAGATTAGTTCATACTCATGGAAAAACATCACGCAAATAGGAAGATCTTACTAAACATGATCGAAATGCAAACGCCGCAGGAATTTCTCTTGAAAGCTGCCTTCTTCTCCACCGAGTGTGCCTAGTGCCCTAGTCCCCGGCCTCTCCCAAAATCTCCAAATGAAATTCTCCTTCAGATTTTGCCTAAGAGCCGTCTCCTTCTTCCCCCGTCTGAGTATACCCTAGCTGACCTCTCCAATCTCTTCTAAATGGTGAATGCCCCAATGGAATTCGATTCTCCCTCTTTAAGATGGAATCCCTTTCTTTCCTTCTTGATCTCCCTCTTCCAGATGGTATTTTGCCCCTATTAATGCCCTCCATAACTAAACCGACGCTTCTCTTTTCAGATTTGTATTTGGTGCGAAGTTTAAAAATCAAACTTTGAAATTGCTTTCGCCTTGTTCCAACAACTTTCCCAGGAAATCAAATTGGCTTGACTTCACTCTTTCAAATCAAATTTCTTCAACATTTAACATAGGAAAATGATGATAATATCCAACTTAGAACAAAAACAAATTTAATCTAATTTTATTTAATTCAAATATATATTTATTGATTATAATTGGCCAAAAAGTGGGAATAATGAGTTTAAATAACTTCTTTTTAAAAACTATCAACCCCCTTTCCATTCCCCCCCCACAATTGCCAAATTCCACAAACAACCCCTTCTTCCTCTCGATTTCATCTCCGGCGATCACCATAAAATGTATCTGGTCACCTCCGGTGATCCACCTCCATACACCCTATCATTTTACTTTATTTTAGTTTTTCCGGCGATCGCCAAAAAACTTCTCCGGCCACCACCTCCACCGACAACCACCTTCGGCCACCCTCCGGCCAGACATCTTCACCACCACTCACAACCACCCATAACTACCTCCTAACCACCCTACTATCCACTTTCTAGAACATAAGAACCGCCTCTTAAATAATAGCTCCCCATTTCTCCACTCCCCTCAACAACCGGTCCACCCCTCATCCTCTCCTATTCACATTGATTCCACCCCACTTCCTCTAAACCACCTCACGGTGATTCCACCCCACTTCCTCCACCTCTTTCCTCCCCACTACCACCTCCTCCAGCCCACCCGAGCCCCCATCCCAACGTGAAACCTCTTACCCATCCCCTCCCCCATCCAGGAATCAGCCCAATTGATGGAGACTAGTCCCAATCTGGTCGTCGCAAATGTGCCCGCCGCCGCACCCGTCCGGACCTCTACCGGTCCGAAGTTGTCGCATTTTGCAATTTATGTTAGTTTGCATTTTAATTTATTTATTTTGCAAATTAAATTAAGTACACGCCTGCGTGCGTAGTCATGTTTGAGAGTTTTATGTTCTCCAAATAGAACATATATATGTATATATAAATATATATATGTATAAAAAAATCATGTATATATATATAACTGTAAGCTTCGGTTAAGAGGAGATCGTCCCCGGTTCAGATCGTCTCCGACACTGTTCTTCTCCCCGGTCCAACGCCAGTTTCTTCCTCCTCCCGATCCAAGCCGCAGGAGCCGTTCCGCCATTTCCTGTAACATCTCAGATTTTGACGTCGCGCTTAAATTAATTTCAGGGTCCGATCGTGAGCTAAATTAATCGAGTTGGCGGAGCATGAATGTAACATTTATTTTATATAGCACTCCCTAGTGTTAGTGTGTTAGCATATTAATGAAAATCAAAAATAAAATAAAAGGGGATTTCCCCCCTCTCTAATAACCGGTTCGCGGCTATACGCTTAGGAGAACCGCTCCATTATGCCCGTACCACCCTTCATCCCGATAACTTCCTCGCGATCAGAAAAAAGGCAACGAAGCGTATCGTGTTCCAGAGAGGTCTGCACCTTCCGTCGCCCGCAGTCGCGCCGCAGCAGGGAACCGAAGCCCTAGCCGACCACTCCTCTGTCGCCGGATACTAGTGCCGACTTCTCCTCCTCCCTCTGCAACCCTAGACGACCCTCTTCTTCTCCCCAAGTGTCGTTGGAGTTCGGATTCAACCCTAGCCGGCAGGAATCAATTTCTGAAAGCACTATTTATGTTTCGAAAATTAAGTATTCGGTCTTCCATATTCAGAAATTGGTCGCTTATTTTGGGATCTAATCATCGTTAGAGCAAGATTTTTGCGGAGGCCGTTGGAGCAAGAGGTTGGAGAAATCCTAAGCGCTCAGATCTTTTGGGAAGGAACGTCATGTCACCTCAACGTGTGTACGTGTGTCGAAGCACCGCTGTAAGAAAATTTATTCCTCTTAGTTGAGCATTTCAGACCACTTAAATTCATACTTAATTATGTCAGAGTACGCATATAGAAATTTCAAGTTCCTACAGGTAGAGCTTAGTTAGCGGGGTAGGTAATCCCTTAAGTTAAATCAGACGGTTCAGTGTCATGAAAATTCTAAGTCCAGTGTACTTAACTAGAGCGTTACTTCGTATTTAATTCACTGAACTCTAGTATAAATTTTTTCCGAAAAGTAGCGAGGAAGGTTTACCCTCATATTTCTGGTAGATGCACACCACCGTGTACTCAGGGCCAGTTGGCCATTACCAGAATTTCAAGCTCAGGGTCGATGACCCTTGTTACAGATACGACACTCCTCAGACAGGAGTTAGTGACCCACTTGAGGGACACCTAGTTTATGACACCGTCAGGTTTGCCACTTAGACCACATTTATTAGTTGTGCCTAGCCGCCCTTAGCGACAAGTGTTAGCAAGGAAAATGTTGAATCGGGTGGACACTCATAAAAATCGTGATTCCAAATCTTCAGGATCCACGACTTAGAAAACTCAGAGATTAGTGTGACAGATTACACTATAAGTCGATTCATGTCAGATCATGAACCTAAGTACCAAGGTTTATTGTAGGGAATGATACATATTTAATTCATGTATTAATCATTGAAAAATATTTCTTTTCATTTAAGTGTTGCTGGAGGGAGTAGTTTTTCTTAATCTTCAGTGTGTCTGGCCCTTTGGAACTTGTTTCTGCAGGGGGCCCAGTACAGGGGATCCGTTTAGGATAGACGGCTCAGTATTCAGTCGTCAGTTTGTACCAGTGTAGCACTGTAGTTGTACTTTGATTTCTATTTTCAGACATTTGTATTTGTTGTACTTTACTCACTGTGATTGTTCAGTTAATTCAGTTGGTTAGCATTTCAGTTCCTTAGTATTATTTTTCCTATTAGTTGGCTTTGTGGATGCTGTTTCACAAGGTACACTTTTACCCATAGTTTTACTTCACTTTTTCCGCTGTATGTATTACTTTTCAGGATCTTTGTTTCTTTTACCTGCTTTATACCAGTTTATATACTGTCTCTTAGTTTACTTGTAATCGCGGACCCGTCCAAACTGCTAATTCCTGTCAAACTTGGTTAGAGTGTTACATTTCCGGCCTCAAGCACACATATTTCACGCTGCGCCTCACGTCTACGTCGCTTTCGACGCCACTAGAGGATAGATGGCTACAGCCGCACCCCACGAGCTACACTCTGGCCGAGCCAAAGTGTATCGACTACCTCTGATACCAAACTGATGTAAACCGAGAGGAGATTTGAGAAACTGAATAATTTTATCGAAAGACTTTATTATTATTATTATTTTTAAAAGATTAGGGTTTTGAAAATTAAGCGGCTTTTTAATTAAAGGGGCCGAGCGACCAAATTGAATTTTCGCTTGCAAATCAAACTCGTCGCTTTAGACGTTAAGAGGTTCGTTAATTTCACTTGAGTAGAACTCTCACGTGTTTTATGGTTCGAGCCCTCCACGAAATTAACACGACCACAAGCAAATATGTACGCAATAATTTATGAATAACGATACTAACAGTAGTACGAACACAATGACAAGCCCAAAATTATTTATGTGAACAACATAAATTATTACTAGTGCAATGGAGCAACGAATTTACCCAAACACACATAGAAGATTAGTTGACCCGCTCCAAATCTGTCACGCACAAGAAGAATCCTGCTGGGCGGGAAGTTGCAGCCACCGAGATCAGCGGTTGGAAGGGGGAAAGCTGAGGTCGATGACGCTGATCGGCGGCCGGGGGTGTCAGACAGAAGATCCGAAGGCGACGACACCCAACAAACTCCTTCCCGAACAGTTGCGGTGGCGGCGACTGGAGATCCCGGGCGGTGGAACGTCGGGCGCTGACAAGAAAGGAATGGTCGACAGTTTCCTCCTCTAGTGCGGCGTTGTCTTTCCGGGAAATGCTAGGGCACAGAGATTTTGATCGACAATGAGCAAGATTCAACAATGACTTTCGCTCAGTCCGATTTTTCCTCCTCTGTTTGTCCGGTGGGTTAAGTAGAGGCCAGTAACAAATATTTTTCTGCAGATTTCCTTGCTAACATTTTTCAATCAATACTTTCCAACTTAATAACTTGCTAACCTTGTCTTTCTCCCAACTTTGGAAAATTATGAACTTTGAATTTTAAATTATGCGTTCATGAATAATTTAGGCTTGCCCCTACGGTCCTTCTACTGATAATATCAGACCTCTTTATTTATGGTCCCAACGGCCGGTCAATCCGCTGAGCCGGGAAATAAAATACTGCGAGTACAAAATACTGAGAGCGAGTACACAAAAATAAAAGTGACATAAATAAGTAAAATAAATCTATGATGCGTCGCAGGATGCATTAATTCCCCCGCAGTTGAAAGGACTCGACCCCGACCAGAGTTCGCAAAAACTAGCAATAGAGAGACCTGGGTAGCGGCAACGGAGCTCGTCAGTGCTAATCCAAGGGCTGTTAGTGATATCCCGTCCCCACCAGGAGACCAAGTAGCGCCGGTAGGTCCCGTGGCGAGTATAAAACTCTCGTACATCAAGAACCTGGTCTATCTTTTCAGTGGTGGGCGTCTGCATTGAAACTAAGTTTGGCGGGATCTCTGGAGCTGCCCCAGGTGGGCTCGGACTGGAACTAGAAGGATCTCCATAGAACGGTGTCAAATCAGCCACGTTAAATATCAGTGAAGTTCCGAATTCAATGGGCAGATCAAAGAGATGTGCATTCTCACCTGTAACATCCATAAATTTGACGCGAAATGTAACTTTTAAATTTGTAGGGGCAAGTCGCGACGAATTTTGATCGAGGCGGCGCGTCGGCAAGGTATAATGTTACTTTTCCTTATGATAGCGTCCGTTAGTCAGTCAAGTGCGTAAATTATAGGGTGTGACGCATTTTATTTTAGTGACGCGTGGGGTGAAAATGAATTAATCATCAAAGGTATTAGAAATGGGGTGCCAATAGCAAAATTTCCCCCCTCTTCTCATGCGGTTATCAAAACCGTATGCAGTGGGAATTTTATTCCCGCACATCAAATATCACGGGAGAAAAGAAAACTGAAGCCGTCCGACGCCCCGATCCGCAAGCAGACCCCGCGACTTTTCCTTCTCCCGCAGCCGACGGGCCCGACGCTTCCCGCGTGCCTTCTCGCCGGCCGATCCTCCTTCGGAAACTCTCTCCGATTTCTCCTCCCTCCTCTGCAGGCATCGGTGGACATTCCTTTTCCTTCCTTAGCCGTGGGAGAACCGGGTCTAACCCTAACCGAAGGAGTTTGAGTTTTGTTTTGGTACCGGTGAGTGGATCTCTTCCTTTTCTCGATTTCTGCTTGGATTTCCTTCATTTTGGGAACTAGTTTAACCTATGTTTCATTTTGATTGCCCTATTTTAGGTTTTGGTGTTCGTGGTTCACCACAGAATTTGTGTGGAACGCATTGAGAGCCTCAACCGCTATACGTAAAGGTAATATGCGAAGTTAGCACATGTATTTTTTTGTAACCCTAGATGTTTTGGAGATTTTCCACCAGAAACCCAAAAAGGGGAACAATTATGAAGATAAGTTTGCCTTAAATTGCAGGAATCTAGTAGGTTCGAGGCAACACTCTGAGTTTTCCATACAGTAGAATTTCGTTCGGAAGAGCTAATGTCGCCGCGCCGCGTGTACGAGCGTCGCAGCACCTCGGTAAGGAAATTCTAATTTCTTTTAGTTAGACATAACAAATAATTATATTTTCATACGCATGAGTAAGTTTCGTACAAGCATCATAACCATGTATAGAAAAGTGTGGCAGTAGAAAAATAATCGTGGAAACGCGTATGTTAACGTCTTCTTCCATAACCACGTTAGTAAAGTCATGAACAGTTATTTAAGTACGAAATTCTACCCGTGTACGTAAGTTTAGAGATTGTCCAATCAAGGGCGCAAAGGTCCCTTCAAGTCGACCACGAGAAAGTCAAGGGTCGTTCAGTAGCACACCAGAAAAGATATCCCATGCAGAGTAGCGTCAGACCAAAAAGGTCAGTAACACACCAGTCTTTTCGTGCTTGGTAGAGGTGCACTACCATCCTCATAAGGCATATGATATCCTATGAGTTTCAGAGTCTTGGGAGTTGACTCCCCTTGAGACAGTTAGTAGATTCGAGACCGTGTCCGCGCGACACTAGAACAATTGAGTTCATCAGATGGTCTTGGGTCGTCAGTTTCAGATTTTGCGCGTTAGGAGCTACTCTGCTTAGAGCCTTCCCAGTAAATGTGTAGGCTAGAAGCCACCTAGAACTCAAGTACGGACTTGACGTGAGACAGTACACTAGTTAGTGAACGTCAGGATTTGGTTAAATGAACGGAAAATCATGAATATAGAACTAATAGTGTGTTGACCAGGAAGTATAGGAAAAACATGCATAACATATAACATAAAATGTTTTCAATGCACGAGACTATTTTAAAGACATGCAAACATTCATATGTAAATCTGTTTTAGTGTCACTAAGGGGAATTGTTTTTCTTTACTCCGACCCTTCGTGGGCAATGTTTTTCAGGTGACCCAGGTGGGAAACTACGTCTAGGATGAGCGTTATGGTGACGTCAGTTTGTAGTACTTTTACCATTCAGTTTACTCTATTTCAGCATGTACTTGTAGTTGTGGACATTGTAACTTATTAATGTTTTATATATATCTTGGATCGGACTTATTATGATAGTTCAGATCTTCAGTTAATTCAATTCTTTTCACCTATAGTGGCTCTGTGATTCCAGATTTCAGGTATGTGGTTACCTTTAGTTTTCTTTCTTAGCTTCCGTTGCTAGTTATATTTTTTTTAGTAGCTCTTACTTTATACCTGCTGTGTACTAGTTTTAATACCGTTTCCTAGTTCTCCTTATATCGCTGACCCGGCCGGATGGCTGATTATTGTAAAACTGGGAAGAGGTGTTACATCACCAATGCGCTTCCGGACTTGGAAAGAATCAAACTTCCTCTGCTGTATCTTTTAGTATGTACCCGGGGTGAATATATACTTCCTGAAATAAGCAAACAACCAATCTCCTTCTGAAAAGTATAACTCCCGGCGATTACGATCGGCCATGGATTTATATTTTTCAGAAGTCACTCGCAATTTATTAGTAATAGATTTATGCAGTTTTTTTAAATAATCAACATGAGCTTGCACATCAAATGAAATACGTTCATGGTTTGAGAGGGAGTGACGATCAAGTAGATGAGATATAGGAAATCCGTAAACAATCTTGAAAGGAGATTTAACAGTAGTGCGATTAATAGAATTATTGAATGCAAATTCAACCTGTGCCAGTGTAAGATCTCATTGTTTCAGATTCTCCCGAGTCAAACACCTAAGAAGGTTCCTCAAACTTCTATTAACGACCTCAGTCTGCCCATCGGTCCGAGGGTTATATGTGTTGCTAAATTCGAGTTTGGTACCCAGTCGGGCCCACAATGTTTTCCAAAAATACCCCATAAAACCAGTGTCCCTATCAGAAGTGATCAACCTAGGAATTCCGTGCAGTTTAACGATTTCTTTAAAAAAAAGTTTGGCGACGTATATAGCACTAGAGGTTTTCCTACACAGAATGAAATATGCCATCTTCGAGAAATGATCTACGACTACAAAAATAGAATTGACCTTCCTCTGAGTGCGAGGAAGTCCTACCACGAAGTCCATTGAGATATCATCCCATGACCGCCCAGGTATCGGTAATGGGGTGTATAATCCTGTGTTTTGTGCGTGCCCTTTATATCGCCGACAAGTCATACAATGCCTAACAAACTCGATGACTTCGTGCTTCATGTTGGGCCAGTAATAGCGTGTAGTGGAGAGTTCTAATAATTTGGATTGACCTACGTGTCCCCCTAATCCAGATGAGTGGAGCTCCCTAAGTAATGTCTCTCGAAGAGGTCCTTCGCAAATGCAAAGACCCGTGCCCCTAAACAGATAACCCTCACTCACGACGTACTGTGTGGTGGGATCAGTCCCACTGTGCTGACATGAGCTCCAAATATCGTGAAAGAACGGGCCGGTGACGTATAGGTCACGTTGTGAATCTAAATCAGTAATGCACGGCTGTAGGGTGACTAATAAACGAGTGCAACGACTAAGTGCGTCGGCTACGCGGTTCGTGACTTCGAGTTTGTGCTTCAGATGGAAAGTGAACTCCTGCAGGTAAGCAGCCCACTTGGCATGACGCCTGATCTCCTTCTGGGAGTTCAGATGTTTTAAAGCCTCGTGATCAGTGTTCAGCACAAACTCGCGCTGAATCAGGCAGTGTATCCAATGACAGAGAGCCTGAGCGATAACATAAAACTCTAAGTCGTAGGTGGAATATCTAGTTTTCGCCTCATTCAACTTCTCACTAAAGAATGCGATGGGTCGATCCTCCTGACTCAAAACTACGTCAATGCCTACGATCGATGCGTCACAGTTAACCTCAAAAATATTCTCAAAATCAGGAAGCGCTAACACATGTGCACTCTAAGTTTCTCTTTCACCAAAAGAAACGCTCGCTCGTCTTTTTCAGTCCAAATAAACACTCATTTTTTTAGACAATCAGTCACAGGTGCTATCATGGTACTAAAGTTTCGAATAAACCGTCGATAAAAAGATACTAGCCCATGAAATCCTCGAGCTTCAGTAATCGTCCTAGGGCTTGGCTATGATTTTATCTCCTTGACCTTCTCTCTATCAACTCTAATGCCCCCAGAAGAAAGGATATATCATAATAAGGTCAGACTATCAGTCAAAAACGTGCATTTTCTCTAATTTATATATAACTTATTTTCTCATAGGATCTCTAAGACCTGCCTAAGAAGAATCATGTGTTGATTTTGATCAGTGCTATAAATCAAAATATCGTCAAAATACACCACAACGCAAACTCTCATGAGTGGTCTAAGAACTTGGTTCATCATACGCATAAATGTGCTGGGTGTATTGTAGAGACCAAAGGGCATCACCAGCCATTCGTACAATCCTTCCTTAGTCTTAAATGCAATCTTCCATTCGTCCCCAAGTCGAATTCTAATCTGGTGGTATCCACTTTTTAAGTCAATCTTTGAAAATACGCAGAATCCATTAAACATATCTAGCATGTCATCCAATCGGGGAATCGAAAAGCAATATTTGATTGTAATTTTGTTAATCGCTCGACTATCCACACACATACACCACACTCCATCTTTCTTAGGAACTAGAAGTGCGGGGACGGCGCACAGACTCATATTCTCTCTAACGTGACCCTTCAAAATCAGATCGGTCGCCTGCCTATGTATCTCCTCATGCTCTTTCAGACTCATGCGATAGTGGGACAAATGAGGTAAGCTAACTCCTGAGATGAGGTCTATGCAGTGTTGTATGTATCTCATCGGGGGTAGCTGATCGAGAAGTTCCTCCGGCATGATCTCAGAGAACTCATCTATAAGGGGTCGCACCGTACTAGGGATGTATAATATAACGTGGGTGGTGTCGATACCGGATAACATATAGACGACCTCGCTATCCTTCATCTCCTCCTGGAATTGGGACCCAGTCAGTAACATGGTAGTGAAGGGGAAGGATATCACAGAGATAGTGGTAGAAGGGGGTGAAGTCCTCTCTGGGGCTTTTGGGAACAAGACCATTCTTCTGGGGAAGAAGAACGATCTTGCGACCATTGCGCTCGAAGGAGTGAGAGTTCTTTACACCATCATGAACTACATGTCTATCGTACTACCAAGGTCGTCCTAGCAGGATGTGACATACCTCGATAGTAGCTACATGACACCATACAACGTCCTGATACGTACTGCCTATGCAAAACGTTACAAGACACTGGTGCGTGTTAGGAATGGTAGTGCTACCGTGACCCATGACAGACTATAGGGCTTTTCTAAGGGCTGTGTTTTTAATTTCAGCTTATCCACCATGCATTGAGAAACGAAGTTCTCCATATTACCACTGTCTATAATGATGGAGCAGAACTGTCCCTGTATGCGGGCAGTGGTACGAAAGATATTGTTCCTCAACCAGTTGTCGTCAGTAGAAGTCTTGTGAGTTAGGAGATTATGTTGGAGAACACACACTAACTGCTCAGGTTGTTCTCCCTCAACTTTGTACTCACTCTCTAACTCATTCTCAGGGGTCGGGTCAGTCTGAGAATCAGTAAGAAACACTCCATACTCAGGCTCGGACCCACTCTCAGGATTGATGACTGTGACGAAGTGGCGTCGCGGGCACTCAGAAGACTTATGACCCGACTGCATGCACTTAAAACATCTAAATGTCTCTGGCTGAGGTCTAGTGCCTATGACCTCCTTGCCTTTGGTGGAAGGGGCAGGGAGTGCTGGGGTGCTCGTGGTCACTACTGGGCGGGAGGGTACGACAGAGTTGGAAGTGTGAGTCGGGTGGGGCTTATCAGTAGACTTGTTTCCAGATGTTCTTTTCTGTAGTGCTTCTACTCTACGCGCGCGACTTGACACCTCTCCTAAGTTCTTGTAAAAAGGAGTTCTAACTGATCTCTGATGGAATAACGTAACCCGTTCAAATAACGGGAAACAAGTCATGTCATCGTTCTCTCAAAGGTCGAGGCGAGATTGTAGGACTAAGAACTCGTTCGTATAGTCATCCACCGATAACTTGTCTTGACGTAGGTTGTGGAACCTACGATAGAGGGTTTGTATATAATCAGGTGAAACGTATCGTTTTCAAAATTGCGCCTTGAACTTTGCCCATGTGGTGATCGGGGGGGGGGGGCTAAATTAAATCTAGTTCGCTCTAGCTGTCCCCACCAAACGAGGGCGGACCCTTTCAGTCTAAGCGTAGCATACTCAACTTGCCTAGCTTGGAGGAATTGCTTCCAAGCCAGGAAACGATCCATCCTTTCACACCACTCTAAATAGCTCTCGGGCTCTATTCACCCTTCGAAGTCCCCTACATCCAGCTTGATTCCCATATCCCAACGGGGTTGGTGACGTGGTTCGTTGTGTGCTTCCGGGTCAGGGTGTGTGAGTTCCTGAGGCCTATGGTCAGGGTCGTTTTCGACCACTGGGGCAGGTGTTTGGTTGACGTGCAAGGTTGCTTCGATATTATTAACCGAAGTGCGCAACCCGTTCATGATATGTGTGACACTACCCATTCCGGTGGTGAGAATTTTGATTGTTTTCATCAAATCACTCATCCGTCTGGCCAAATCTCATACGCTGTTTTCTAATTGATCGACCCGTTTTTCCATCGAAAAATTCAAAATATTTTTTGTTGATAAAATTTTATTTTAAAATAGAGCGCTATCGAGTGGGAAAAACGTTTTTATTAAGGAAAACAAAAATTTTTTGTAGAAGATATATTTTTTTAAAATCTCTTTTTTATATAGAAAATTTAAGATCGACGGATCGACCGATCCACAGTAGAAGTGAATCGACTACCTCTGATATCGAACTGATGTAAACCCAGATGAGATTTGATAAACTGAATAATTTTATCGAAAGACTTTATTATTATTTTTTTATAAAAAAGAATTTAGGGTTTTTGAAAATTGACTTTTTAATTAAAGGGGCCAAGCGGCCAAATCGAGTTTTCGCTCGCAAATCAAACTCGTCGCTTTAGACGTTAAGAGGTTCGTTAATTTCGCCTGAGTAGAACTCTCACGTGTTTTATGGTTCGAGCCCTCCACGGAATTAACACGGCCACAAGCAAATATGTACGCAATAATTTATGAATAACGATACTAACAGTAGTACGAACGCAACGGCAAGCCCAAAATTATTTATGTGAACAACATAAATTAAAATTAGTGTAATGGAGCAACGAATTTACCCAAGCACACACAGTAGAATAGTTGACCCGCTCCAAATCCGTCACACACAGGACGAATCCTGCTGGGCGGGAAGTTGCAGCCACCGGGATCGGCGACCGGAAGGGGGAAATATGAGGTCGACGACGCTGATCGGCGGCCGGGGGTGTCTGACAGAAGATTCGAAGTCGACGACACCCGACAAACTCCTTCCCGAACAGTTGCGGTGGCGGCGACTGGAGATCCCGGGCGATGGAACGTCGGGCACTAGCAGGAAAGGAATGGTCGACAGTTTCCTCCTCTGATGCAACATTGTCTGGCCGGGAAATGCTAGGGCACAGGGATTTCGATCGGCAATGAGCAAGAAGCAACAATGACTTCCGCTCGGTCCAATTTTTCCTCTTCTCTGTTTGTCCGGTGGGTTAAGTAGAGGCCAGTAACAAATATTTTTCTGCAGATTTCCTTCCTAACGTTTTTCAATCAATACTTTCCAACTTAATAACTTGCTAACCTTGTCTTTCTCCCCACTTTGGAAAATTATGAACTTTGAATTTTAAATTATGCGTTCATGTATAATTTAGGCTTGCCTCTACGGTCCTACTACTGATAATACCAGACCTCTTTTTTTATCATCGCAATGGCCGGTCGTTCCACTGAGCTGGGAAATAAAATACTGCGAGTACAAAATACTGAGAGCGAGTACATAAAACTAAAAGTGGCATAAATAGGTAAAATAAAAGCTATGATGCGTCGCATGATGCATCAATTCTCCCAGAGTTGAAAGGACTCGACCCCGGCGAGAGTTCGCCAAAACTAACAATAAAGAGATCTAGGCGGCGGAGCTCGTCAGTGCTAATCCAAAAGCTGTCAGTGATATCCCGTCCCCGCCAGGTGACCAAGTAGCGCTGGTAGGTCTCGTGGCAAGTACGAAACTCTCGTACATCAAGAACCTGGTCTTTCTCCTCAGTGGTGGGCGTCTGCACTGGAGCTAAGTCGGGCGGGATCTCTGGAGCTGCCCCAGATGGGCTCGGGTTGGAACTAGAAGGATCTTCATAGAATGGTGTGAAATCGGCCACGTTAAATATTGGTGAAGTTCCGAATTCAACGGGAAGATCAAGGAGATATGCATTCTCACCAATGCGCTTCCGGACTTGGAAAGGACCAAACTTCCTCTGCTGTAACTTGTGGTATGTACTCGGGGTGAATCTCTGCTTCCTGAAATAAGCAAACAACTAATCTCTTTCTGAAAAGTATAACTCCCGGCGATGACGATCAACCATGGATTTATATTTTTCAGAAGTCGCTCGTAATTTATTAGTAATAGATTTATGCAGTTCTTTTAAATAATCAACATGAGCTTGCGCATCAAATGAAATACGATTATGGTTTGGGAGGGAGTGACGATCAGTAGATGAGGTATAGGGAATCCGTAAACAATCTCGAAAGGAGATTTACCTATGTTGACTTTGTCAAGCCTACCCGACAGTTGAGATAGTCTTGTTATAACAGTTAGCAACTTATCTGGATCTAATCCCTTAAAATTTGAGGATGCAGTCGGTGTTCTCTTGAGTGAGGACACAAGTAAGAAGAACAAATCGACTGACAATAGTTCTAGTGGTGCTCTTAGTGTTGGAGAATGGGGAAGGTCTTCAAAAAGAGGTGACACCAAATGGAAGTGACAATCCAAGTCCAAGAGAAGTTAATCAAGAGGTGCATTGGTATGTTGGAACTGCCAAAAGAAAGGTCATGTCAAGCGTGACTGCAAAACGTCGAAGAAAGAAAAACAAAATGGTAAAAAAAAATCAGTAAATCTGACTATGCTGGATGAATCATTTGATAATACCCTAGTTCCTTCATGTGCTATGAGATATGACTCATGGGTTCTTGACTCAGGTGCATCGTTTCATGCCACTTCCAACCGCCAGTCTTTCTAGTTATGAGAAGGGAAAATTTGACAAAGTCTATCTCGACGATGAAGAGCCATGTGAGATTATTGGAAGGGGAGAAGTGAATATATGCCTCGCTGATGAGTCTACCTTGAAATTAAAATATGTGAGACTTGTTCCCATGTTGGCCGGAAATATTGTATCTGTGAGTCAGCTTTTTGATGAAGGGTGCATGACTATGTTTGGTAATGATTCATGGAAGGTTAGCAAGGATCCATGATCATGGCAAAGGGAACGAGAGAGGGCACTCTCTATCTGATATCTACTGATGGAAATATCAGTGTTGCTACATCAAAGGTTGATGCCAATGCTTGACACCAATGACTTGGGCACATGAGTGAGAAGGGCATGAAGATGTTGGTTTCAAAGGAAAGTTGGATGAACTACTCTTAGTCGATTTACCTTTTTGTGAAGGATGCGTTTTTTGGAAATTAGAAGAAAGTGAGCTTTTCAAAAGGGAAGAGAACTCTGAAATCAAATAGGTTGGATCTTGTTCATACAGATGTGTAGGGCCTTCAAAGGTGCACTCTATTAATGGCTCTCAGTACTGTTACCTTCATCGTTGACTCTGCCATGAAGCTTTGAGTTTACTTTCTGAAAAACAAATCTGACGTCTTTGATGTTTTCAAGAAGTGGAAAAACTTGGTAGAAACTACAATAGGTTTAAAGTTGAAGTTTTTAAGATCTGATAATTCTGGCAAGTACTGCAACAAAGAGTTTGAAGAATATTGTGCTATGAATGATATTAAAAGAGAGAAGACAGTCTCAGACACACCGCAACAAAATGGTCTGGCAGAGCATATGAATAGGACTATAGTCGAGCATGCCAGAAGCATGAGGTCGAATGTTGGCTTGCCAAAGATGTTTTGGGCCGAAGCCGTTAATACAACCACTAACTTGATCAATAGAGACCCGTCAACGACCTTTGTTTGCAAGTTACCCGAGCAGTTTTATTCGGAAAGCAAGTGAATCTTTCACACTTGCAGATATTCGGGTGCACTGCTTATGCTCATGTATATGCTGAGAGCAAATCAAAGTTGGATCCAAAATTTAAGATCGACACTCTCTTAGGGTATGATGGCTCTAGCTTTGGCTACAAGCTATGGGACAATTTGATCTTAAAGGCTTTCAGGGGTGGGAATGTGATCTTTAATGAAAATATAGTGCATAAAGATCAGATCAAGGAACAACATAAGCATGATGAACATATGTTTGTTGAACTTGATGATACTACGAGCGAGCCGATTGATCATCGATTTGAGCGTTTTGGTGAAGACATCGAGCATGCTGACACTCATGGGGAAATTGATTTAGAGCGCATCACTCCACCCATTGCATCCCGATGTCCTAGGTGGACTATCACTGCTCGAGCACGCTACTGTCCATCTCTTTACTATCTTCTTCTAACTGATAGTGCCGAGCCCAGTTGTTATGAAGAAGCCATACAAGTTGCTGAGAAGGATGATTGGAAGAGTGTTATGGATGATGAGATAGATTCTTTATATATTAATCAAACTTAGGATTTGGTTAAGCTTCCAACCGGGAAGAAAGTCATTCAAAATAAATAGTTATATAGATTGAAGCATGAGCATGACCGGTCTTATAAGTATAAGGCCAGACTTGTTGTGAAGGGATTCCAACAAAAGGCAAGAATCGACTTCACTGAGATTTTCTCTCCTGTGGTGAAGCTATCTACGATTAGAACTGTTCTGAGTATTGTTGTTGTTGAGGATCTCCACCTAGAACAGTTGGATGTAAAAACTACGTTGCTTCATGGTGACTTGGAGGAAGACATTTATATGCTTCAACCACAAGGTTACATAAAAGCAAGAAAGAAAAAATTGGTGTGCAAGTTGAAGAAGAGTCTTTATGGGCTTAAACAAACACCGAGACAATGATATATGAAGTTTGATAGGTTCATGTGGAAGAGCGAGTACACTCATTGTCATTCAGACTATTGTCATTACTTTAGGAACCTGAAAGGTTCTTATATATGTTGATGATATGTTAATGACAAGCTTTAATATGGTGGAGATCAGATATTTGAAGACGCAAATGACAAAAGAACTTTCCACGAAGGATTTGGGTCCTGCAAAACAAATCCTAAGACTGATGATTGAAAGGGACATACTTAATAGAGTTTTAAAGTTGTGTCAGAGGGACTACATTCAGAAGGTGTTGAAAAGATTCAACATGGATAACTTCAAGCTCGTAGCTACCCCTTTAACAGATTACTTCAGGAGTCTCTTCAAGAGGGATAACCCAAAATTTCAGTGCAAGAGAGAGAAAATGGTGAAGGTTCCATAGACATCTGTTGTGGGGAGCCTCATATATATCATGATTTGGACCAAACCCGACATTGCCCATACAGTGGGAGTTGTGAGCAGGTATATGTCTGATCCAGGACAAGAGCATTGGAATGTCGTGAAGTGGATAATGAGATATCTTACGGGTACTAAAGATATGATGTTGTGATACTCATGCACAAAAGTCCACTTGCAGGGATATGTTGACTCTGATTTAGTCGGGGAGGTCGATGACAGTAAGAGTACCATAGAAAATTCTTGATCTCTCTCAATATCTCTCTAAATTTGAATATCCAGGATTTGAATTGATGTCGTTTCATTGATTACTCCTAAAGATTCCATTTCAATTGGAATTTGGTTATTCATGATGTACGATGATCCCTGTTAAGCATCCATGGTTGAATGGTTAAACACCCAACTCATAATTGGCAAATTCGTAGGTTTAATTTCTGTTGGATGCATGCCAATGGGAGCATTTTAGCAATCTATTGTAATTGGCTCTTTATCTAGGGTTTAGGTTTTATGTGTTTACTCTTGGAAGTGCTGCTATTGCTTGAATGTCAAGGTTTAGAGACTTGTTGCCCTATCAATAACGAAAGCTGAATATATTGCTGCATCTAAAGTCAACAAGGAGTTGATATGGCTGCAGGGTTTACTGAAGGAGCTCGGTTCTGAGCAAGTCGCTTGCAACCTATTCAGTGACAGTCAAAGTGTCATTCACTTGGCTAAAAATTCAGCTTTTCATTCTATTACTAAGCACATCAGATATAGATATCATCCCATGCTTTTCTTGATTGAAGAAGGTACCTTCAAATTGGAGAAAATACACACGGATGACAATCCAGTTGACATGTTTACAAAGATTGTGACCGGTGAGAAAATGGAGTTTTGTTCAAACTCCATTGGGTTGATTGCTACTAGATAACTAGTATTGCCACCTTGATTTGCAGTGCGAAAATGTTGTTTGTGAGAGGATAAGTCCTAAGCGGGAGATTGTTTTTTTGTACTCTAGGGTTTCACATCTCCTGCAGGGGGGGGGGGGGGGGGGGGGTACTGCTCTATCCCATTCCATTCGCAATCCTATCAACATATTTATTTAATCGATATATTATTACAGGCATGATGAAGACGCTCCATTATATAATATAAATAGGAAAATTTTGCAAATGAATTGATTATTGGGTGCAGTTTTTAACCTATGATCTTATTCTTGCGTGGGTGAAGGGCAATGCCGCTTGTAAAGCTATTTCTTTGTATATTGTATATTGTAAGATCGGGGGGGGGGGGGCAGTATTTTTTGAATGTTTGGGCATGAAGGGTATATTGGCGGTGAATCAGGTTTCAAGTTCAATTCACCATATTTTATTGGATTTAAATTTTGGTAGATTCCTTTTCCGATGCATTAAAATAATGTATGCTATCAGCTGAGAATCATCCTTAGATTTCTTGCTGTTTTTATTGAGGAGTTTGCTCTTAGTTTTTTGCTATATTGACCTCATTTTAATTGCCATTCACATTTATCAAGATAATTTCTTCTCATTCTGATTGGTCAAATTCTCTGCGTGCCTCTCTCCCTCTTATCCTCTCTACCAAATTTGTGCTCCTCTCTACCAAATTTGTGCTCATCTTCTGCTCTAAATTGAAAGCCTCAACTAGGCTAGAAGAATGATCCAAAGAATGCTTCAAAAAGGAATGAATAATTCAACCAAGAAGAGGTTTAAGTGGCTGGCATCATTTTGGGGTACCTATGTCTATGGGATTGTGAGGAACTTCTATTGAAAAGGATAACACCAGAGCTATTAACCCAAATTTGTCGAGGTTGCTGAGCTGATCAATTGCACAAAGTGAAACTATTTGGTCATATAGTTTCCATAACAGATTCAAAAGTAGCACGACTAATCACATTTATTCTCCTTTTTATCGTCTATTGCAACTCAGATTTTTCCTACAAGAAACTGATTCTCCTGCATCATGAAGAACCTGCAGATAACAGCATCTCCAGATCATGCAAGGAGGGCAAAGTCGAAGATGGCAAAAACTTCGGGCGAGATATTTCCCACGTAAACGATTACTGCGGCATAGCGGAGAAATCTATGGAGAGATTTGTTTCACTGATGAACTCTTTCAGGTACGGTTCATCTGGTTCGCGTGCCAGCGGCCTTCGTGCTCCTCTGAAGGATGTGAAGAATACCTTCTCCATGAGGTATGTAAAAGCTTTTCTTATGCTAATTGTGTTGCGTGGCTATGAACTAAGACGCTAAGAGTATGTTTCTTGGATTTTTCAAAGGTCGAGCCGCGCACCCGTTGATTTCAGCAAATTTGTGTATAAACCCGGCGCGAATACTGCTCGACCGGCATCCTCTCCCCCGAAGCTTGATTGATATCCGATCACAACTAGTATATTCCCCTTCGCCCTCGCCCTCTAAGCATGTGCGCATGTTTTGTTGTACCTTAATAGAGTGTTGTAAGCTAATTTTCACATAGCCTCTTGTTAGTTTTTCCTTGTTACTTTGATTCCAATTTTGATTTGTCTCTTTTTTAAAGTGTCAATAACATCTTTTGTTTCATTGAGTGCATTGTTGGGAAAAAATAGCTCAAGCAATGAAAAACTTGTATAATTGAAAGAAAAATATTAAAAAACATTCTACATGATGTACTCGGTTAGTACTTACGCAAGTATTCATATGCTCTTAAGTTATCTTTTTCGTTCTTTGCTCTCAATTTCCTCGCATGATATTTGCTTCTCTTCCAACTTTGGTTTTATTAGGCTTCGTTTGGCACGGTGATTGTGGTCGTAAACATAGGTTAAACCATCATTTGTTAATGTCTATCTAAAAAACTTGATCCGTTTGAACATAAAAGTGAATGTTAACGAATGACAGTTTAACCCCCACATTCACGACAGTTGTCACTATGTCAAACGGAGCCTAAATACCCGCTGCTGGAGTTACTTTTTCGAATGCATGACAGTATGTCAGTATATATATTCTTTAAACTGTCTTTAATACAAATATTTATAATATTTCACATTATTTATTTTCCGCATTGAACTGCTATAATTGTTTTTTTTGTAGTATTACAGTCGGGCATGGGCTACGCCTCGCTTTTTGTTGTGAATGGCCGGTTCAATCGTGTGTTTGAGTTACTTTTGGTGCACATGAAATCATGAATTGTCAAAAAAGTACGATTAAACTTAATAAATTGTCAGAATATATCATAGGTAAAATTATGGTTTTGATCCCTAAATTTTAATGGGTGTTGATATAGACAAACCAGATTTGGCTATATTCAAACCGTTATTATATACAAACCAGTACAAATAAAAAATTGTTATACATAGACAAAATTGTTATATACAAATCATTACAAAAATAATAAAAAAAGTTTTTCTTTTGTAAACATCATAACATATTAGAGCAAAATTAATGCAGTCATTAGATATTTAGACATTACAAAAAGATTAAAATTCAAGATATAAAGATGCATTGAAACTCAAAAAAGGTTAGCAAATATGTGCTTTCTTCCGATCAATAACGTCAAGAGAGAAAATACTGCAATAAAAATAATAAATTAGATACAGTTGAAGAGTATCTAAATACATTAAAACATAATTTGATAAAAAAAATTCCAACCTTTAAAGTTAGAAGACTTCAATGTATACTATCTCACTTGTTTGCATTTGTTGAGTTGGAGTAGGTAATCGTGAGATATATATTTCTTCCCATTTACTTGCAATCGGATCATGATATTTTCTCCAATTGAAGATAATATGAGGTAAATGACACCATTCATGCATCAATAAATGTATGAAATGATTACCATCTATATAACTCATTGCAACTAGCCTCTGTGTAGGTGGCGGTGACCGCTCTTTGATTGTATATAGTTCTAATTGTCGTAGTATTTCCTTTACTCTTCTGCTTTAGAGATGTGAGTATTTTGCGGGGTTTAACATCGGAGGAAAACATACTCTCAATAAGTTGTGCCTCTTTTTTATCCAACCGGCTAGCATATGCATGTGCCTCTAAATGTACAAAACAATGATTGTGTTTTCCACACAACACTTCCACTCGCCATTCATCCACATACATTTTCTTTTGACCTCTCACTTGAAATGGACACCCACATTTCTTCGAAGATGTCATACGCATGTTTTTTTTAATTTGTTTAGGATTCTCTTGTTTAAAATCGGATCTATCACAACCGAAAAGAACACGTGGATGTGATTTATCAGTGACTTTATCAGAACCTAAAATTGTGACAACATAGCTCAGACTTCTACCAACTTTACGTGCACAACCAATCAACTCTTCCAGTGACATAAAATTGAAGTCGTTTGAAAGAACGATGTCACATCTACACAAATATTGTCACAAAATAAACAAACTAACTAACGAGTTCATAAGCAAAACAATGTACAAAACTAAACAATTTTGATAGATGACAATACCAAATTCCGATCCTAAAGAAGGCATTTCTGTGTTGTCCCACTCCTTAGCTCCAGGTAATTGTGATTGTTCCACCTGAGAAATTAGGTCGAACACCGGGTTAGTAGCAATACCAAGAACATAAAGAATATAAAGAAACATCGAAAAGAAAATTGTTTTTAATGACAGATTGTGAGAATTTATGTATGAGGGAGACATCAAGAAATCCCTCCTTGCAATGGTGGCATGATGCAAAGAGCGAGAGAAGACATCAAGAAATCCCCGCATCCCCATTAAATCTCACAGATGCAATCGAACAAGCAAAAGAGGGAAATCGGCGGAGACGGAGGCGGAGGGGAATCAGGCTAGGGTTTGGAATTTAAATGGTTTGTGTATAGTTTTAGAAATCTGAGAACAAAAAGTTTGGGCATGGAGAAGGAAGAAGAAGGTACCTGGGGAGGCGCCGATGTCACAACCCGTTTTTCTCCGTATTAAATAATATGTCAAAGTAAGAGAAAATACGAGCCGTGATGCCACGCCGTGCATGGGACAATTGCAGGCGCTCAGACGGAAACCTTCTCCTAATACTTTTCATGAAAAATCCATGAGTTATAATTTTAAAACAAGATTTAAATTAAGTTTTAATGATCGTGTCCCTCGGTTCAGTGGAATGACCATTCCACAAGTAAGGATGTGATTAAAATTAAGCAACAGAAAATACTTGTTTTATTCACTTATCATACTATATGATCATGACAACCATTGATAACACATGTTATGCAGACCTCTAAGTTTAATATAGGTACGAAAGAACTTTTATAAACATTTAAAGTAGATTGTTATTCATTTTGTAAGATACTATGAAATGATAGTATAAATTCTTTTAATTTTATACTTAAAATACCTAACATGCAATTCTAGCATAAAACTTTCCAGAGAGCAAGTAAGCTAAACAAAACAACGAGAAAGAAAACCAGCAGCTAGCAAAGTGTCTAAAATCACCAACAATCTGTGGGTGTCAACAACCTGACACAAACCCACAGAACCCAAGAGTATGTCTGAACTAAGGTAAGAACAACAAAACTACAACAAACAAACTACCTCACGACGGTGATGTGAAAAGAAGTCCCAGCTAAGACTGCAACACTGAAATCACCAGCTCTAGCTCCACAAATTGCTGTTGTCCTGAGCATGAAGCATTCAACAGAAGAACGCCTCAGCAAGAAAGTACAAGTGGCGACAGAAAATCAAATACAGAAAGGTAAACAACGGTCAACAATGGTTCCAACCCAAGACCGAATGTATTGAAAGAAAGTTGCATAATATATAATAAGTAAACAGTTACAAGACTTACATGAGCGTTCACGTATGCCTGACCACACCAAACATGGTGGAGAGCAATATTTTAAAGGTACAGATATAATCAGACAACTTAAATATATAGCAAAGGGTCCTAATAATTTAGACAAAGATTTTAATTTCAAACACCGGTAAGCATCCGACAATTGTGTGGGGGGGGGGGGGGGGGTTACCTCCGCCAACACACCCACATAACGAACTCCACAAGAGCCCCAAGGGAAACACCGGTAAGCATCCGACAACAGTGGGGGGAGATACCTCCGCCAACACATCCACCAACTCCACGAGCACCCAAGGGAAAAAGAAGTGGTCTCATAACTCGACACACCAAAACTGTAAAGTATCAAGTAAATGCGGTGAGAGATACATCCGCCAGCACACCAACAGTAAAGAAAAAAATAAACATCACTGGGGGAAAAACCCCGCAAGGTAAAAAGCTCAAAAAGCAGGACGCTGCGGCAGTGTTTTAGTCCACTAACACCAACAACCCTAAAACAACTACTTATATCTCGAGAATGACACAACCAACTGGACCCGACATCCCTGACTTTAGCGTACGGATCTTCCCAAGACAATCATTCCTTATCGGATAATCAACTAGGCTCGCCGAAAAACTCGTCAAATAGACTTGACGAAACAGAGGCTCACTCAATAAATGAAGAACTTTTACAACGGATTAACGACTAAGTTATCAGACTATATGAACTTAAGCGAAATTTCACGGTTGATTTGGTAAATAAGGACATCAATTTGTCGAGTAGAAACAAGTGAGCATCAAAACATGCCAAATCTTGATTTTAAGTGGAATTAAAACGGTGCAAAAACGATCATAGCGCATTAGGAATGAGAGGGAAGGAAGAAAACCACTACTTGCCTCGATTTTGCTCGGAATCGTCCTCCGAAATACCCCACGTCATAGATCGGTCCGAATGAAGGCACGACGAAGCAAAATCTATAGGAAATTGGCCAAAAACAGCGGTTAGGGCCGAAAAACCTCACGTGAAAAGGTCCCCGAAATGGGAAATACATACCACACACGCGTAGCTCTCGGCGTGAGCTTTCCGGATCGATGCTCCATTGAAGATTTCGTCCACCGAGGATCCCAGAATCGCGGTCGGAAGTTCACAAACGAAAGGAGTAATTGTCGCTCTCGCCGCTCTGGTTCGGGTCGGTCCTTTGGAGAAGAAGAATATGGTTTTTTTTTTCTAACCTTAAGCCTTTATATAGTTATTAATTATTAGAAGGATAATAATGTTATTAATACGTACAAACTTATGCGCAGGCGCGCGATAAAACGAAATTAGAGGCTTAAGATGTCTTTGAATCGAAAAATGATCAACATGAAAGTTGTAGATCTCGTCGAGACAAACAAATTTTATGTTAACCATTTTTTTATTTGACGCAGTTTTGACCCTCAAAATGACGCCCAAAAGTTTACGAGAAGTGTAGGTCCGAATTTCCCAAGTAAAAAGATTTTTCGAAAAACCATCCAACCAGGATGGTTTTTCGAAAAACCAGTTTTCGACTTTTGTTTCTGGGTAAAATGATGATACAGGGCTAAGCGCACCCTGATTCGAACGAAATTCGCACCGTAGGCAAATGTTGGCGCTTCGAATCTAACGGTGAAGACAAAACTAAAATCCGACGTACCGTTCTTGAGATATTAATTTCTAAAGTTTACGACAAATGTACATAATAATACAAACTACAAACGCTCGCCGAGACTCCAAAAATGCTCGGATCGCGATGAAATTTGATGATCAAGTCCAAAATTATTTAACTTAATTTTCCAACGTGAAAAAAACTTCAGTTTTCGACGAAAACCCCCAAATCTGGTCAGTCGGACCTAACAGACGCGAAAACTCCCTAACGGCGTCGCGCCGTCAACTTGACGTTAAAAGTAACGTCCTGACGTCATAAATACGTCATTACTGAATTAAATAATTACCGGAAAATCGGGGGCGTTACAGCCGGGATGAGGCATTTCGTCGGGGCGGCCAAAGAAGGCAGCATCGGGTTCGTCGGCATTCCTCCTTCGCTGCTGAGGGAGATCCAGGCCTCTGGATCCGAAAGGCCGGCGTCGGGGGTGGCCTCATGCGGTTCTACCAGAGGAGTTTCGCCCGCCATTGCTGTCGCAGGAAGCACAAGTAAGAACCGTCGGGAAGGTCGGTTGGAAGAAATAAAAGAAAAGATTTAACCTAGGTATTTAACCGGTTTGTATATAGTCATTTAAAAGACCCTAAAAAAAGTGAAAAATGAGTTTGTATATAGCCAAATCAGCCCCTTAATTTCTAAATATGTTTGATATTAATTTCTCTATTTATTAAGTATAGTAAATATATTTAAATAGCTAATGAAAAATTTAAATAATAAATTAATTTGTCCCAGTCACCTCCCCCACCCTCCTCTAAGAATTGATAACAAGAACTTCCATTGAACGAAGCAGATCAATACTGAAACAGTTAGAGTCAAATTTATACTTAATGCATCTGCAAAGTTCAAATCAAAGAGACAGATGGTGGTGATCAAATCTAAAACACCAAATGGGTGTGGCGAACCCCTTCAAACCTAGCAAGATCTCCTAGAAGATCGTACTTCAATATCCTAGGAGATCAACCCGGAGTCCGCTTTCCGGACGAAAAAACTTTGCCCGCAACATTGTCCCGCTTGACAGTATTGTCACGCGGGGGCATTGAGGCCCTCCCCATGCATTGTCGCGATCGGGGTACTGTCGCGCGTTATATTATAAGAGATCGGGGTACTGTCGCATTGGCCGTAGGGACGGAGCCCGTGCCTGTCATGCATTGTGTTATAAGAGAAAAGTTGACCTTGGTGCAACATTCAAAATTGTCACATATTGCCTTATTCTTATACTCTAGTATAATGATTTAACATATATTATAATATATTAAAAAATACGATGTCCATTTATGTAATTATATCATTTTTCCTCATTAAAAATAATGATGAAAATTCATAAAAAAAATGTTAGTAGTGTTGGGGTCCGCACGACACACTTGGTAGATCAGGTCATCTGAACCATCCTAGCCCGCGGAGTGGTCGAGCGTACCAACAATCAAAGATTCACTGAGTGTTGCGACGAATGCTTGATGATGTGGAAAACCCGCAATCGGGATAAAAAACCACGCGGTAGATACGATGCCGATCTAACTCCCACTATATCAGAGTTTATTACAGGGCTTTCAAGAGGAGAGCGAGGGCGATAGGCCACACATCGTTACACTTAATGAGTTGAGGAAGATTAGACGATGAGTGCTGCTGGTGACCGTACTGCTCTCACAGCCCTTCGTTGGTTGCTTCTTGAGGGTTGGTAGTTGCCTTGCCTTCGGAGATGACTTGACGTATTGACGGGATGACACCATGAGTCCCGTCTTCCCTTTCTTCGTGAGGACGACAATCTGAGGGGTTGTTCTTGGAGCGTGTGTGCGTCCGTACTTGTCTTGCTTTCTCTCCAACTTTATCTTGCCTTTGCGGCCTTGGCGGAGCCTTGCGGAATTGGTTTTGGGTAGAAATCGCGTAGAGAGAAAAAATAAGGAGTGGAGTGGAGAGTTCCAAAAGAAGCCCTTTTAAAGTGAAATACAACCTATTTATAAAATTTTAAGAGGGACAGTCCGTTAATTTCGCTTAACTATTTCAAAACGGCCAATAGGAACGCTCAAAATGAAGACGAGGATCGTCTTTTTTGGAAAATGACAATTCCACCTCTGGGCCAAAGGAGAACCCTCCCGCCACGACTGGGGTCGGCCCCGGCGAGGACGCCCGGATCCGGCGGCATCGGCCGGCCCTCGTGGGGGTCTTCCTCAGCGAAGCGGCCCAGGGTCGGGCTGCCCCGGCCAGCCCTCGCGGGGGCCTGCCGCGGCGAGGCGCCTCGGCTCGGGTGCCCCGGCTAGCCTTTGCGGGGGCCATCCACGCCAAGGCCACCCAGATTCGGGCAACCTTGGCTGGCCCTTGCAGGGGATGGCCGCGGGGAGGCCGCCCGGGTTCAGGAGGCCCCGACCGGCCCTCACTGGGGCCGGCCGCGGCGGGGCCGCTCGGGAACGACTGGCCTCGACCGGCCCTCGCGGGGGCCGGCCGCGGCGTGGCCCCTCGGATTCGGCCGGCCCTGGCCGGCCCTTGCGTGGGTTGGCCGCGACGAGGCCGCCCAGCGTCAGGCGGCCTCGTCTGTCCCTCGCGGGGCTGGCTGCGGCGAGGCCGCTCGGGAACGCGCGACCAAGGACAGGGAGAAGGCGCAGACAGGGGCGCTGTCAGTGGCGCTGTCAGTCGACGTCTGGTGCATCATGTTGGGGATCCGACGCACGGCAGTTACTGCGAAGATAGGACGCTCAAATCACGCGTGTGGTGGTTACACATGTAACTTCCCATGACTTTAGTGTGAGGAGTGGGTAAACTGGCTATGTGCAACTTAGTTTTCCTATAAATTGGGGTTAACCCCCATCAAATAGTGTTACACCTAATATAGTAGACTATCATTAAACATGTCAACGACCTTTTCGAGAAAAGCCGTCATTGACATGTCAACGATATTTTTGAAGAGTTATCATTGAACTTGCCAATTTTATTAAAATTAATTTAACATGCATGATTATTTATGCATTAAGGTGAAGTTTTTGTAATAGAAAGTAATGAGTAACGTATAACAAATTTTCACGTATATTAATTGATAGCGTGTTTATTTTAAACAGTATCCCTTAATTGATAGGCAAGAAACCTCGTATGTATTGGGGTTAAGGTATTGTCGCGATTATCCGTAGATACGAATCTGTGTTTGCACTCAAATGTTTAATGCCATTACAAAATGGAAGAGTGCTCAAGTTAGAGCAGCGTCTTTTAAAATTTGAATTCGCAGTTTTCTACCGTTGATCAAAATCAGCTCTAATGTCGGCCGTCGATCAATACTGCAGGGAGCAAAAATACGGACAAAATAAAGCAATTTGAATTCGCAATTTGAATTCGCAATTTGAATTCGCAACACCCGTCGTCCTCTCCGACATCTGTAAGCGCAAACCCCTCGGAATGCCGGTGATTTCAGAGCCCAGCAATACCGTCCGGAGGGAGGAAGATTCAGGAGGTTTAGGCGAGATCAGTGAAGCTAGGGTTGATTGGACCCAGGGATTCGAGCTGCGGGTGGATCCATCCTTCTGGAAGGATCATAATGTCCAGGTATTGTTTGATTTTCAGTTCTTTTACGAGCTCAGCCAGCCGTTCGCAACAAGAAACGGATTTGTCTGGTTATCTGTTCTATGTTGAACCTGAAAGAAAGAAACACAAGCAGGACGAGGGCAAGATCATCGTGCAGGAAAATTTTAGCCTTTATCTCCATTTCTTTTGAAATTAATTTGATTTTTTAAGTGTTGTTGCATGCCCTTCTTTGTAAGTGCGGTCATATAAAAATGATTTATAGACTTCAAAGAAAAAATGAGAGATGACTTTTTTGGGTATTACCTGCTCTTTCCTTGTGCGAATTTACTGGATTTTCTGCCTGTGATGTGTATCTAATAGAAGAATGATAGCTTCTGTTATGCGATGATAATCGGTCGAAGCTGATGCAAAAATGTCTGCATAGCTTATAATGACTAAGATACTTGCTGTTTTGGAAGCCATATCAAATATGACTTTAGGTAAATACACAGCCTTGTTCGTAATTTGATAAACATACTTATGTTTGATAGTCCGTCAATATTGAATTTTATCCGAGTACGATAATTCCGTGTGAATACCATAGTCCTGTTTGCGTAAAATGTATACATATGCATTGGACCCAGGGATTTGGGTTGCGGGTGGATCCATCCTTCTGGAAGGATCACAATGTACAGGTATTGTTTGATTTTTAGTTTAAGATGATGCCTTGAGAGGACATTTATTCTACAGCCTTACAAGTAGGGTTCCTCATCTTCATCTATAATTCAAATTTTTTTGTCATTGTTTCTTGAGGAGATGGAATGTACTAAATTTACTCTTAAGTATGGCATACAAACCGACTTTTTAACAACTAAACTCTCCCGTATTAAGTAATCAACTAGGTTTGATCATAGTAATAAAGGGGTAATTAGTATTATAGTTGTATTTTTGTTTAATTCCAGCCATTATTCTTTTCTACGTATGCATCAATAAGAAATTTTAGTGATTTGAAGGAAATGGATCTCTATGTGATTCTTGTACGCCTCTTGCTTTTAATTCAGCAGGCTAAATCTTTTTATGTATTAAATGAAGGTTATTATTCGTCTTCGCCCGCTTAACAGTTCTGAAATATCCCTTCAAGGACATAATAGATGTGTTCGACAAGATAATTATCAAGCTGTTACATGGACGGGACATCCAGAATCTCGCTTTACTTTTGATCTTGTTGCTGATGAACATGTCAGCCAGGTAGCTGGTTGATCCACTTTTTTATGCTTGTATTATGTTATCATGACTAATTTGATTTGATCTTCTGTAGGAGAGATTGTTTAAAGTGGCTGGAGTTCAAATGGTGGAAAATTGTATGGAAGGCTATAATAGTTGCATGTTTGCATATGGCCAAGTAAGTTATATGGAGAAATTTAATTCATGCAACCACTTGTATAAAATATTCTAGTTGGAAGAGTTGGAGTTTCCGCCACCTTGCAGGGGGCCCGAGTCATCATGAAGATACCACTTTGCCCCCCCTATATGAGCAACAACAACAATCTACTTTCTTATGCATAACAGGCTATGAACATATTTGTAGAAAGAAGCTCGCATGAGAAGACAGATTTGATTCACAACAGCATGACAAAAATCTACTTTTTTCCCATGTGTATTACTATTGCTTAAGTTTCAACACATCTTAATTTCATTTTTCATGTAGTATTGAATTATTATTATTATTCATGACAAATCTCTAAAAATTTTTTGTGTAGATTCAATAAGTGTTAACCTTTATAATTCTCTTCTAGACTGGGAGTGGAAAAACTCACACAATGTTGGGAGATATAGGAGGAATTCAAAGAAACAATGCTAATTGCGGAATGACACCTAGGGTCTTCGAGTATCTCTTTTCAAGGATACATAAGGCAAGTCAAATAGATTTTTTGTTTTGTGACTTCATTCATTAATTATATTGTTTTGTTGTTTAATTTACATCTAATTTTGATAGGAGAAGGAGACCCAAAGTAGTCAAAAGCTCCATTTTACGTGTAGGTGTTCATTTCTTGAAATATACAATGAACAAATTTTAGATTTGTTGGATCCTTCTTCTTCCATAAATTTACAGGTACATATGGTAATTTCATGAACTCAATACCTTTTAGTTCTCCTTCGATTCCTATCCAAAAAAGTTGAGATAGGATTTAAAAAATTGTTTAAATATAATAAATTTTCATGCACTGTAAGATCTCGATACATATTTTTTCCAGCTCATTTCCCAATAAAAACATTTTTTTACGCAACCATAATTTCCTAGAGTTGATGTAATATTGGAACACAAGACAAAATAAATTTTAGTGATTTTAGTACTGAAAGCAGTATCCCGTAGTGCTATTATCTATTGTTGAAGCCAAAAATGACCTGTATGGAGTTCGGGGTCCCTAGAAAGGGGTGACCTCACACCTACTACACTCAGGAGAACGTCACGGACCAAAGGATCAAGAAGCTAAAAACAGACCCTCGGCTCTAGCGCGGAGGTCCCACCTCACACCCGGAAGACCTTTGAGGTCTCCCCCTCCCTAGCCAATGCTTGAGCTAGGGTGCCTTGAAGGATGAAGAGAGAATGAAGAAGTGATGAAGTGATGCCCTCCAAGGCACCCCTAAGGGTCTATTTATAGTTTTCCAAATCCCATGGACCGAAATGCCCGAAATACCCCTACGCCAAACATGCCTCGGGCCAATAGAAAACAGCCACACCGGGGGGTAAAGGGGTAAAAATCACCCCGCCCCTCATCCACCTAGGGGCCGAGCACAGGGGCGACGAGGGCAGGGGTGAGACCCCCGGCCTTTGCCGGTCGCGCCCCACCAAGCTGCGTGCAGGGGCGAGACCCCCGGCCTTGGCCGGTCTCGCCCCACCAGGCCGCGGGCAGGGGCGAGACCCCCGGCCTTGGCCGGTCTCGCCCCTCCAGGCCGCGGGCAGGGGCGAGACCCCCGGCCTTGGCCGGTCTCGCCCCACCAGGCCGCGGGCAGGGGCGTGACCCCCGGCCTTGGCCGGTCTCGCCCCTCCAGGCCGCAGGCAGGGGCGAGACCCCGGCCTTGGTCGGTCTCGCCCCACCAGGCCGCGGGCAGGGGCGAGACCCCCGGCCTTGGCCGGTCTCGCCCCACCAAGCCGCGGGTAGGGGGGGGGGCAGGGGGGAGACCCCCCCCCCCCCCCCCCCCCCAAAAAAAAAAGGGTCACTGGGGAGGCCGATTTTTCCTCCCCCTACTAGTATATTCCAAGGGATAGGCCAAAATTGGTCATCAAGAGCTCAAACCACTCAAAAAACTTAAAACCCAAAACCTGCGAATACGGGGTTGTACACAATCCCCGCTCTTTTCGAGGTTGGCACAAGCTCGGAAAGAAACGTCCAACCCAACGTATTCGCTGAGTGTAACTTTCCTGCGGGGTCAACCTGCCATGCCAGCTATGGGAGCATGGGTGGCGAGACCTCCTCCGGGTAAAAAACACTTCACCCCCCGGAGGGGTCAACCAACCATGCCAGCTATGGGAGCCTGGGTGGCGAGACCTCCTCCGGGTAAAAAATACTTCACCCTCGGAGGGGCAACCTGCCATGCCAGCTATGGGAGCCTGGGTGGCGAGACCTCCTCCGGGTAAAAAACACTTCACCCCCCGGAGGGGTTAACCTGCCATGTCAGCTATGGGAGCCTGGGTGGCGAGACCTCCTCCGGGTAAAAAACACTCCACCCCCCGGAGGGGTCAACCTGCCATGCCAGCTATGGGAGCCTGGGTGGCGAGACCTCCTCCGGGTAAAAAACACTCCACCCCCCGGAGGGGTCAACCTGCCATGCCAGCTATAGGAGCCTGGGTGGCGAGACCTCCTCCGGGTAAAAAACACTTCACCCCCCGGAGGGGTCAACCTGTCATGCCAGCTATGGGAGCCTGGGTGGCGAGACCTCCTCCGGGTAAAAAACACTCCACCCCCCGAAGGGGTCAACCTGTCATGCCAGCTATGGGAGCCTGGGTGGCGAGACCTCCTCCGGGTAAGGGACTTGGCTTCCACGAGAGATCAACCAGCCCTGTCAGCTAGTGAGAGCCTGACAGCGGAATCATCATCGGAGCAAAGAACTTGGCTTCCACGAGAGGTCAACCAGCCCTGTCAGCTAGTGAGAGTCTGATAGCGGAATCATCATCGGAGCAAAGGACTTGGCTTCCACGAGAGATCAACCAGCCCTGTCAGCTAGTGAGAGCCTGACAGCGGAATCATCATCGGAGCAAAGGGCTTGACTTCCACGAGAGATCAACCAGCCCTGTCAGCTAGTGAGAGCCTGACAGCGGAATCATCATCGGAGCAAAGGACTTGGCTTCCACGAGAGATCAACCAGCTCTGTCAGCTAGTGAGAGCCTGACAGCGGAATCATCATCGGAGCAAAGGAGAAAAGATCCACCCCCCGAGGCACTCTCGACCCTGCCAGCTGGTGTGAGCCTGGTATGAGGAGATCCTCCCGGGGGTTGGGAGCTGGACATGTCACCTAAGCTTTTTCAATTTCAACATCCTCTAATGGGGAAAAAAGACGGGTTACATGACCCCCCCGACTCTGCTGGTCGTGGGCTGGACTCATTACAGCGTAAAAAAAGATACAAGACTCTGCCGAGACGAGGCTTCTTCAGGGGGCCTGGGCCTGATGGCCGTTATCCAATTCCTTCCCCTTGAATACTTCCATCCTGCTCAGGCTCTCCATGATCTTCTCTATCTCCTCTGCCTTGGCCAACCAAGAGATGGTGTTGACAGCCGTGACGTAGCACTGCCTCGCCATCCTGGGGTCTCCCTTGATCCTGACCTGAGTCCCCTCTGAGTTGAACTTAAGACACTGGTGGAAGGACGAATGCACACACCGGAAAGCACTGATGAGGGGCCTTCCGAAAATGGCGTTGTAGTTGCTTGGAGCGTCAACAATGACAAACCTGCAGTTTCTTGAGATCCCCCTAACTTCACCTGGAGTCCGACTCCACCTTCCACTTCCTTCCTCTCCCCTGAAAATCCAAATAGGGGTCCGTCCGAGGCCAGCACCCTTCTTGGCTCTACCTTCATCCCGTCAAATGCTTTCTTGAAAACGACGTTGACAGAGCTTCCGTTGTCAACCAAGATCCGGGAGATGATAAAGCCTTCGATGGCTGCCTGGATGACCAGGACGTCGCAGAAGGGATCTTCATGATCCGACAGGTCCTTCACCGAGAAGGTGATCTTCTCCTCCTGGGGCGGTGTCTGAGATGTTGAGGCGACGCTCCGTCGGTACATGACATGGGGGCTTGCCTTCCGAGTGGCCTCGATCCCCACTCCACCATGGATCACCGCTATACCGCCTCGAGATCCGACATCGACCCGGTCCTCACACACATCATCCCCCCTTCTCTGGGCAGAACCTCTTCAACCCCACTGGTGGCTGTGGCTGGGCAGGGCCTCTCGCTCCCCTCACTTCCAGGAACTCGGGACAGGTAGCTGTGGCGTGTCCCTCCATCTGGTGGAAGTCATAGTACGACAAGGCTCTTCCTCCCCTCTTTCGGCGGGCTCGTCGGTCTCCCCCCATGCCTCTTCCTTTGTCGCCGATCACCAAGGCCTGCTGGGGTGGGGGTAGGAGTTGCCTAGGGGCCTGCCTCTGGAAGTTGAATCTCTCTTGACCCCCGTGGAAGTTCCCCCCTCCTTGGATGAGAGCTCTTCCTGGACCTTGGGCAGGTCCTCCCTGCTGCCTCCAGCCTAGTTCCGGACCCTCTTGTCCTTGGAACCTCTGAGCTCTCTGCTCCTCTCTTCTTCTTCCTTCCTGATGCCTTGAGCCACCCTGCTCCTTTGACTCCACCTCCGTCAACTTCGCCAACCTCTTGACAAATGCCGGGTTAGCTGCCTCCATGGCAATCTCCTCTGCCGCCCTTTCCATCAGCTCCTCGAAGGAAAGGGAGGCCTTCCGGGTCAAGCTCATCTTGAAGTAGCCCTCCTTCAGCCCCACGGTGAAGGCCATCTGGAGAGCATACCCTGACATCTCCTGGACCTCCAGGATCTCCTCTTGGAACCTGTCTACGTAGTGGGCCAGCGACTCCTCGGCCCTCTGCCTTATCAGAAAGATGGATTCAAGACTCCTCTTCCTCTTCTTGGAGGTGGAGAAGCGAAGCTGAAAGCTCCGGCTCAAGTCCTCGAACCCATAGATCGACCTCGGAGGGAGTTGATGAAACCAGTCCCTTGCCTTCTCCTTCAACGTGATCGCAAAAAGGCGACACTTGAAGACATCTGTCATCGGCTTGATGGAGACCGCATCCTCGAACCACTGCAGGTGCTGGACGGGATCATCCTTCCCGGTATAGTAAGCCATGTCAGGCTCTCTGAACCCCTCGGGAACGGGAGCTGAGATGATCAGCTCGCTGAAGGGTGACCCCCTAAGGGGTGGTCTCGCCACTTCTACTTGCGCGACCTGCTTGCCTGGGAGGTGGGCACTCGCCGGGCTGGAGAACAGCTCCCGGCCGGTGAGGTCTCGCTCGACCCCATCTCCCATCCTCTCCTTCCCGGGCCTGCTTTCTGGTGCACTTCCTTCTCCCCCCGCTGGGGTCATCTTGCCTAGGCCCCTGGGAGTCGACTCGTCGAGAGGGGGGGAGCTAGCTCCTGGGGGGTCGGGGTGGAGCTGCCATCCTGAGGTGCAATGCTTCGCAGCATCTCCATGATGCCCTGAATGGAGGCCATGAACTCTTGCCTCCCCACAAAGAGTCCTGGGCTGGGGAGCTCGCCGAGATCATCACCACCTCCCTGACCTCCCGTCATGACACTCTCTCGAGATCTTCTGTGTTGGTCACTCTCCACGCTCACCGCACCAAATTGTTGAAGCCAAAAGTGACCTATGTGGAGTTCGGGGTCCCTAGAAAGGGGTGACCTCACACCTACTACACTCAGGAGAACGTCACAGACCAAAGGATCAAGAAGCTAGAAACAGACCCTCGGCTCTAGCGCGGAGGTCCCACCTCACACCCGGAAGACCTTTGAGGTCTCCCCCTCCCTAGCCAATGCTTGAGCTAGGGTGCCTTGAAGGATGAAGAGAGAATGAAGAAGTGATGAAGTGATGTCCTCCAAGGCACCCCTAAGGGTCTATTTATAGTTTTCCAAATCCCATGGACCGAAATGCCCGAAATACCCGAAATACCCCTACGCCAAATATGCCTCGGGCCAATAGAAAACAACCACACAGGGGGGTAAATGGGTAAAAACCACCCCGCCCCTCATCCACCTAGGGGCCGAGCACAGGGGCGACGAGGGCAGGGGCGAGACCCCCGGCCTTGGCCGGTCTCGCCCCACCAAGCCGCGGGCAGGGGCGAGACCCCCGGCCTTGGCCGATCTTGCCCCACCAGGCCGCGGGCAGGGGCGAGACCCCCCGGCCTTGGCCGGTCTCGCCCCTCCAGGCCGCGGGCAGGGGCGAGACCCCCGGCCTTGGCCGGTCTCGCCCCAACAGGCCGCGGGCAGGGGCGAGACCCCCGGCCTTAGCCGGTCTCGCCTCTCCAGGCCGCGGGCAGGGGCGAGACCCCCGGTCTTGGCCGGTCTCGCCCCACCAGGCCGCGGGCAGGGGCGAGACCCCCGGCCTTGGCCGGTCTCGCCCCACCAAGCCGCGGGTAGGGGGGGGGGGCAGGGGGGGACCCGGCCCCCCCAAAAAAGGGCCACTGGGGGAGGCCGATTTTTCCTCCCCCTACTAGTATATTCCAAGGGCTAGGCCAAAATTGGCCATCAAGAGCTCAAACCACTCAAAAAGCTTAAAACCCAAAACCTGCGAATACGGGGTTGTACATCTATGGTGTGATATTCCTTTCTTCTAGTCACATGTCCACGATATTTTTTTTCAAATGTGTAAATCTAATTTTCATGGATGTGAAATGAAAAAAAGTACTAAAACAAAATTGCATTTGAGGTCTCAACATTATCTGAATTTTATTATTCTTTTCTGACCAAGGAACCTAAGCTTCTTGCATGCTTATGAACTTGAAACCAAGAGTATGAGCTTTTAGATTTTGTTCAGATAAGGGAAGATGCAAGAAGAGGTGTTCATGTAGAAAACCTCAAGGAATATGAAGTCTTAAATCCTAGGGATGTTATTCAACTGCTTATCCAGGTATTCCACTCTGAAGGAGTTCTTCTACCAGAATATTTAGTTTCAAGTGATTGTTTGGTTATCTAAATATAATCTGTAGATTACCCAAGTTTGATGATCTCATACTGGGCTGATGTTCATATTGACTTCATTTTTCTTAAACTCTCAATAGGTTTCTTGCTGTTTATGATTTTTTAGATCAACTAATGCAGGGAGCAGCTAATAGGAAGGTGGCTTCAACAAATATGAATGATGCAAGCAGTCGTTCTCATAGTGTTTTTACTTGTGTCATTGAAAGAAAGGTGTTAACTTTCTCCAAAACAATGTAGTATTGTGTTTAATAAATTCAAATAAAACATTTGGTACTTTTAATATTTGGGCATTGTAAATGAACCATGCTTTTTTATAAGATGTTTGATTACTGCAGTGGGAATCCCAAGGTGTCATTCATCATAGATTTGCTAGGCTAAATCTGGTAGATCTTGCAGGGTCTGAGAGGTTAGTTTTTACTGGCATAATTTTTAATTAAACATGTTAGTGTTATATCTCTTATGTATTTTGGTTAAACATGTTAGTGTTATATCTCTTAGTGGGATAAAGACTTGAGTGTTGTTGTTGTATTTTGCTTAGACATTATTTCATTTTATTTTGTTATCATTTTTTCAATTCAAGATCTTAAATGTATACGAAATAATTTTTCCAGAAGTTACCATATAAGCTGGACAAAAGTAGAGTTGGCTATCCTTTAATTAACAATTTTTTCTTTTTATATATTTTGCTTTAACAATAGGCAAAAAAGTTCAGGTGCTGAGGGTGACCGACTTAAGGAAGCTACAAACATCAACAAGTCACTTTCTACATTGGGGTTTGTACAAATTTATTGAAATTTTCTTTAGATATAATATAACTATGGACTTTGTGCTATTTGTCTACATTTTCTTCTTTATTATTTCATGCCTATGAAGATAGTTAATTTATTTATATGAATCAGGCTTGTCATTATGAACCTTGTTAGCAGCTCGGGTAAGAGGCAACCACATGTTCCTTATCGAGACTCAAAGCTTACATTTCTTCTGCAGGTAAAACCACATAATATCTATCTTGAATACTAGTAAGATTTGTAATAGATTTCCACTTTAAAATAGACTTGAACGACTTAGTACTGTTACATTCGATGTTGCAAGGAGAAGCCATATCTATTGGAGCGTGGTTTTTTTTTGTTTTAAGAAAGCCATTGCTTGTTTCACTTACATCAGAACCTTTGCACTTGGTGGGCTCATTTTGTTCCTTGATATTAGAAAATAAATTTTATTGTGTCATTTGTTAAATCAACTATTTGGTTTGATATAATTGCACACTATAGTACGTTCACACAAATCTCTTCAATACTCTTTGAAAAGGAGTAATTTCATTTTCATTCATAGAATGAGTGAAACAAATGGCGATTTCTAATACAGAATTTCTATCTACAAGAAACCAATTGAGCCTTAGGGTGATGCAAGAAAAGCCTTGTGCTCTTTGCATTGAATGCTGAGAGCAATATAAATGTTGAACCAAAAATCTTAATTTTCCTTAAAAAATTTATTCAGGCATCCCCGAGGATTAAAATTTAGTGTTCACAGAAGAGTTTGTTGTAATTAGTTTTGATGGGTTCCACCTTCATTTATAGGAGAGAGCCCCCCCATGATCTCCTCCAAAAGTGGATCATGGGTGGCCCACCCCTTCCATGATTTCTCATGAGAAAATCATGGGGGTGGGGCCCGCACCCTCACCCCATGGAGGAAAACCGCCAGCCGGGCGGCCTAACCGCCGCCGGCATCCGGCCTCCCGCCGGCCTCACCGCGGCAGGCCGCGGCAGGCCTGGCCGGGCACGCCGCAGCAGGCTGCGGCCGACCTTGCCGCAACAGGCCGCGGCCGGCCTGGCCGGGCGCGCCGCGCCAGACCACGCCTGGCCTCGCCGCGACAGGAGACGGCAGGCCGCGACCAACCTGGCCGGCCTCGCGGCAGCAGGCCGCGACCGGCCTGGCCGGGCATGCCGCGGCAGGCCGCGACCGACCTCTCCGTGGCAAGACGCGGCCCGCCTGGCCGGCCGCGCCGCAACAAGCGGCGGGCAGGCCACGACAGGCCGCCGCCGCCGGCTGGCGGGCCGGCCGCCCCCGCCGCCGACCACTTGGCCGGCCTCCTCTGTCACCGTGGACGACCTCCCCACCGTCCGATCTAGGGGAGGCTCTCCTCGCCGTCCGATCAAGAGGGTAACCACCCACTAACCCACTACTTTAGTGGTGGGGCCCGCCATGATCCCCCCACAGAGGCTATAAAAGGGACTCCAGGGCCTCTTCATTCTTCACTTTTTCTCTTCCCGGAGTTGTCTTCTTCTTCTTCTTCTTCAGGTGAGAGCTCTCCTGCCTCCTCCCCCGAGTCGGCCTCGAGTCGTCGTGAACCACCAGCGGCCGCCCACGGCCACCAGTGCTCCACCAACGCGTAGCCAACAGGAAAACGCCCAAGTCTCCGCAAAAGCCAAAGGAAGAAGGCAACCGCAGCCAACAAGCGAACGCAACCAGAAGCGCCAGAGCACCAGGATCGTCCCGCACATTCCAACATCCAAGCTACTCCCGCGGCGCAACCTGTTGCCCGCCGGGAGTCGTAGTCTCTCTCTCCCCTCCAAGTTGTAACGGGAGCGGCCTGTCGCCCCGATTCTCCAACACATTGTAATCAGCAAATTTGACCGGCGCAGACCCGGTCACGTGATTTTTTATCCATTTGAGGGGTTTTTTCACGTCATCACACCTTGTGTCAACTTTGCATTTTCATTGACTGTGTGCGCGCTCGACCGCTCCGTGAGTTAAGGCGGTCCAAGAAACAACCGGTCCGATCGGGGCATCGAGTTAGTCCGCAACAAGTTTATTGCAAATAGAAAAATGGAGATTAACATTTTTAATTGATAAGAACTACAGTAGTAAAAAAGCTCTATATTTTTGTGTACAACTTGTGTTTGGCTCCCATGGAAGCTATACATCTCTTGAGGAGACTCATTGACAACTATCGAGAAAGAAAACAAGATTTGCATATGTTGTTTATTGATTTTGAGAAGGCTTATGATAGAGTTCCAAGAGAGATCTTATGGAGAGTTATAAAAGAAAGGTGTAAATATATCATATATTGACACAATCAAAGATATGTCAAATTCAGTTAAAAGGGTGCGGACATCTGGCGGATTAACACATGAATTCCTTATCACTGTTGGCTTACATCAAGGTTCAGCTTTAAGCCTTTATCTCTTTACCCTTATCTTAGATGAGCTCACCAGACATATCCAACAAGCAATACCTTAATGTTTATTGTTTGCGGATGATATCGTTTTGGTTGATGAGACGCGCGAGGGTGTAAACGCAAAACTTGAATCTTGGCGAGATACTTTAGAAAAGAAGGGTTTTCGGTTGAGCAGGGCAAAGACGGAGTATATGAAGCTTAAATTTAGCAATACAAGAAGGACAGATGACTTCGTTATTAAGTTGGGTGATCAAGATATTTCCCGTAATGAGTGTTCTAAACATCTTGGATCGATAGTTCAAAACGATGGAGGTATTGATAAAGATGTCCCATAGAATCCAAGCGGGTTGGTTGAAGTGGAGAGGCGCATCAAGGATCTTATGTGATCGTAAAGTACCACTAAAACTTAAGGGCAAGTTTTACCTTATTGCAATTAGACCCGTGATGTTCTATGGTTCTGAGTGTTGGGCAGTGAATTGTGTACATAAGCAAAAAATGGGAGTTGCGGAGATGAGAATGCTTAGGTGGATGTGTGGACACACGAAATTGGATAAAATTAGGAATGAAAGTATTAGGGATGAGACAAGGGTAGCACCAATTACAGAGAAGATGCGAGAAACTCGTTTAAGATGGTTTGGACACGTACAAAGGAGACCATTAGAGGCACCTGTTAGGCATTGTGAGAGTCTAGTCACTAGACATGTTAAACGAGGGAGGGGTAGACCAATTAAGACTTGGAATGAAACTGTAAGGAAAACCATGATGTACTTAGGCATTAGTGAGATTATGACAAACCCCACTATAATGGGATAAAGGCTTGAATGTTGTTGTTGTAACTTGTGTTTGGCTCCACAAATGTTAATTAAGTAAACAAGATGAACTTGATTACTACTTTTTAGATCGTTTACTTAATGAACCGAACACTACAAAGAGCTTGATATATTGAATATAATATTACATTGTCACAACCCGTCAAATAACATTTATCAGAGTGCACTACAGGCAGGTCGTGATGCCGCAGACATGGACAAAATGAACTTCCATGTCTGCTAGGCAGGAGCTGGAAATATGATATTGGTTTTAAAATAGTTCTTTTGGAAAAAGAAAGTTTAAATACTTATATATATATGTGCGAAAATATTTTAAACATGTCAATGAAGGGTTGATGAACATGCATTTTATACAATGCAATCAAAGTCACACACAATGCTGAAGAAAAATGTAACTGTAATAGACAACAATAGTAAACATGTCCCAAATAAAATGATCTAGTATATCAAATAAAATCCTAGCAG
This sequence comes from Platanthera guangdongensis, assembly GCA_039583875.1. Classification (NCBI taxonomy): domain Eukaryota; kingdom Viridiplantae; phylum Streptophyta; class Magnoliopsida; order Asparagales; family Orchidaceae; genus Platanthera; species Platanthera guangdongensis. Next base: position 298,566,226 of record CM077153.1, read on the forward strand.
TTGTCCACGATACAAGAGAAAATGGCTAACAATAACTAGTACATGATAACGGATCTGACAGTAAAAGAAAACAAATACATAGGACCTGATATAACAACTACAAAAGAGTAAACCTCCGAGCAAGCGGTAGCTGAACGAAGAGCAGCTCAGGGAGCAGGCGACGCTGTCACGAACCCTAAGGAAAAATCCAAACAGAAGGAAAATGCTTCAGAACATGAAAACAAAAAAGAAGCATATAATATTCTGATGTATAAATAGAGATAACATGAGAAAGAAAAACAATTAACTGGTGCTTAACTGTACTCTAGCCTATTCCGGAGTTAGCTTAAAATTCCATTCACACAATGACATAAGTGGTACAATGAAAAGGCTTTGCATCTCAATTTGATGTACATGATTCTAAAATAAGTTTAATTGCAAGACTTATCAGCGTGGTGCATGCAATGACCCTTTACTGGTTTCCGTTACCTGTTTGGCGGGGGGTCGATTCAAAGCGTCATATCAAATCAACACCTCCTTTCAGTGTTTGCCTATGACGATTAGTGACTTGAGGATTCATGTCTTGAAGTTTCCTAACACAGCTAAACAGGTCATAAATACACAACCCAGATCTATATGAGTATACATTTCATAATATAAGAGTAATTATAATTAAATTTCACGTTTGCAAGCGAGAGAGATTTCTCTACTTGCGTTCAGGTGAAGCTGAACGGAAGGCGGCAGCTAGACAGTGCTAGCAAGAACTTAGGAGCCTTGGATCGACCTGCTTAAGATTACGCAACCAAGATGACATACAAATTTTTCTACGCTTGCACAGACATTATAATATTTGCAAAGATGCACATGTGAGGTTGTTTAGAGAATTACCTCCCTCGAGAGCAAGGGGAGAGGGGTTCACACGAAGGTTCAGGGACTCGGCGGCGCTTGGGTGACGGAAACCCTAAATCAGAGAGGGCTTCTTCACAAACCGCCAATTAGAGCGACGGACGGTACCGAAAAAACACAATTATGGAAAGGGTTAGTCGATTGCACGGCGAACACAAGTTGATCGACACCAATAAGTTGTTGGAAAGCGAACACTAATAACCACATAAAATAAATTCTGAAAAGAGGGAGAAAGAGGGATTCCTTACCCCAAGAGATCGAAAACGGACTCAAAAATCTGAGGAAAGGAGGGTCCGAGCAAAACCCTAGGAGATCCCCTCGCAAATCACCGGCCACAATGTAGTGGGAGAGGGATGGAAGGACGCCTTCACTTGGAGGGGAAGGAGGAAGAACTGCTGCGGTCGGCTCCAGGAGGAAAAACTGCCGGCCCTTAAGGCGGCGGTTGCCGGCTCCAAGGGGAAGCGGGAGAGCAAGACGGGGCGGCAGAAGCAAGAGGAAGGGGCGCCGACCCTAGAGGAGGAGGTTTCCGGCCATGGGAAGGGGGATCGGGAAACTTGGAGGTAGGATCGGGAGCGGCGAGTCGCGTGTCTCGCGGTGACGAGGCTGCGGCTGTGCGGAAGAAGTTTGGACCGGGAGGGGAAATAAGGTATCGGGGGGGGGGGGGGTTCACAGGTTTTAGAGGAGAGGAATAGGGTTTTAACTTTTTTTTTATTATTGTTATTAATAATAAGAGTTGTTACATACATAGAAGTATATGTACACATAAAATCCCTTTTAAAGGGCATTATATTATGAAAATCACAAACTTTTATCATACTAACAGTGCCATCAACCAAAAAATTGTTGTTGCATTTGATTTCCATTGATTGGGTTTTTGTTCTGTTCACATGATAATAATGAATAAGCCAGACACAGAACAAGAATTTCTCCCATTAACAATATTGATGTACAAGACAAGCTTATTGAAGCTACTGCTCATTCATAATTCCTAATTTCATTTAGCTTTGTTGCTTAAGTTAGCCATGTCTTTCGCTCGTGCACATGCTGCCAAAGACTTTTGAATTTCGTTTCATTTCATGATTACATGCCAATGGTTTTCTAATTGCAATAGACAATCACCGAATCAACTACCCACCCTCTCTTTGCTTATAGCCTCCCTCACATTAGTAGTTATAGTAAACTTCATAATGAATTACTTTTTTGTTCCATTGTAGGACTCTCTCGGTGGTAACTCGAAGACCATGATAATTGCAAATATAAGTCCTTCCAATTGGTGAGTGTCATTTTCCTCATCAATTTCCTTCTTAGATAGAGTTGGCAGTAATTTACATGTATATATATTTAAAAGTTTTATTTACATAATTGGTTGAATTTCTGCAGTTGTGCCTTGGAAACACTTAGCACATTAAAATTTGCACAACGGGCCAAGTTTATAAAGAATAACGTGAGTACTCTTATTATTTCACTCCTGTATAGAAAGTAGAAGTATCATAAATATTTGTTTACATGCACAGGCTATTGTAAACGAGGTAGCTTCAGGAGATGTGTTTACTCTGAGATTACAGATAGAACAGCTTAAGGTATTGTGATAACTTTGCTATATATAAATTATGTTGACAATTATTAGCAATTTTCATAAATATTTCTCTAATTTTTAGTCTCTAATTGCATATCAATTAAATTTTATTACTGATAATAGTTTTGGCATCCTCCATTGAACACAGAAAGAAGTAAGCCATTTGAGGGGATTGGTTCGTGTGGTACCTGATAAATTAGAAAGTGACAACATTACAGTTTCTAATCAGGGATCTCCAGCAATTTTAAAATGGAATGGAGATCAGACATCTTCCAGTCCACTAACCTTTGATAAAAGATTGTCACCTGTATGCATCTCTCTTTTATAAGCTTATATTTCAAGTGTGCTTCCATCCACTTTTTAATTCATGGAAATTGGAAAATGTTAGATTTAATTTGCTTTAATGCATGATAATTACTCTTAATTTATTATTTAGATTATTAAATTTTCTAATTATCTACAAAATAATAGAGAAAAGAGTACGAAGTTGCTCTAGTTGCTGCTCTTCGAAGAATTCACGATAAAGAAGAGGAAGTTAAAGCACTGGCAGCTGAGAGACAGGCTGCAGATCAATTGGTAAGAAATTAATCATTAAAATAACTTTCAGTCATTTATATATGATATGAGTGCTTTGTTAGATCTCTTTTATTCAACCCTTTTATAGTTTGTTGAATATTCCAAGCTCTTCCCAATTTAAATTTTGCTCAACTTATTTACAAGCTTATTGGTAGATTCACAAAAACCATGTTTTATCTAGTTAGGATGAATGTTATGAGTGTGTCTATGTGCCATAAGGAAACTTTAATGAATGAGTGTTAGTGTAGTGTTGAAGGAATCTAGAATGATTTAAAGATCAAGCAATTATTCGATGAACAACTACAATAAGTGCTGAAATTATTAATAGCGTCTATAAACATTCATGTTTGAGTTTGGACGTTAGAGAAATAAGCTAGATAAAGTTGAATTAAAGAGGAAGTGATTCAACTAAATGCCAAGTGAATAAACTTAGCGAGCAGGGCAATTAGTTGGCAAATTTATTCAAATAATATCCCAAACAATATGTTTGTTCACCAAATATGAAACACTAAGTTATAATTGTTAGAGATATTAATATTTAAGTATCTTATGTTTAGTCACACACCGCCTATCGGTGTTATGAGTCATGTTGTAGCTCCTATATAAAGCCCCTTTGTGGAAGAATAAGATTGCACTTTCTATTATCTATTCCTTTCTACATGGTATCAGAGCCTAATATTCTGAGACCTAGACTAAATTTTTTTCCCCGGTGAGCTGATATTTCCCCCCGGCTCCCGTCCCGAACAATGTCCTTCTGCCACCTAGGTTTAATACTGCTTGATTGCCCTAGCAATATCCTGTGTCAAATGGCTTACAGGCCTCTTGGTCAACCTCGGTGTATCACTCTTTTCTCCTGCAATGTTTTACTGATTACTAATCTGCTATTCCTATCTCCGAGAATCCAATATTTGAACTACACATGTTTTCATCATATCTTCATTTTCTTTCCAAGCTTATTCATGCAACATGCATGTTCTAACTCGCACTGGAGTATAGAGTATTTTAATGTTGCATGTTATGCTTGTGCACTATTTTTTTTTCTTTTATTCACATTTGTAAACGTTTGTATATGAGACACATTTGCACAAAATAGGTCCTTAAACTTGATGTGAATAATGAAATGAGCAGTTTTTTCAACCTCTACCGATTTACATTATATAATGGCCTATACCAGGTTATTCAAAGAACAAAAGAGATCTGGAGCTTGAAGTTGGTACTTCGATTCCGTGAAGATGCCATTCGAAAATTAGAAGCACTTTCTTCTGGGAAACTGTCACCTGAGACCCATGTTTCACAAGAAAGGGAAGAACTTCTCAAAGAATTAGAAATTCTTCGCAATCAGTCTGATCGTAATTCAGAACTGACTAGATTAGCAAGGGAGAATATGCAGCTATGCCAAGAATTGAAAAGGTATTGTTTTGTTTTATTATGTTTCATGTCTTGCTATGTCTTGTTCTCTCTTCTTCTCTTGTGTTGGTGGGGAGAATTATGAACTTAGAACACCATTTTTAAAAGCAAGGTACCTTTTGAATGAAGTTAAGAAAATTAATTTAATGGATGTTATGTTGCTTCTACGCATCTTTCAGATTAAAGTCATTTGTTGAAGATGGAGAAAGAGAAATGATGAATGAACAAATCACTGTTTTGCAGGATAAGGTGTGTGTACATTGTAATCGGAAATAATTTTCCTTCTCCTAACCAATTCTCTCCTCACCAAACTTATGTAATATACTGCAGCTTCTGGAAGCTTTGGATTGGAAACTCATGCATGAGAAGAATGTCGAGGTGCTTCAAATTCAAAACCTGACAACAATTTCTGGGAAAATAATTTTGAATAATTTTTTTATGAGAGGGTTGAGTTATATCTTGTGATAATAATAATAGTTACTTGTTCTTCGTTTCATTTTGTCAAAATAGATCACCACCATGTGTTTTTGAGAAGGAAGTTGCAGTGATGTTAATTGACTATTTCTTCTTAGGGGTTACTTTTAGTGTTATTTAGGGTGAGCTTTATTAAGATTTTAGCTTTATTAACATGTCAATATTATCATATTTAAAGATATAAAAGTCAATCTAACTTGAGGTCATATGCGATTATAAGATGTCAATGAAATCTCTAGATCTCTCAATTCAGTAGATATCTAGATGTCACAATTTCATGACATAACTAATATCAAAAAGTATTATTTAAACATGTTGGCATCCGAAACAACTAGCACCTTTGAATAACATGGCATTGCATTACAATGTTGTAAGCCAAACAACCCCTTACTGTTATTTTATCATGCAAATGAAGATGAAGCTAGGTGTCTCTTGGGGGTAAAACTTGTTAGTATGATGCTAATTTCCTTTGCACCGTTATTATCAAAGTATTTTCATGAATTCAAGATCTTGCGATCCTTTAACATGAGATAGAATCCACAATTTACTGACAGGATCACCCCTTGTCCTGGGATTCTTCTGTGAATGAGGAAAATGAATTCCTGCGCTTAGAGGTTTGTAGTGGTTCTGCACAACTATAATTGAAATTTCTTTTGAAACTTTCATGATTTGAACTGATTTTATCTTCCTAATTATGCCTTAAGAATTTCTATGACTTGTGACCCAGGCTATTCAAAACCGGAGGGAAGCAGAATCACTTCAAAAAAATATGAAAGTTTGTCTTGAAGCCAAAGAAATGCTTGAGAGGTATAGAATAACAGTCTCCAAATAATCTTTATTAAGTATAGGTGGTATCTCACCATGCATATATTCCCATGATCTTCATCACCATCATTATCAAAAGCTTTATCCCAACAAAATGGGAGCAAGCTTTATGGATCCTAATTTTCCATTAAGTTCATGTTGGCTTTTGAATGAGGTGTTATTCATATTTTTTTTACTACCATTTCTTACACACCAAAGTTTATTTTAGGTTATGTTTTCTTTAGTTTCAATTTCAACCAATCTGTAGTTGACTGTCAAGATTGTGTTATCAAGGCTTAGGCTAATTAAGGTCGTGTTATTTGCACTTGGGCAAATATCATAAATCTAATCTTGTTACTCAAGTAAGGCATGAATACAATGCTCAAAACTTCCCTTTAGATCTTGCTTTCATGTAAGTGAAACTCCTTAAAATGTGTAAAGAATAGCCGAATAGAGAGAAAAATAATCCAATTTTATTAATTTCTCCAACTTGTATTATATTGGGTATATGTATGCGTACATATATACTGGAAGATAAAGGAAGAGAGAAATCCAATCCGATGATGTGAGACTAAAGAGAATGTACATGAGCTCCAAAAATGGGCTTTTCATATTGGTTTTTTTTTCCATTTCTTCTTAACACTCCCCCGTAAGCAGGAACATACAAGTCGTATGCGCCAAACTTGGATAAAACTGATGATATAACGGTCGTGAAAGAGATTTAGTTAGGATGCCAACAACTTGTCTTGTAGCAGGAACATACTCTAATTCTAACTTCTTTGATTGAACTTTTTTCCGAATGAAGTAACAGTCAACGTCAATATGCTTGGTTCGCTAATAGAATACAAGATTCTTGAAAATATGTATAGCTACTTGATTGTCACAAAATATGGTCGCCGGAGATGAGAGTTTATGTCCCAAGTCATTAAGAAAACTTTCAAGCCAGGTTAGCTCAGATGCAACAGCTTCCATAGCACGGTACTCGGCCTCAGCAGACGAGCGAGCAACAACAGATTGCTTCTTGTTACGCTAAGTAATAAGGTTTCCACCAAAGTATGTATAAAACTCGTTGTGAAACGCCTATCATCAAGAGAACCCACATAGTTAGCGTTAGAGTACGCAGCAAGAGATAGAGAGGAAGATTGTTTGTAAAAAAGTTCTTGTCCCGGAGCAATCTCAAATACCTGAGAATGCGCTCGACAGTCTGGAAATGAGATGTCCGAGGAGCATGCATAAATCGACTCACAATTTCAACAACAAATGAGATATCAGGTCATCTAAACATAAGGTAAATCAACTTCCCCACCAAGCGTCGATAGTATTTTGGATTTGCAAGCAGTGGGTCGGAGTCAGAAACATGTGCAGAGAGTTTGTGATTTACATCCATAAGGGTATCCATAGGTTTGTACACCGAGTAACTGACATTTTGAAGAAGATCAGCACAGTACTTCCATTGGGATAGAACAAGGCCGTTAGGTCGTCTTGCGAGCTCAAACCCAAAGAAATATCGAAGATTCTCCAGGTCTTTTGTCTGAAATACTGAGTTTAAATGTTGTTTGATTTGTTGAATCCTTGTGGTGTCGTCATCCATAATTAGAATATCATCAACGTAGACAAAGAGAATTACAGTGCCTGTTGGTCGATGACAATTGAATAGGGAGAAATCGGTCGAGCTCCGTGTAAAACCAACTTCTCGAACGACCTTACTGAATATTTCAAACCGAGCGCAAGGACTGTTTGAGATCATATATCGATTTTCAGAGATGACATACACGAGACTCCCCCGTAGTCTCAAACCCGGGATGTTGGTGCATATAAACAGTTTCTTGGAGGTCGGCATTGAGAAAATCGTTTTTAATATCAAACTGATGTAAGGGGCACTGTCGATGGAAAGTCAAGGAGATCAGGACCCGAACGGTATTCAACTTGGTAACCAGTGAGAAGGTTTCATTATAATCAAGACCTTATTGCTGAGTGAAACTCAGGCCACGAAGCAAGTTTTTAGGCGGTCAACTGTCCCATCTGGAACATGTTTGATAACAAAGATCCACTTGTAGCCGACACATGACTAGACGGGAGGAAGAACCAGATCTCAGGTCTGGTTAGCCCATAGGGTAGTCATTTCCTCATCCATGTCCACACGCCACCCCGGTTGTTGAAAAGCCTCCTGCATAGAGTTAGGAATAAAAATGGAGGAAAGAGTGATGACAAATTTGAGGAGTGGTGGAGAGAGACGATGTAAAGATACACAATTCACCAAGGGATGAGCCGTAGAGGTTGATGCGGGATTGTCGGGCCGCGAGATAGCACTGGTAGTCAGGAGATTTTGGAGGGCATCAGTCTTGGAAGAATGACGAATATATACACGAAGAGGCGGTTTAGATAGAGCTGGCACCGGGAGTGGTGGAGGAAGAAGTGGGAGAGACAGAGTCATGACAGACTGACAGGGACAGCTGGGCGCGTGACAGGATCATCCGCAGTCGCTTCGCCCGCGGCCATTTCCATCCGCTTCCCCCGTTCCACCGTCAGAAGGGGCACAACCTCCACGGCCTACTTTTCGGCGTCGCTTGACGCACCCGGAGATGGCAGCCCGCCGAGAGAAGGGCCTATGTTATAATTGTGCTGAGCTATACACACCCACCCACCGGTGCAAACGTCTTTTTTGGTTGGAAGTGGATGATCCAACAGAGGACGACGACGATGGATTCGACGACTCGGGCACGCCCCAATTGTCCCTTCATGCTCTGGCCGGACCGCAGGGGGGCTGCACCATACAGCTTTATGTGACCCTTATGGGTACGTCTCTTCTTGCTCTTCTTGACACGGGGAGTACCCACAACTTCATCGGCAAGGACCGGGCCCTCCAACTTCACCTTCCATACGTGACGAGCAGCCACGTCCAGGTGGCAGTGGAGAACGGCCAGCAGCTCCAGTGTTTGGGGGTATGTAGGCAGGTGGCCTTCGAGGTCGACGGTTCGCCCTTTCAGACCGACCTCTTTCTGATCGACCTTCTGGGTTTTGACCTCGTGCTGGGCGTGCGTTGGCTCCGTACGTTGGGGCCCCTCACGTGGGATTTTGACCGCATGACCATCTCTTGGCGCGACGGATCTCGTGTGATCCATTGGCAGGGACAAGTGCCAACATAGTCTCCATCCTCCTTTTTAGTTCACATCGAGACGGGGGTCCTTCCAGCACCAACGCAGGGAGATTCTCCGGCGGATCTTGATACGCTTCTTCAGTCCTTTCCGGAGCTTTTCCGCCCCCGTTTGGGCCTTCCACCGCGACGGCGACAGGATCATCGCATATGTCTTTTGCCGGGAGCGGCGCCCGTGGTGGTGCGACCATATCGCTACCCCTTCCTCCGGAAGGACGAGATTGAACGTCAGTGTGATCTTCTACTCCAGCAGGGTCTCATCAGACGGAGTGTCTCTCCGTTCTCCTCTCCGGTATTGCTGGTGCACAAGAAGGACAGTACGTGGCGCATTTGTGTGGACTACCGCGCCCTCAATGCAATCACCGTCAAAGAGAAATTTCCGATTCCGGTCGTCGAGGAGCTCTTGGATGAATTACACGGGGCACATTTCTTCTCCAAGTTAGATCTTTTTTCCGGGTATCATCAAGTCCGCATGACGGAGGCGGATGTGGAGAAAACGGCTTTTCGGACCCACCACGGCCACTTCGAGTTTTTGGTTATCTCGTTCGGCCTAACCAACGCACCTTTTACCTTTCAAGTTTTGATGAATGAGGTATTCCAACCTTTTCTCTGCAAGTCCGTTCTAGTTTTCTTTGACGATATTTTGGTGTATAGCAAGTCCTGGGGGGAGCACTTATTTCATCTTTGAGCCGTCCTCAGCCTAGCCCACGCGCAACACTTGGTCCTCAAGCTGTCCAAGTGCTCTTTTGGGCAAAGCTCGATCACATATTTGGGACACGTGGTGGATTACTCGGGGGTTTCGGCCGACCCGACCAAGCTGGAGGGTGTGGCGTCCTGGCCGCTACCGCAGGATATCACTGGTCTTCGAGGCTTTCTGGGCCTCACGGGTACTACCGCCGCTTCATCCACGACTATGGAGGCATCGCCGCTCCTCTCCTCAGCCTGCTGCGGAAGAATTCTTTTGTCTGGACAGATGCGACGACACAGACGTTCCACTCTCTCCAAGGGGCCCTGCTTTTCACCCCGGTGCTCCGTCTTCCGGATTTCACCTTGCCTTTTCTCGTTGAGTGCGACGCGTCCGGTGTGGGATATGGTGCAGTACTCCAACAGGAGGGCCACCCCATCACCTATTTCAGCCGTAAAACGACCAACCACCATCGGAAGTTGCCGGCTTACGAGCAAGAACTCATCGGACTCGCCAAGGCGGTCCAACATTGGAGGCCGTATCTATGGGGCCGCTCCTTCACCATCCGGACCAATCATTTCAGCCTCAAGTACCTTCTGGAACAGCGTCTCACTACCGTGCCACAGCAGCGGTGGGTCAGCAACTTACTCAACTTTGATTTTCAGGTGGAACATAAGGCGGGCTTTCTCAACCGCGCCGCTGACGCACTATCCCGCCGGGACACTACGGTGGACGCCAACATTTGTGCCATCTCGTTTCCCACGACCGATCTCCTCTCCTCTCTTCGTCAGAAGATTCATGCGTCTCCAAGTTTGACCGAGCTACTTCGCCGAGGTGGAGCAAGGTCTCACTGATGATCAATGGACAACTCGACACAGGTTGATCTACTACCGGAAGCGTTTGTACGTAGACGCCGCTTCGCCACTCATCCTTCCCATTTTGGACAACTTTCACTCCCGTAACCATGAGGGTGTCCACTGTACTCTTCAGCGGCTACGCACAGAGTTCTATTGGAAGGGCATGCGTCGACAGGTCCACACATTTATCTACGCCTGTGCCATATGCCAACAGAACAAGGTGGACCACCTTCTTCCGGCCGGCCTACTTGTCACGACCCGTCTCAACAACATCAGAGTGCGCTTCGGGCGGGTCGTGATGCCATATGCATGCAGAGAAGAATCATGCCTGCTAAGGCGGAACCAGAAATTCTACAACTAGTTTTTAAATCAGCTATTTTTGAAAAGGGTTTTAAAAGATTTTTTTAAATTGGTGCGAAAGCCATACATAAATAGTTAAAAAGTTGATGTGCATGCACTATGTCACAAGCAGTACTGAAACTAATGAATGCAACTAGTCACAAAGGTAGAAAATGCATAAGTGAAATGAACTAGTACAAGTTTCACCCTACAAGTTGTCCTCGATACAAGAGAAAATGTCTGACGATAACTAGTACATGAGTAGAAAGAAAAATCCAACAGCAAAAGAAACAAAATATATAGAACCTGCTGATACATTTAACAAAATGAAACCTCCGAGCAAGGCTGTAGCTGAAAGAAGAAATAACTCAGGAACCGGGCGGCGCAGTCACGACACCTAAGACAAATGCAAACAAAAGGAAAGTGTCTCAGAACATGAATAACACATAAAGATTCAAGTTAATAACTTGCACAAAAGTAAGCAGAGGATACAAGAGCTCAGTGAATCAGTTTTACACGTAGCAACCTACTAGCAGACAAGTAACCATGTCAAACAAGATGCTTTTAACTTAATGACGTACTCCGGAGTTTAGCCTAGCTGCAATACCATAAGCGGAATACATTGAAGGGTGAAGGTGTTGTCATTTGGTGTACAAGATTCTAGTGTTTGAATTGACGCAAGGCTTATCAACAACGGTGCTTGCAATGGTCGACTAATGATTTCTGTTACCAGTTAGTCGGGAGCTCGATTCGACGCGTCACACCAAACCAACACTCTGCTCTCAATGTTCGCCTAAGATATTAGACAATTTCAGGGATTCATAAATAATTAGACGATTCAAGTTTATAAGGGGCTACTTCGTAAACAAAAGTGAAGTAAATTAGATCTCATGTTTGCAAGTGATAGAGTGTGTCTACTTGCCTTAAGCTGATTTCGAAAATACTAGTAACAGTTTAGTGGCGCAGACAAGGTTAGAAGCTTGAGCTAAACCTGCTCGAGATCAAAAATACATTCCAAATTGAGTTAGCAAGTTTCTTATGTAAGCACATGCGTTTAATAATCGCTCCACACAAAATGAGAGGGGTTTATGAATTTACCTCCCTCGAAAGTGAGGGGAGAAGAGTCTACAGCGAAGGATCGAGAGTTTTGGCGGCGTTTGGAAGCAATAATCCCTAAATCGGAGAGGGTTTGGAGCGATTCCACCACCTAAGTCCAAGGACACGCACTGGAAAACACACAAATCCAGGATTAGCGGGTTATACAATGGACATAGGTTGGATCGTCCAAAAACCCTAGATCGGGGAGCGAAAATTTAGTGTAATAAAATTAGAGCAAACTGAAAATGGGAGTGAGGCGGGGTTCCTTACCCAAGGAGACCAGATCTGGGCTCAGTAATCCACGAAGAGGGGTTTCGAGCGAAACCCTAGGAGTCCCTCACGAAATCCACCGACCGGAACGAGTAGGAGCTAGTGTTGCCGGAGAAGAAACGTCGCCTTTGCCCTCACTGGCCGGAGGAGGATAAGAGGAGGGAAGAAAGGGTGGCCGTCCCCCTTGGAAGTAGTCGGCCAAGAGAAGAAATGCTGCGGGAGTTGCCGACCAAGTGGAGCGTCGGAGACGGAGGGGAAGCAAGAGGAAGAGGCGCCAGGACTGGAGGAAGGGATTTCCGGCCACGGGGAGGAGTCTCGGGGCGGCAGGAGGCACTGGCGGCGGATCCGAGGCTGTCGGGGTGCGGAGACGGGAGCGGAATCGGGATCAGGGATTTTGCGGCTTGCGGGAAAAACACCCGCTTGGTTTTCGTTTTTAAAGAGGGGGGGGGTAGGTTTAGGTTTTGGTTATTATTATTATTATTAAAGTGGGGGTAGGTTTAGGTTTAAATTATTTATAAAAAGGGGGGGTTGTTACATTCTCCCCCACTTAGGAAGTTTCGTCCCAAAACTTTCCTGAGAACTCTCTGAATGAGACTAAACAACGAAGTTTCAGATGACATATACTTCAAACAGAAGTTCGCAGATTAACGCATGAAAGCTAACTATGAAAGATACTGAAATAATAAGGAAGTCGGACTTAGAGACGTACCAAAAATCAAGAGAAGAGTTGCGGGTACTTGCTGCGCATGTCAGACTCGAGTTCCCAAGTGTACTCCTCAGACTTGCCATGCAGCCAAAGTACCTTCACCATCAGAATGGTTCTCTTGCGAAGCTTGCGTTCTTGATATTCGGCGATCTTCGAAGGCTCGATCGGATAAGACAGATTGGCTTCAGGAATCACTGGAACTTCTTCAAGAACACGATTAGGATCGTGGATGTATTTCCGAAGCTGGCTGACATGAAAGACATCATGAACACCGGCCAAAGAAACATGTAGCTTCAGAGGGTAAGCAGATCCTCCAATACGTTCTGAGATGGAGTATGGTCCCACGAACCTCGGGCTGAGCTTATGATGGCGACCGAACCATTTCACCCCAGGAGTAGGAGAAACCTTCAGGAACACTTGATCGCTTACAGCAAACTCTAATGGACTGCGGCGCTAATTTGCATACTTTCTTTACCTCTCAATGACACGACTGAGCTGAAGACGAGTCTTCTTCCTTTTCCTGAAGTAACTCCGGGCCCAACACCACCTTCTCACCAACCTCTGACCAGTAAAGCGAGATTCTACAACGACGTCCGTACATTGCTTCGAATGGGGCCATCTTTAGGCTCTCTTGATAGCTGTTGTTGTAGGCGAATTCAACCAAGGGTAGATGTTCATCCCAAGCTCCCTTATAGTCCAAGATATAACAACATAGCATATCTTCAAGAATCTGATTAATTCTCTCAGTTTGCCCATCAGTCGTCGGGTGGTAAGCAGTGCTTAGGTTGAGATCAGTGCCCAAAGCTTGCTGAAATCCTTTCCAGAAGTGCGATACAAATCTTGAGTCACGATCAGAAACGATTTGCAGAGGAATCCCATGGAGTCGGACAATCTCTGCAACATAGATCCGGGCCATCTTCTCGGTGGAATGACCCTCCTTATATGGAATAAAATGAGCCACTTTAGTCAAGCGATCCACAATAACCCAAATCGCATCATGCCCTCTCGGAGTGCGAGTCAATCCAGTGATGAAGTCCATAGAAACATCTTCCCACTTCCATTCAGGGATAAGTAAAGGCTGCAAAAGACCACCGGGACGCTGACGCTGAGCTTTTACCTTCTGACATGTAAGACATCGAGAGATGAAACGAGCGATGTAATTCTTCATACCAGGTCACCAAACGATCAGCTTCAAGTCATGATACATCTTGTTGTTGCCCGGATGTCCAGATGAGCGGGACTCATGCGCTTCTCTGCAGATACTATCAAGTAACTCAGGGATATCAGGAATGTAGAGTCGACCTCGGAAACAAAGAACATCATCAGAGATGGAGAAATCCGGAAGAGTCCCAAGTTCAACTTGCCGGCGAATGCGCTGAAGTGCGGGATCAGATGGCTGTAAATCCTTCACCTGCTCTACCCATAACGGATCAGAAATCCCCTCATGACCCTCGGGTGCGATGGATATGTCCATTCGGTCGAGGTCATCAATCAGGGCTGCAAGAATAGCTGACATGGGCGCACAAGTGGCAACAGAAACCTGCCGACTCAACGCATCTGCCACTGAATTGACCTTACCAGGAACATATGTGAGCTGCAAGTCATAGTCTGAAACAAACTCGAGCCAACGTCTCTGACGAAGATTGAGGTCCTTTTGAACAAAAATATACTTCAAGCTCTGGTGGTCGGAATAAAAGTGACACCTCACAGCATAGAGATAATGACGCCACAGTTTCAAGGCAAACACCACTGCAGCGAATTCCAGGTCATGTGTGGGATAGTTGCGCTCATGAATTTTCAACTGCCTCGACCCATACGCAATAACACGGTCATCCTGCATCAGAACGCAGCCCAAACCAACTCCAGAAGCATCAGTGTAGACTGAAAAGTCCAACCCATCTGACGGAAGAGCTAGCACTGGCGCGGAACATAGTCGCTGCTTCAGCTCAGAAAAGGCCCGCTCACACTGATCTGTCCACTCAAACTTCACGTGCTTTTGAGTTAGCCTTGTCAGAGGAGCGGCAAGGGAGGAGAAACCCTTGACGAAGCGCCGGTAATAACCAGCCAATCCAAGGAAACTGCGGATCTCGGTAGGAGTAGAAGGTCGCTTCCAGTCCATCACTGCGGAGACTTTGGCGGGGTCAACGGATAGCCCATCCCCTGAAATGACATGTCCCAAGAAGGCAACACGATCCAACCAGAACTCGCACTTCGCCAGCTTGGCATAGAGTTGATGCTGGCGTAGGGTGGAGACGACGAGTCTAAGGTGAACTGCATGATCTTCACGAGTTTTGGAGTAGACCAAAATATCATCTATGAAGACGATGACGAACTTATCTAGCAACTCACGGAATGCACGGTTCATCATATCCATGAAACCAGATGGGGCGTTAGTCAACCCAAAAGACATCACCAAGAATTCAAAATGTCCATACCGAGTCTGGAAGGCTGTCCTGGGGATGTCGGATTCCTTGATCTTTAGCTGATTGTAACCTGTTCTGAGATCTATCTTGGAAAACACAGAACTGCCATTGAGCTGATCAAAGAGGTCATCTACGCGTGAGAAGGGGTACTTATTCTTGATGGTAACCTTATTCAGCTCCCGATAGTCGACACAAAGCCTTAGGGAACCATCTTTCTTTTTCACGAAGAGGACGGGGGCTCCCCAAGGAGACGAGCTGGGACGAATGTATCCACGCTCAAGCATCTCATCCAACTGCAATTTGAGCTCTTCCAACTCGCGCGGTGTCATACGGTATGAAGCTTTAAATATGGGGCGCGTTCCAGGCTCCACATCAATAGAGAACTCTACATCACGATCGAGAGGCATCCCAGGCAGCTCGGTGGGGAACACGTCGGGAAACTCGGAGGCAACCAGGATAGATTCAAGTTGCAGTATGACAGTGTATGAATGTGAAACATACACTAAACAATTAAAGCAACCCTGACTAAGAAGACGAGCGGCGCGCACAACACGAATTACCTCCAGGTGGCTGCGGGTCTGAACATGAACACTGTAGTCCTCGCCGCCAATGCTGAGGCTGATCCTCTTTGCTACACAGTCCAACTTAGCTTGATACGTGACCAACCAATTCATTCACAAGATTACGTCAAATTCTGACATTTCCAGAACTATGAGATCGACGAAAACTTGCAATTCTCCAAACAGGATCAGACAATTGAGAATGCCGCTGGTTTAGAGGTGCAGATGACCGGGTACAGAAACCTCGAAAGGGACCTCAAGTCTCGAAGTAAGCCAACTGTGAAGGTCCACGATGTGGCGAGCAATAAAAGAGTGGGATGCACCGGAATCAAATAAGATTTGCATCCACTTATTCTTGACCCTAAATCTTCCTAAAAAGGGAAAAAAACATGGCGCATATCAAGATTATTCGAGACTAAGGCAGACCAGTTTATTTAAATGTAGAAAAATTAAAATTAAAATTCTATAAAACAACGTACCAGAGATGACGTCGGTCGAAGCGAGCGCCTCTCCCCGAGTGATGACGTTCAGCACAGCCTTACCCCTGTCCTGAGCTCCGGGGACAACCTGCAGTGGCTGAGCGGGAATCGGGCTTTCCCTCATAGGGCAGTCTAGCTTGAGGTGTCCAACCTGCCCGCACTTGAAACAGGCCTTCTGCCTACGACAGCAATCCTTCAGCTGGTGGCCCGACTTCTTGCAGTACGCACAGACGGTGGAGGTAGAGGCAAGCGTCATCTGAGGCGGCGGAGCATGGATGTCCTTCTTTTGCTTCTTCAGGAGAGAACGACAGACTTGGGCAACATGACCCACCTTGTGACAGAAGGCGCACACCTCCTTGGGCCCGGGACCTTGCTCCTGAGATGGAGCACTCTTGCACTTGAGGTCGGATGCTGCGGCATTGCTGTGCCATGCTGGACTTTCTTGGCGAAACGATCCAGCTCAATTGCTTCCACCCTCAAGGCGGCTCCCAAGGTCTCCGCGTAGGTGGTGGCACCATGGGCTACCACATGCTGTTGGAAGTCATGACGGAGTCCCTTCACGAAACGGCTGATCCTTTTGGCTTCATCTGGTACGAATTCCACATCAAGGAGGGATAGGCGGGAGAACTCTCTCGCATACTCAGTTACTATCCTGCCAAACTGCTGAAGGGACAGGAACTTCTCAGCTAACTTGTCCCATTCCACAGAAGAGAGGAAGTTCTCCATAAGAGCATCCTTGAACTATCCTCAAGTCAAGGTGGCAGAATCAGAGAGGCTGCGGCGCTGAAGCCACCAAGTGTAAGCATCCTCGGTCAGCTGATAGGCCGCAAGGAGAACCTTTTGGGCCTCGGGAACTGCAGCGTACTCAAAGTGTTTCTCCATCTGGGAGACCCATTCAATGATCACAAAGTAATCACGGTCGCCATTGTAGGTAGGCGGATTTAGTCTCTTGAAAGCCAGAGTGTCTGCCATCGCTACAGGGGTGGTCGGACTTGGCACGAGCGGTGCCTCCATGGTGCCATCAGACAAGCCCGTCCCAGATCCAGGGGCAGGAGGGGTGGTGGTAACAGCGACTCCAGTCGTCCCTGCGCTGCCGAAACCAGAGGCTGGATCAGGAGTTTGGCGTTCCCCCTCCAGACGGGTGACACGCTCCAGAAGCTGTCTCAAAAGCTGGGCAGTTTCATTTCTAAGGGCCTCCCTCACAGCAGGGGTAGCTTTCTTTCGCTGCGATCGCTTAGGAGCCATCTAAAGAAACATAAAAGAATTGAGTAAGAGAAATAGTCAGACTAAGCATAGCGGATCGAGACTATATGTTCTAGCATTCTAACACTGTTGGATACATAAATCATGTAGTAGTTACAACATTTTCAGTGGACAACTGTAGGTGATAGCCATGCAAATGCAAATGCGACGATAGAATCGCGTGCGATAGAATTATGATTGTGAAATCCATGTGTGTACAAATCGTCATCTGTTGCTCTTAGCTTAACACTTGTGCAATGAGTTATGATATGCATGCAATGTAATTATGCGTACAATGCATTCCTAAAAATGCCCATGAATGAAAACACATGCCATGTTAAGTGTCCATATCACTTAACATGTCATGCGCATTATGATTCTAATGCCACGCACTTGAAAATATTAAACCGCCCATACAATTTAATATTTGCAAGCGGTGTATATGCTAGTGGAAATTTATATGCATATAAATGTTAAGTTTGCCCATACTCCCTTAACATTTGCACGCATACTATTCATGCTTATGAGTGAGTGTGTGCGTGCTTCAGCCTCGAACAACAGACAATGACAGAGTGAGTGAAGTAATGATGCATGTATAAATATTTTTACATAATAGAATTCCAAAATATGCAATACTTTTAAAATCCTTCATTTTTTTTGAGAGCTAACCTCATCAACAACCTGGCTCTGATACCAACTGTCACGACCCGTCTCAACAAGATCAGAGTGCGCTTCGGGCAGGTCGTGATGTCATAGGCATGCAGAGAAGAATCATGTCTGCTAAGGCGGAACCAGAAATTCTACAACTAGTTTTTAAATCAGCTATTTTTGAAAAGGGTTTTAAATTGGTGCGAAAGCCATACATAAATAGTTAAAAAGTTGATGTGCATGCACTATGTCACAAGCATTACTGAAACTAATTAATGCAACTAGTCACAAAGGTAGAAAATGCATAAGTGAAATGAACTAGTACAATGTTGCACCCTACAAGTTGTCCTCGATACAAGAGAAAATGTCTGACGATAACTAGTACATGAGTAGAAAGAAAAATCCAACAACAAAAGAAACAAAATACATAGAACCTGCTGATACATTTAACAAAATGAAACCTCCGAGCAAGGCTGTAGCTGGAAGAAGAAATAGCTCAGGAACCGGGCGGCGCAGTCACGAAAGCTAAGACAAATTCAAACAAAAGGAAAGTGCCTCAGAACATGAATAACACATAAAGATTCAAGTTAATAACTTGCACAAAAGTAAGCAGAGGAAACAAGAGCTCAGTGAATCAGTTTTACACGTAGCAACCTACTAACAGACAAGTAACCATGTCAAACAAGATGCTTTTAAGTTAATGGCATACTCCGGAGTTTAGCCTAGCTGCAATACCATAAGCGGAATACATTGAAGGGTGAAGGTGTTGTCATTTGGTGTCCAAGATTCTAGTGTTTGAATTGACGCAAGACTTATCAACAACGGTGCTTGCAATGGTCGACTAATGGTTTCTGTTACCAGTTAGTCGGGAGCTCGATTCGACGCGTCACACCAAACCAACACTCTCCTCTCAATGTTCGCCTAAGATATTAGACAATTTCAGAGATTCATAAATAATTAGACGATTCAAGTTTATAAGAGGCTATTTCGTAAACAAAAGTGGAGTAAATTAGATCTCATGTTTGCAAGCGAGAGAGTGTCTCTACTTTCCTTAAGGTGATTTCGAAAATACTAGTAACAGTTAAGTGGCGCCGGCAAGGTTAGAAACTTGAGCTAAACCTGCTCGAGATCAAAAATACATTCCAAATTGAGTTAGCAAGTTTCTTATGTCAGCACATGCGTTTAATAATCACTCCACACAAAAGGAGAGGGGCTTAGGAATTTACCTCCCTCGAAAGTGAGTGAAGAAGAGTCTACCGCGAGGGATCAGGAGTTTTGCGGCGTTTGGAAGCAATAATCCCTAATTCGGAGAGGGCTTGGAGCGATTCCACCACCTAAGTCCAAGGACACGCACTAGAAAACACAAATCCGGGATTAGCGGGTTATACGATGGACATAGGTTGGATCGTCCAAAAACCCTAGATCGGAGAGCGAAAATTTAGCGTAATAAAATTAGAGCAAACTGAAAATGGGAGTGAGGCGGGGTTCCTTACCCAAGGAGACCAGATCTGGGCTCAGTAATCCACGAAGAGGGGTTTCGAGCGAAACCCTAGGAGTCCCTCACGAAATCCACCGGCCGGAACGGGTAGGAGCTAGGGTTGTCGGAGAAGAAACGTCGTCTTTGCCCTCACTGGCCGGAGGAGGAGAAGAGGAGCGGAGAAAGGGTGGCCGTCCCCCTTGGAAGCAGCCGACCAAGAGAAGAAATGCTGCGGGAGTTGCCGGCCAAGGGGAGCGTCGGAGACGGAGGGGAAGCAAGAGGAAGAGGCGCCGGACCTGGAGGAAGGAATTTCCGGCCACGGGGAGGAGTCTCAGGGAGGCAGGAGGCACTGACGGCGGATCCGGGGCTGTCAGGGTGCGGAGACGGGAGCGGAGTCGGGATCGGGGATTTTGCGGCTTGCGGGAAAAACACCCGCTCGGTTTTCGTTTTTAAAGAAGGGGGGGGGGTAGGTTTAGGTTTTGGTTATTATTATTATTATTATTTAAGTGGGGGTAGGTTTAGGTTTAAATTATTTATAAAAGGGGGGGGGGGGGGTTGTTACACTACTTCAGCCCCTACCGGTCCCTTCACAAATTTGGGCAGATCTTTCTATGGACTTTGTGGAAGGCCTGCCCCCCGTTCGCGGCAAGAGCATCTTGATGGTCGTGGTGGATCGTTTCTCCAAGGGGGGCCCATTTCCTTCCCTTAACACGACCGCTCGTGGCAGAAAATGTGGCCCGGGTATTCTTTCAGGAGATTTTTCGACTGCACGGCATGCCAGAGACGCTTGTATCGGATCGGGATCGGGTTTTCACCAGTCGTTTTTGGAAGGAACTTTTCTCCCTCAGTGGCATCAATCTCGCTTTTTCTTCAGCATATCACCCCCAATCCGATGGCCAGACTGAAGTGCGATCATCCGCGGGATTGGCCCCGCTGGCTCCCTTGTGTGGAATATTGCTATAACACGACATGTCATACAGCTCTGCGGACCACACCTTTTCAGCTCATCTATGGTCATGAGCCCTCACGACTCCTGTCTTATACGGGCGGCTCCACTCGCCTGACTGCCTTGGACCAAGAGTTGGAAGATCGAGACGCCTTTCTGCAGACCGCCCGGACTCGCCTCCTCCAGGCTCAGCAGCGCATGGAGGCTACGTACAATCAGGGACATCGCGACCTCACACTTGCCGTGGGAGATTGGGTTTGGGTGCGGCGTCGCCCCTTCCGTCAAGCCACCGTCACTCAGCCGTCGTCCAACAAATTGGGACCCAAGTTCTTTGGGCCCTTTCCCATCGTCGCCCGCATTGGCGAAGTGGCATATCGCCTGGACCTTACCCCAGAAGCCCAGATTCATGATGTCTTCCACATTTCCCAGTTGAAGCCGTTTGTCGGCCCCCCGCCATCAGCACCCTTGGTTCAAATCCCTCCACAGCTTGAGGACAAGCTGTCTTCAGACGAGGGCGGTGATGTTACGACACTTGACACGCCAGACCCGCTTTGGGGCCGCACCTACCAGCGCCGCCGTGCGACCGAGGCCGCATGATTTGCCTCTCATGCTATCGTCGCATTTATCGTATTTTTATTTCAGTATTTTATTTCTGTTTTATTTTCAGCTTTTATCTCACTTGTAGTAAGCCCAAGTGAGGGGCATGAACTTTTAACATTTGGGTTAGATGTTGGGTGACCTATATGGTCCGGATTTTGGAATGAAAGAAGCAAGCAAGAATTAGTCTCAAAGTTTTTCTCTCTCTCTAAACTTTCACTCTCTCTCTACCGTGCAGAAGAAATCCCGAACGGAAGAAATCCGCGCGTAGGGCGTGCGGCCGTCGGCTTCCGTGGCCGCCCCTCCTCCGCCGCCGATTTCGCCTTCTCTTCTTCTCCTCCTCCTTCTCCTCCTACTTCTCCTCCTCCTTCTCCTCTCCTTTTCTCTTTCTCACCATAACACCTCCGGGTTCTACAACGGGTTCTACCGAACCGCGCGGATCTTCATCTTCTTCTGGCCCCATCACTCGATCTAGGTCGGGGGGTCATATCAATTAGCTGGTCACGTCGGGTGAAAAGGGCCCCTGTCCGGGAGGAACCTGGAGGCTACCTGATTGGTGAGAAGGGGGTGCCAGAAAAGGACTCAGTCAGATACAATGAGTGGACGACTACGCATAGTATGATACACACTTGGCACTAAAACTTAATGGTTGCTTCTATAACTATCACAATAGATGATATAAAAATGTGGGTGATGTTTGAGGGAAGTTACAAAGGATCTATGCGGGATTTGACAACATGCGGATGTTTCAAATCAAAAAGGAAATCAAAACAGTAACACAAGGAAATCGATTGATTTAGGAATGTCGCAAATCTGGAGCGATTGTGGGCATACTATGATTATTTCTCACCAGTTGTTTGTTGTAAAGATCTTGAGCAAGATAGGTCGTCTCCGATTGATTTGCCCCAAGCCACCAAAGGAACGAGATGTAGGTAGACGAGGATAATTTGGGGGCCATGGTCGTGGCTGTGGTGGTCGTAGAGGTGGCAGAAGAGGAGGCTAAGCAAATCTAATACCAAACGAAGGGGCAGAAATGAGTATGGTACTGTGGTTGATGCAAGTTACTCGGAGGAGTAGAGAATTGTAGATGCTTACTCTCAGCTGATGAGGAAACAGGAAGGTACGAATTATGACGCACTCACCGTAGCTTCATCTAGGGCTACCGTTGTCTCTTTTGCTCACTCAACCACAAATACTTATGATACACTTGTTCACTAGATTGGATAGTTGATTCGGGTGGCTCTCGATTTGTTACTGGGGATACTGGGGAATTCCTTTCGTACAATCCCTAGCAATCCCAGAGTACATTCAGACTGCTGATGACAACTCAGTCAGTGGTTGGTAAGGGTGTTGTGCAGTGTACCAACACTTTAAACTTTATCCAATGTTTTCTATGCTCCTTTTTCTTTGAATCTTTTATCCATTAGTGTCATTATATCCCAACTGAAATGTGTTGTATTGATTGATACCTCACATGTGATCTTCCCGGAGAAGGAGACTGGCATGAGACTTGGGACTGACGCATGACATATTGGCTTGTGGTACCTGGATAAGGAGAATATGAATTCAGCCCTTTCAACACTGGTAAATGATATTGCAGGAGGTGGAAGAAGCGTGTAGCACTTGCTTCTACTTCATCGACGTTTGGGCCATCCTTATGTTTTAAGACAAATGTATCCTGTTTTGTTTGAGAAAGCAAATCACGACAAACTTGGATGCGATGTGTATGAGTTGGGAAAACACAAAAAATTGCTTATTTTATTTTTGGCAATAAGAGTGTATATCTCTTTATCCTAATACATTTTGATGTTTGGGGATCATGTCCCGCACCTACTGTGAATGGATTTCATTACTCCGTGTCTTTCATTGACTGTTTCTCTCGTGTAACTTGCTTTACTTCATGAAAAACAAAAATGATGTGTTTGCATGTTTCAAGAATTTCCACAATGGGATTCAGACTCAATAGGATGTCATTGTGAAAACGTTGAGGTTTGACAACGAGACAGAATATACTAACAGTGCATTTGAAGAGTACTTGTCATCCCAAGAAATTCAACATCAAACTACTCGTCCATACACCCCAGAGCAAAATGAGGTTGCTGAACGAAAGAACCGACATTGTCTTGAAGTAACTCAAAATATGATATCGATGAAAATACCTAAGTACTTATGGGGCAAGCTGTTCTTGCAGCAAACTATTTGATCAATCAGGTGCCCTCGTGTGTATTGAATTGGAATTCACCAATTGAGATCTTGCAAGGTAAGAGTGCATATATTCTTTCTCTTAAAACCTTTGGTTGTGTATGCTTTGTGCAGAATAATAGGCCAAATGTGGGAAAATTGGATCCAAAGACTCTAAAGTGTGTTTTTGTTGGGTATTAAGCTACCCAAAATGAGTATGTATGTTGGAGTCCGGCTGAGATAAAATTATTCATTAGTATGGATGTCACATTTAGAGTGTTGGAGCCATAATAAATAGTACGAGGCAAGAGGGGAGGATAATAGTGGTGGTGAGAGGCGAAAATGAGTATCCCTTTAGAACAGGGGACAAACAGAGCGAGAAGTTGTGGTGCTGGTACATAAGGAGAATGAATCTGTAGATGGTGGACCTCAGACTCGGGGGGAGTTGGGAGTGTATACGAGAAGAAGACAGCCAAGTGAGACTATAGTGCCTACAGTGCCACCTGTGCCACGTCCCTTACATCTGCCTACTTCGATCCATGGGACACCTACACCATCAACCTCAAAAATAGAAATCCCAGATAATGTTGCCTCTCATCTCTCTACTTCCACTCTCTTGCTGGTAAGACGGAGTTCCCGTAGGAATGCAGGAGTCTCACTCAATCACTATGACTTTTCTCATGACATTGCTCAGTTTGTTTCCTACTCTCATATATCCCCCATATATGGATCATTCATTGCTTCATTGGACGTTATTTTTGTTCTTAAATGTTGGCAGGTTGTCTAGGGGGATCCCTAGTGGAAAGTTGCAATGCTGGACGAACTTGGAGCATTGAAAAAACCTGCGATCTTGTGTCGCTATCATCAGGAAAAAGGCCAGTTTTGTGTAAGTAGGTTTTTGATGTGAAACAAAACCCAGAGGGTCGGGTTGAGCGTTGTAAGGCCCGATTGGTAGCAATGGGATACAGTCAGATCTATGACATTGATTGTGAGGAGACATTTGCTTCTGTCGTAAAGATGAGCAAGGTGCAAACACTAATATCCTTGGCGGTGAATGAGAGATGGAAACTACACCAGTTGGAAGAAGTATAACTGAAGGTACCACCGGGCTTTGACACAAAACAAATGGTAGGCAATGTGTGTAGACTCAAGAAGTCTCTATATGAGCTAAAACAGTTTCCTCGAGTCCGGTTTTACAGCTTTAAGAGAGCCATGATTTGCGACAGACCAATGTTAGTCATACAGTGTTCTTTTGGCGAAGAGGAGTTCACACTACACTCTCAGTTATGTACTGGGGAATTCCTTTCGTACAATCCCTAGCAATCCCAGAGTACATTCAGACTGCTGATGACAACTCAGTCAGTGGTTGGTAAGGGTGTTGTGCAGTGTACCAACACTTTAAACTTTATCCAATGTTTTCTATGCTCCTTTTTCTTTGAATCTTTTATCCATTAGTGTCATTATATCCCAACTGAAATGTGTTGTATTGATTGATACCTCACATGTGATCTTCCCGGAGAAGGAGACTGGCATGAGACTTGGGACTGACGCATGACATATTGGCTTGTGGTACCTGGATAAGGAGAATATGAATTCAGCCCTTTCAACACTGGTAAATGATATTGCAGGAGGTGGAAGAAGCGTGTAGCACTTGCTTCTACTTCATCGACGTTTGGGCCATCCTTATGTTTTAAGACAAATGTATCCTGTTTTGTTTGAGAAAGCAAATCACGACAAACTTGGATGCGATGTGTATGAGTTGGGAAAACACAAAAAATTGCTTATTTTATTTTTGGCAATAAGAGTGTATATCTCTTTATCCTAATACATTTTGATGTTTGGGGATCATGTCCCGCACCTACTGTGAATGGATTTCATTACTCCGTGTCTTTCATTGACTGTTTCTCTCGTGTAACTTGCTTTACTTCATGAAAAACAAAAATGATGTGTTTGCATGTTTCAAGAATTTCCACAATGGGATTCAGACTCAATAGGATGTCATTGTGAAAACGTTGAGGTTTGACAACGAGACAGAATATACTAACAGTGCATTTGAAGAGTACTTGTCATCCCAAGAAATTCAACATCAAACTACTCGTCCATACACCCCAGAGCAAAATGAGGTTGCTGAACGAAAGAACCGACATTGTCTTGAAGTAACTCAAAATATGATATCGATGAAAATACCTAAGTACTTATGGGGCAAGCTGTTCTTGCAGCAAACTATTTGATCAATCAGGTGCCCTCGTGTGTATTGAATTGGAATTCACCAATTGAGATCTTGCAAGGTAAGAGTGCATATATTCTTTCTCTTAAAACCTTTGGTTGTGTATGCTTTGTGCAGAATAATAGGCCAAATGTGGGAAAATTGGATCCAAAGACTCTAAAGTGTGTTTTTGTTGGGTATTAAGCTACCCAAAATGAGTATGTATGTTGGAGTCCGGCTGAGATAAAATTATTCATTAGTATGGATGTCACATTTAGAGTGTTGGAGCCATAATAAATAGTACGAGGCAAGAGGGGAGGATAATAGTGGTGGTGAGAGGCGAAAATGAGTATCCCTTTAGAACAGGGGACAAACAGAGCGAGAAGTTGTGGTGCTGGTACATAAGGAGAATGAATCTGTAGATGGTGGACCTCAGACTCGGGGGGAGTTGGGAGTGTATACGAGAAGAAGACAGCCAAGTGAGACTATAGTGCCTACAGTGCCACCTGTGCCACGTCCCTTACATCTGCCTACTTCGATCCATGGGACACCTACACCATCAACCTCAAAAATAGAAATCCCAGATAATGTTGCCTCTCATCTCTCTACTTCCACTCTCTTGCTGGTAAGACGGAGTTCCCGTAGGAATGCAGGAGTCTCACTCAATCACTATGACTTTTCTCATGACATTGCTCAGTTTGTTTCCTACTCTCATATATCCCCCATATATGGATCATTCATTGCTTCATTGGACGTTATTTTTGTTCTTAAATGTTGGCAGGTTGTCTAGGGGGATCCCTAGTGGAAAGTTGCAATGCTGGACGAACTTGGAGCATTGAAAAAACCTGCGATCTTGTGTCGCTATCATCAGGAAAAAGGCCAGTTTTGTGTAAGTAGGTTTTTGATGTGAAACAAAACCCAGAGGGTCGGGTTGAGCGTTGTAAGGCCCGATTGGTAGCAATGGGATACAGTCAGATCTATGACATTGATTGTGAGGAGACATTTGCTTCTGTCGTAAAGATGAGCAAGGTGCAAACACTAATATCCTTGGCGGTGAATGAGAGATGGAAACTACACCAGTTGGAAGAAGTATAACTGAAGGTACCACCGGGCTTTGACACAAAACAAATGGTAGGCAATGTGTGTAGACTCAAGAAGTCTCTATATGAGCTAAAACAGTTTCCTCGAGTCCGGTTTTACAGCTTTAAGAGAGCCATGATTTGCGACAGACCAATGTTAGTCATACAGTGTTCTTTTGGCGAAGAGGAGTTCACACTACACTCTCAGTTATGTACGTGGACGATATGATTATTACGGACAATGATGAGAGTGAAATTGCTCAGCTGAAGACAAGTTCGGGCAAAGAGTTTGAGGTAAAGGTTTTAGGACAACTAAGATACTTCCTTAGGATTGAGGTAGCTTGCGGAGCGAGAGGGATCGTTCTATCTCAACGCAATTATATGTTGGATCTACTCGAAGAGACATGTATGCTGGGGTGCAGGCCTGCTGTAGCTACCGATGATCAGAATATAGGGCTTAACGTCGAGGCGGGAGAGCCAATTAATTAAGAAATATACCAGAGATTGGTAGGCCGCTTGATTTATTTGATTTGGACCCGTCCTGACATGTACTTTGTTGTCAGTGTGGTGGCCCGTTATATGCATGATCCTAGGGAAGGTCACATGAATGTCGTGTATCAGATTCTGAGGTATCTGAAGAGTGCACGAGAAAAAGGCCCGATCTTTCGGAATAATGGACATTCGTATATTGAGGGCTACTGCTATTCCGACTGTGCTAGTTGTGCTGACGACCGGAGGACCCCGTCCTTGAAGTTGGCCTTGTCCTATATATCTTATATATATAAAGCAATATACATATCTTGAGGCACACCATACTTTAAATTTTGATCATTGGATCTCATCAAATAAATCTTATCCCTACATGTGAGAGAGAGGGGGAGGAGAGAGGGGGGAGGAGAGAGAGGGAGAGAGAATAAGCGAGAGATGACGGAAGGGAGAGGAGAAAGGGGCGGAGAGAGAGGGGAGGAGAGAGAGAGGGATAGAGAAAGGGAGAGAATAGGAAGAGAAAGAGTGAGAAATTAATGTTTTTACGTCAAAACGTAAATTTTTTATAAAATAAAAATTGTAATATCGATATATATTTTTTACGGTCATTTTGAGTACTCATATGTATATATTGTGGGCGTTGCCCGCCTTGATGCGGGTGCAGCCCGCAACAACGCATCGAGCCCGTGCGGAGGCGGGCAAAGGTAGAGCATGCATAGGCCGAATCCCCCTCCAGTATAACTCCAAGCATATCATCCATGAGATCCTTGGCGAGAGTGAGGCCCAAGAGGGCACTCCTGAGCTCAACCATGTTTACAGATCGGCTACTAATTCCAACCCTCTCGTAGCGATGAGTTTCCCATCATGATTCCGTATAGTGCATCCAAGCCCAACTTGGCAATTAGCATGAACCAAGCCATCAAAATTTATCTTTAACCACCTGAGAGGTGGGGGCGACCAGGAAGTGTCACGGTTGCAAAGGGTCGCAGACAGGAGGCCCCCGTCCAGATACTTCATGTTTGTAGGGGTCAATCTGGTCTCCTGGAGAAGAAAAAAGTAGATTGTAGTTGTGAGATCTACAGCTAAGGCAAAATATAGGGTCATATCCTTAGGTTTGGGGGAGATGTTATGGTTGTAAGCCCTGCTGGTAGAATTCGAGGCAGACCAAGGAGGGTAAATGACATTGCAGTGTGATAGCAAGTCAGCTATTAGCATTGCAAATTACCCCTTCCAACATGACATAACCAAACATATAGAAATCGACAGGTTGTTATTAAGGAAAAATTGGACAGAGTACTAAAGCTGTGATATGATGCTACTAAAGAGCAAGCTCACTGGATTTATATAGGTTATGTGATTAGATGAACATAGTGAATATATTTTGCCTTCTTGAGGGGGAGTGTTGGTTTGTGTAAGTTTGTATATAAAGGCCCACTTATAAGTCCCATTCTTACTCTTTGTTTTTAGTCCCACATCCCCTATTCTGTTTGTGGTTCCTCTCCTTGTGTTTATATAAGGAGCAATGTAATAGCAATAGTTTGAGATAATAAAAATACCATTCTTGTATTTCAGCTGTTCTTATATAGGCTTTCTTCCCAAAGAATTTTTTTATGATACATTAAGATTCTCAGGACAATTTCATAATTATGGACTTAAGGATTGTGCGTGCATTGACTCACAAGGCCAACAACAAAAGAGATATCAGACCGAGTAATAGTTAACTAAATCAACTTTTCCAGTAATCACTGAACTCTAGTTTTCTTTCCAACTCTGGCGTCATCATATATTTTGTAGTTGGGATTAGGCCAACGTTGTTAAGATCGCGTGCAAGATCGTAAGATCGCACGATCTTACGATCTTGCACAAGGCAACGATCCACGATTTACTTAAAATCGTCGTCCTGTTAGGATCGTTAGGATTGTAGTGCAAGATTGTAAGATCGTTAAGATCGCACGATCTTGCACGGGCAAGATCGTAAGATCGTTAGGATCGTAGTGCAAGATCGTAATATTTTAATGTGATGGTATGGTATGCGACTGTGCATCTGTCTTTTATATTAATATTTTGATGTGATGATATCATTGGTAATTTGGTATGGTATGAAATATTATATTTTTATTTGATGGTATGTAGATTGTTACATATTTCTCATGCTTTTGATTTAATTTTTATTAAAATACGATCTTGCGATCCGTGTCAATCCTACGTTTTACGATCTTAGGGATGCCTCCCGATCTTAGTTAAGATCTCGATCTTCACAACATTGGATTAGGCGATCGTCCACAGGTTAACTTTAAGATACCCAATTTTGCACGAGATCCAGCACATATTTAATTTGAGAAATAAAGATCCCTCCGGCTGATATAGCTATCTCAAGACCAAGAAAGAATCTCAGTAATCCTAGATCCTTAATGTCAAAAATGGAAGTTGTTTTCCTTTTAACATCAACATTATATTATGTTTGATGGATGAGCATAGAATGATTGCAAGCGCTCTTGGAAAACTGCATATCAAAAAGTTTAGTACTCAATTTCTCAAACAAAATCATATCATGTTTTTTACTCTTATTAGACACTTGATTACCTTCCATGAGCATAGTGTACCCACTAATAGATCTTTTGTCCGTGGTTGGTCCACTTCCATCCCAATCAACATCACATTAACCTTGCATATCCGGATGTTGGTGATTCTTATAGAAGATTCTCTTCCCAGGGGATTTTCTTAAGATACTTTAAGATTCTCAGAACAATTTCATAATTACGAACTCGAGTATTGTGCATGAATTGACTCACAAGATTAACAACAAAATACATATCAGGAAGAGTGATGGTCAAGCAAATCAACTTTCCTACGTACCAATCATTGAAACTTCAGTTTTTTGTCGAAATCAGGAAGGTCATCCTTGTAGATTTTATGGTTGGGATCAATCTGACTATCCACAATTTGAACTCCAAGATATTCAGTTTGCATGAAGACCCCATATACACTTTCTTTGAGAAATTAAGATCCTTCTGGCATATCTAGCCACCTCAATCTTGAGAAAATATTTCAGTAATTCTAGATCCTTGATGTCAAAAGTGGAAGCTATATCCCTTTTACAATATGTTGTTTATCGCTAAGGTCCCTATTTATGGAAAGTACTGAGAAAGTAATTTAACATTAATTACATGAATTTCCTAAATATAATTTATAGTGATATACCGAAAAGCTTGTGAAAGGGCTAGATTATATATATGTTTTTTCATATTTTGCTTTATCAACTGGAACAAGAAATTTACCCCACGTATCTAACCTGATAGTTTTTTATTTTCTCGTTCATAGGACTACTAGTTTTTATTGTCTAGAGAGCATATAGTTTTTTTTTCATATGCATGACTACAACATGATGTACTTAGGCATTAGTGAGATTATGACAAAATATAGGGCACAATGGCGACAAAGGATCCACATTGCTGACCCCACTATAGTGGGATAAAGGCTTGAGTGTTGTTGTTGTTGTTGTTTTATTCATAGGACTACTTCACAGCAGATAACTTAGATGTGTTTTAGGATTTTACTATGTTTTTTTGGTCCGAAAAGAAGAATTTGAGTATAGAGGAACATGAATAAGTTCCAACATTTCCTTTCCCATTATTCATGTTCCATATTATTTGGATTCTATGGACAGACATTGAGTTTATTTATTTATTTGAATGGAGCCTTTAATTGACATCTAATTCTATTTGTTCTCACGGACATATTTGAAGGCGTGTGGATGAGTTATTGTTGAAGCTTGACGAAGAGCAAAAGAAAATTCACAATCTAAGGCAAGAAAGTCAACTTCCTCAGACTTTGGATGCCATATCAGATGATCAAATGGAACTTAAAGCCATGGTAGATGCAATTGCTGCCGCAAGTCAACGTGAAGCCGAAGCCCATGAAACAGCCATCACATTGGCTAGAGAGAATGAGGAATTACACATGAAGCTTAAAGTTCTGATTGCAGATAACAGGAAATTGATTGACCTGCATGATGAGAGTACAGAAGTCAAAGCCGGTAATCTAGAAGGCAAGAAAGTCGAGAATCTCGAGCATCAACTCTGCGAGATGCTCGAAGAGAACGAGAAATTGATGGGCTTATATGAGGAAGCCATGCAGGAGAGGGATAATTTCAAAAGGATGCTTGCTTCTTATGAACTTGCCAGTATTGAATCAAGACATGAGGTCGACTGCCCTGAAAAGCTTGTTGAAATTGATGAAAGTAGAGTTTTTCAGGAGCAAAATGTGCGTGAAATTACCATGGAACATGTGGAGAGTGAATTGTCAGAAGAAACGCTGAATGAAGTTCGAGTTAAGCTGGATCAGATTGAGGAAGTTGTCAACTTTTCTTGTTTGGTTCAGAAAGCAGCTAATGAAGTAGAGATGGTTTACGGTAGGTTCGAAGACATTGATCTCGCAGTTGTGATTAAGCAGCAAGAGATTAGAATTCTAAGCTTACATTTATCCGAGTTTGAGGGGAGAGAAATAGTTTCCGGAAACAAATTTTTCGCTTTGAAAACAGCATTGCGGAGTTGCTCGTCTAATTTTTGTTATTGGGAAGAAAGAGATGCTCAGGCTAAGATCAGATATGAATCAAGCTTGGCAAATTTAGAACGAAAACATGATGAATTACGAATTTTGTGCGCCCTCAAGAACGAAAAGGATGCATCTTGTGTGAATGCCAAGTATTCCGAAGCTGAGCTCAGGAGCAACATTGATCAGTTGAAGATGCAACTTCAAGTTACAGAAACTCAAAGAAAGGAGATTGAAATGGTATTTCTTTCGCTCGAGGGCTCTAGCCCTTCAGAATGGAGGCCGTTGAATTTTGGCAAAGCTACCGAACTGCTCAAGTCCGAGGAAGAGAGGACCAAGATCAGCTTGGAGATGAAGAAACTAAGGGAAAAGATGGTACATGTGCAGCAGGAAATGAAGAAATTGTACTTCGAATTCGAATCACTTGATTCAAAGATCAAAAAGGTCGAGTCGGAGATCAAATGCGAATCAGCTCTGGTACAGGAATCACTACTTGCATGGCAGAGAGCTTCTGGGGAGAAGGAGAACATTTGTAAAATGATCGAGGATGGGGCGAAGGAGTTGGGGAGGATTTTGGTTGATCATCAGGAATCTATATTTCATGTAGATCTCAAAAGAGGTGAGATTTTTCTTTGTGAGGATGAGCTGAAACTTGAAATGAAAGAGATGGGGGAGTTGAGGAGTACTCAGAAAATGGCTGTAGAGAATCTTCGCAGTTTGATTGCCGATAACATGTGCAATTCCGCCAAGATTGATTCTGATGATTCTGCGAAATTTGCTCCGGAGACATCGGAAAGGCCGTTCGGGATCGCGCTCAGATCCCTAGCAGATGTTAAGCTATTGTTATCCCGCGACAGATAGCACGGGGCATTAAACTGGCATCCTTATGTATGCAATCAGAGGAATTACTGTCATGAGAGTGAGCAATTTGTCTGGTTTTCTCTGATGATTCTGTATAGTGTTTCACTTTCATCCATGGTATGAGCCTAAAGCTTTGTCTCTCCCAATCTATCTATATATCTAAAGATGCTGATTAGTTAAAATGTTTATAAGAGCTATTCATGTTCATTACTGGTTATGAGTTCAAAAAAAAAGGTTTGATTATAAACTTAGCATAGGAATTTCAAATTTTAGTAAAGTAGCACACAAGTTACATAAATTTCACAGATGAATGTCTTTATTACTTTATATATATGCAAATTATAATTTCTTTGACTTCTTGCCCAACACTG
This sequence comes from Platanthera guangdongensis, assembly GCA_039583875.1. NCBI lineage: Eukaryota > Viridiplantae > Streptophyta > Magnoliopsida > Asparagales > Orchidaceae > Platanthera > Platanthera guangdongensis. Next base: position 298,599,164 of record CM077153.1, read on the forward strand.
CCATAATTTTAGAAACCATAGGCTGCTAACCTGCCTTTCTCTATAAATCAGCATCCACACAAGATCTATAAATCACTACATTGATGAAATAATTTCAGTAACTTCATTTAGAATTACATTATAATCTCAGTAATCTAATAATCCACGTGTGATCCCACGTGCGGGCTCCACTCACTCGCGTAGGATCACTCCGGCATTCGTGCGCCAAGACCAACGCCGCCCGGTTAGCTCCAAGCTGCCCCGAGATCTACCTGGGTGTCCGACTTCTTGCCCCAATGTAGCACTGATACGAACGAGCCCTCTTAGAATCAATTGTGGGCTACAAAACGCCAAAATCTCGGTGGAAAAATTGGCCGAGAGTACTTCTGCTCGCTCCTGATTAAAATCTTTCGAGAAAATGTGTCTAATGCATGAATCTTACGATCTGGCACTTAGAGGAGGAAGAGATGGTCACATGGGTGGGCGATTACATATGGACCGCCGAGACAACCATTTTGGATGAAAATGACTGAAAATAGCCTCTGATAGCCGCTCTAACGCAAGCTGCCGCCGGAAACATAGTTTGAGAAGGGCAGGGCATCTCCCAGTTCAACCGATAATGTCACAATGTTTAGTTTGGATGTGTAACCCGCCATGTAAAACTCACAAATCAATGGGCCAAGGCTATGTTTGGGGGGACTTATTTTCACCAGTCAAGCGGTTACGATCGCATGAATCAGACTTTAATTAAGATCTAATTCATGCGGTCGTAACCGCATGACCGGTGAAAATAAGCCCCCCCCCCCCCCCAAACGAAGCCTAAGACTCCGTTTGGCATGGTGGTGGCGGTCATGAATACGGGGGGTTAAATTGTCATTTGTTAACGCTCATTTAAGAAATTTCATCCACTTTAATGTTCAAACGGATGATGTTTGTTAGATGATCATTAACGAATGATGTTTTAAGCGATGTGTTTATGACCACCACCACTGTGCCAAACGGAACCTAAAGTCTACGTTTGACGCGGTGGTCATGAACCATTGTTCGTGAAGGCCCGACCTCACCTAAAAAAATTCATGCATTTTATGCTCAAAACTAGTTTATTTTCTTGGTAGCGGTCATAGCCTTTCTCTTGTCAAACATATATTTTATGATATTAGCGTTTTTTGACCAAATTCATCGGAGCAAATAAGCTGCGCCAAACGAAGTCTAAATGCACTTCAAATATATTTAAAAGTTGGTCAACGCCCAACTGTGAATATTTGTGATGATGGGAGCTCATCAAAAAATACTACTTTGTCCAACCCCATACTATATTCATCAAATTTGTCCAAATTTACCAAAAAATCTCGGTTTTTCGCAAAATTTGTGAAATGACTCGCTCAGATGACCTGTTTCCATCTAAAGTATTATAAGGCTCTGTTTGGCACGGTGTGGCGGTCATGAGCATGAGGGTTAAATTGTCATTTGTTAACGCCCATCTAAGGAACTTCATCCACTTTTATGTTCAAACGGATGATGTTTGTTTAGGTGATTTCTAACGAATGACGGTTTAACTCGCGCATTTATGACCTCCACCATGTTGTTAAACAGAGCCTAAATTGTAACGTTTTTGTTGCCACAACAAGTTGCGCGAAGTATGATTGAGGTTATGCGATGTATGGTTGCTTGCAAAAATCCACAAGAGAATAATGAATTGGATTCTTGGTGATTTGGATTGCCCGCTACGACTTGTTTGGACAAGATTCAAACCCGAACAAATTTTCATCGGCCGTGAAGAAACCTAAGCCTTAAATCGGCTTTGTCGCGATTGCTCGACCCACTACCATCCCACACTTACCCAACTACCATCCCACGCTTACCCAACTACACACATCGGATGGGCCCTGCAACCACTCGAGTGCCACCACCGCGCTCAATTTTGTTCTTGCCACCACCAAGAGCTCGTACTAGCTCAAAGTAGTTGGCTTCTTGTCAGGGGCGGATCCGGAAATTTCAATAAGGAAGAGGGCAAACATCATCTTCCTTCAATCAAAATAACACCTTCATTTTACTAGTCATTTCTCTCTCATTTAGCCACTATTTTTAACGTATAAGTAGTTAAAATCATTGTCTCGACAAGAGTAATTCAAATCCAAAACATTATTAAATAAATAACTGAGGATCAAACAATTCCCGCAGAGTTTGTAGCCGGATTCTATTTGTGCAACAAAACATTAAAATAATAATAATATTATTATATAAAATATAATTAATTAAATAATAATTATTTGTATTATTACAAATAACTTTAACTTTAGTGCCCGCCCGTGCACTTTGTGAGATCGCAAACCTTGGATCTCAAACAGGCTGACGTCGACATTATTATTTTAATATTTGCTCATTGGTGGGCCCACTTCGCGTGGGATGAATTCCCATTGGTTGGGATGAAAAAAAGTGTTCTTTATTTCTAATTCTAAATCTCATCATAACAGCAAATGAAAGAATGCCACGTAGTAATCTTAATATGAGATAAACCTATTATGAATTAAATAATTATTCTTGAGATAATTGTTTATTTATACTTAATTCAAGACGCAGAGAAATTAAGGCTTCATTTGTTTTAGCAGTGGCGGGTCGATCCGGCGGGTGGAAACGAAAAGTTCGAATCGGAGGGGGGAGGTGGCTGCTCCAAATTGAGCTTTTTTGGCGTTTATCAAGGCAGGCGGGTGGAAACGGAGCAAACGCCGCCGGAGGTTCATTTGTTTACCCTCCTTCCGACGGCGTTTGCCCAAAACGGAATTGTGAAACGCCCAAACAAATAGAGTCTAAATAAATAAAAGCTGGTGCGGCTGCATATTATGTATATAGGCAGCCCAGGCACCGCTTCGAACGGTAGCATCTGTCGTGAGTCTCTCTGACTAGGGAATGTGTTGGTTATGAACTGATTGTCGGATGTTATTAGGATCCGGATTGTCTGGAGTTCGTACGGAGAATTTTAGGTGGAGTTCGATCCAACACGTGAGAGCGATTCATCTCGTCAATCATACAAGAAGATGAATCCAGAAGCTAAAAGACAAAAAAATGAACAGTAGAAAATAATAAAAATAATAAAAAAACGGGAAATCTCGCGCGTTGGATTTCAATCCAACACGCGAGATGGATCGAACTCCACCTAGGAGTTGTTTGTACGAACTCCAGGGGATCCAAATCCACCTTATTAAGCCTTCGTTTGGGGGGGTCTTATTTTCACTGGTGAAGCGGCAATGTCCGCTTAAGGTCCGGTTCATGCGGTCGTAACCGCTTGACCGGTGAAAATAAGTCTTCCCCCGTGTGGCAAGGTGGTAGCGGTCATGAATATGGGGGTTTGTCATAAGTTAACGCTCACCTAAGGAACTTCATCCACTTTTATGTTCAAGCGAATGATGTTTGTTAGGTGATCATTAACGAATGACTGTTTAACTCATGCATTTTCAGCCGCCACCATCGTGTCAAGCGGAGCCTAAAGTTCATCCACTTTAGGTGATCTTGAACATGGGGGGTTAAAGTGTCATTCGTTAACGCCCACCTAACTACGTAAGAAACTTCATCCACTTTTATGTTCAAACAGATGAGGCTTGTTAGATGATCCTTAACAAATGACGGTTTAACTCATGCGTTTACGACCGCCATCACCGTGCCAAACAGTGACTTAGGGCCTGTTTGAAAGGGCTTTTTAACTCCTTTCCGTTTTCTGGAAAACGCTATCACACATAAGAAATTGTTTGAATTGTCTACCGGTGGGAAAAGCTACCGCATAAAACTCAATTTTCTCATGTTTTGGAAAAGTCACTTGTAACCTAATTTTCAACTTTTTCGAAAAACACTTTCTCATCGCAAAACATTTATCTCTTAAAAAAATTTCCAACTTTATTTTTTTGTCCAGACGCAATGTTTTTGCCTGAGGAAGTTTTTTTTGCATGGGCGTGCATTTTTCGCCCGGGCTGGCTTTAATCGGCCAGGCGCGGGATTCTTCACCAGGGTGCGTTTTTTTTGCTCGAGTGCGGTTTTATCGCCCGTGCACAATTTGTTTTTGCCCGAACACGTTTTTTTCGCTCGGACTGATTTTTTCGTCCCGATGCAATTTTTCGTACGGGTGCGTTTTTTTCTTACGAGTGCGATTTTTTTCGCCTGGGTGCGTTTTTTTCACCCGGCCGATATTTTCGTCCCGGAGCGATTTTGTCGCCCAAGTACGTTTTTTTCGCACGGGAGCGATTTTTTCGCACGGGCCGATTTTTTTCGTCAGGACGCGATTTTTCATTCGGGCAGGTTTTTTTGGCCCGGGACGATTTTTTCACCCGAGCGAGTTTTTTTTCGTCCCGCCCGATTTTTTCGTCCGGGCGCAATTTTTTCGTCAGAGCGTGATTTTTTCGTCCAAGCGCGGTTTTTTTCGCTCGGGCGCGATTTTTTCGTCCGGGCCTATTTTTCCGTACGGGCCTGTGGTTTTTCGCCCAAGTGCGTTTTTTTCGCCCTAACGCGGTTTTTTCGCCCGCGCACGATTGTTTTTCGTCTGGGCGCATTTTTTTTTCACCCGAGCCGATTTTTTCTTTCTGCCGCGATTTTTTTGCAAAGACGCGATTTTCTCGCACCGGCGCGATTTTTTGGCACCGACGTGATTTTTTCGCTCGGGCGCGATTTTTTTGCCCGGACGCGATTTTTTCCCGTAGCGCGAATTTTCGCCTGAGATCATTTTTTCGTCCGGGCGCTATTTTTTGTCCCAGAGCGATTTTTCGCTCGAGCACTATTTTTTGTCCGGGAGTGGATTTTCGCCTGACACTATTTTTTCACACGGGAGAGAAATTTTCGCCAGGGCTCAAATTTTTCGCCCGAGAGCTATATTTTTCATCAGAGCTTGTTTTTTTCGTTGGAGAGCTGTTTTTTCGCCCGAGGGAAGTTTTTTTTTTCTTTTGGAGCAATTTTTTGGCCCAAGCTCTGTTTTTTTCGCCTGGGTGCGAATTTTTCGACCGGATGCGAATTTTTCGACCTGAAGCGAATTTTTCGCTCGTGTGCGATATTTTTTGTGCGGGCGCATTTTTTTCGCCCCATGAGCGATTTTGTCGCCTAGGGGCGAATTTTTCGCTCAAACGGGATTTTTTTGTTTTGACGTGATTTTTTCGCTCGTTCGTGATTTTTTGTCCGACCGCGTATTTGTTTCGCCCGGATGCTAATTTTTCACTCAAATATATTTTTCTTGCTTTTGTGCGAAAATATCTCGTTCGTGAAAAAATATCGTGTCCGGGCGAAAAATTCTCGCCAGTGCAAAAAATTCACTCTCGGGCGAAAGCTTGGCGTGGCTTCTTTGCCCTCGTCAGTTTGGACAAAAACGCCACTATCATAGAAAGTTGTTTGGCAAGTCAATTATGACCGTCAATGACAAAAAATATAGTTTTGAACATAAAAATGGGTGAAATTTTTTAGGTGAGGTTGGGTGTTCAAGAACGACAGTTCAAAATCAATGCGCTCACGACCGCTGTCTTTGTGCCCAACTGAGCCTTTGTATAACTACTTTTTTGTGTGCTCGGGAGAGCCGCGTGGCCTAGCTTCTCACATTTGTTTGGGTCAATTGACGCTCATATCTAGCTTAAGAGACTCAATTGATGAACTCAAAATTTTTGGGTGTTAGATATGAAGGATTAACAAGGCAAAGAGCTAGCAATAATATTGGTCATTTAATATATGATGTTTTAATTATTTTATAAACTACCTAACTTTACTAAGCTTATAGCAAATTAAATATGTTTTAATTATTTTCTTAATGTAAAACAAGAATTAGCAACCAAATTCATCCATATCATTTAAATTATCATAAAAAACTCTAACATAAACACAACAACACTTGCTAACGCCAAATAATAAAAGAAACGTGAGACGGTGAGACAACAATAATATGGACATTGGGCTCTGTCTGGCACGAAATTATCAGTCTTGTACACAATAGTTGCTATTGCGTCCAACTTGAGACTCTCGTGGACGTCTAAAAGCGACCGTCTTTGCTCGGGAGCGGTTGAGCGCGCAAACAGTCAATGAAAAAGCGAGACGGCTTGCAAGGGAAATTTTTTAACGTGAAAAATCCTGAAAAGAGATGAACAACGACGTGGTTGGTACAGTGTCAACCAAACTTTCATTGTTCTCTATGTTGTTACAGCGCTTTGTAGAGAACTCAAGGGCGACATGTCGCCTCTCGTTGCAATTGTTGGGAGAGAGAATGAGAGGGTTCAGAATGTGACAGGACAACGCTGGTGGAGCTACCTATTTCTCTTCTTGTTCAGTGGTGAGATCTGCGCTCTGGTTGTTCTGGAGCTTTGTGCTGATGCACAGAGGCTATGACAACGCGTTCTGCACGTCTTGGAATCTGTGAATTGTCTCTTGTTGCGGGAGCGGTGCACTCGACACAATCTGGAATCTACGGTGTGTCTCTGGGTGCAAGCGGAGAAGTCTGGAGCGGAGGACTTGTTGGTAAGTGAAGGGTGCAAAGTGCGCGAGTATGCTACATACGCAGAGTGTTATGTGCACTAGGTGCAATGTGTGTTGGGCACAATGTGCGCGAGGCACAATGTGCGGGAGGCGCAATGTGCGCAGAGCTTGATGTGCACGAGATGCAATGTGCACGGAGCTCGATGTGTGCGAGGCGCAATGTGCGTGGAGCGTGATGTGTGTGGGGTGCAGTGTGTGTAAGGTGCAGTGTGCGCAAGGCGCGGTGTGCGTAAGGTGCAGTGTGCACAAGGCGCAGTGTGCGCAAGATGTGTACATGGTGCAGTGTGCGAAAGGCGCAATGTGTGTGCAAGACGTATTATGCGTAAGGTGCAATGTATGCAAGGTGCGCGCAAGGCGCAGTGTGCGAAATCCCCACGTGCGCTTAAAGGGGGCTCGAAGATCTTCAAATGATCTTCGAACGCGTTCAAAGATCTTCGAAGGTGAATGAGATCTTCAAGGATCTCTTCTTGCACGTAGGAAGAAAGGCGGGAGAAAAGAAATATGGAATGAAAGGAGGGTCTGAGGCCCTTTTATAATTTTTATGGGTAGCTTTTCTGTAAATAAGTGGCGGTTACGGTAGTTATTAGGGGTGTGCAAAAATATCTGAAGAACCGAGAACCGGACCGGAACCGAACCAAATAGTTTGAGTCGATTCCGAATAGGTTCACTTCGGGTCCGATTCTCATAATACCAGAACCAACAATTCGGTTCGGTTCTTGGTTCCAAGGATCGGGTACCAAGAACCAATCTGAGAACCGACTATTACTGCCAAAGAAAACATTTCGAGGCAGCCATTATAGTCGTATGACTAACTATGCGAAAATAATTTAGATTATAGTCGTATGACAAAAATATGTATTGCACATTTGAAGTTGTATGTCTTCAATATTATAGAGAGTCACGGTTCAATTATTTTAAAATATTGGTACTTGTATTACAAAAAATCATGTATTATAAAAAATATTTTTTAATTATTTTGAGACATAGATAGAGCTGAGAATTGAACCGGAACCGAACCAAAACAAACAGTTCAGATCTGGTTCTATATATTAGTACCGTGGGTCGGTTCCGGTTCCAAAAGTTTAGAACTGAACCTATATGGGTCGGTTCTTGGTTTTGGGTGGAACCGAACCGATTCGAGCTGCATCCAAAGTAGTTAAGCGATTATCCGCACACCGTAACCAATTTATGCACATATTATGGGTGGTCTTGTGGTTGTTTGCAGACCACAACCAACTTATGTGTTATACACACACTAATTATGAATATGACTATGTGCACACCATAACCATATTTTTGCTATTTGCAGGCCGATTTTCTATATTTTATCATGCACATTTTAAAGAAATTTACTATGTGCACACTATCATGAGATTCGCTTGTGCACCCCATAATTAGTGGAGTTTACTATCCACATTGTACAACCCCGTGTTCGCCTAGTGAGACCATCAGGGCAGGCGAGCGAACCAAAACGATCTGTCCACGCCATAACACCATGCAGGCGAACTTAGAATGGCCAGCTCGCCCCCGCCAAAGCTAGGCGGGCGAGCTTGTCCACCCAGCCCGTGTTCGCCTAGAGTTCATCGAACTGAGTCAGGCTCCTGTTGAACTAGTCTTCTGAGTTGGGTTCAGAGTTCGTCGAACGGAGCTCGGCACTCGTCGAACGGAGCTCGGCGTTCGTCGAACTGAGCTCGGCATTCGTCGAACTCAATTTGACTAATTCAGGCGGTAACAACCACAGATCAGCCATCTCGCTCCTGCCGAGACTAGGCGGGCGAGCTGCTCGAGCCAGTCAGTTCAGCCCGCTCTCCCATATGCGACTTGGTCGTCACCCCGCTTCATAACAAGAACTAGCTGGTCGCGGTGGCCTGGCCCGCGCTCTCCTAAGGAGGTAAGACGAGCTGCGGGAGCCAGGTCGCGTCCGCCTCAACATGGTGGCGAGTTGGGGCGAGCCGACCTCCAGATCCCTGGAACCTGCCCAGTGGGGCCCAAAGGCAAAATTACCTGGATGCCCTTGTCAAGGGTGCGAATAGCTTGTTAAAACAATGGAGTTACGCTAATGGCAGGCCAGCTGGGCTGCACATAACTGTTCAAAATAGCAGAGGTTAGATAATTACAGACCGTCTTCAGAAAACTATAAATAGGACCCAAGGGGCACCTCAGAAAGCATGCTTACTAGTGTTCAGATCTTCTTGCGCTTTCTGAGGTAGCCTTAGCTCGGCATTTGGCTAAGGAGGGGAAGCGCTCTAAGATCTTCTGGGTGTGTGGTGGGACCTCCAAGCCGAGCCCTTGGGTCAGTCCCCTTTTCTTTTTGTTATTTGGCCTGCGAGAGAGAAGTATGTGTGCGATCACCCATTCCCCAAGGGTGAACTCCACTAAAGACCGATTCTATATTTCAACACACACCCCCATGATAAGGGAGATTTTACCTTTTACACCCTCCCGATGAGGATTTTACTATTTGCACCAAATGATGAAGAATTTTACTATTTGAACCCTCGTGATGGAGTATTTTTTTATCCGCATCACATGATGAGGGATTTTACTTTTTGCACCCCCCCCATGTAGGATAATTTTACTATTTGCACACTATGATTGAAAATTTTACTATTTATATCTCATGATGAGGGATTTTATTATTTTCACCAAATGATGGAAAATTTTACTATTTGCACCTCCATGATGGATGATTTTACTATCAGCACTCTGTGATGAGGGATTTTACTATTTCCACCATCGTGTTGGAGGATTTTACTATTTGTACAACATTATGAAGAATTTTACTATTTATACCATCATGATGAAGAATTTTACTATTCACACCCCATAATGAGAGGTTGTACTATTTACATCCTTCATGTTGGAGGATTTTACTATTTGCGTCACATGATGAGGAATTTTATCATTTTGTGTCACAATGATAGAGGATTTTTTACTATCCACACTCCATGATTGGTGGTTATGAAGATAGTCGGGTGTGTTAACGCGGCAGTTTCCGTGTTAGTGGGGTTGACTTTGATCAACCTCACTTTCTCCACAAAAGGAGGTGGGTGTCTTAGCTATCCGAAGTCTAGATTAGGGAATCCCTATTAGTTGTGAAGCTTTGTTTGTGATCTCCCGACCTCACCTAAGGAACTTCTTCCCATTTTATGTTCAGAACAAGTTTTATTTTTTTGGTGGCGACCCTAACTACTGTCATGCCAAGTATACATTTTATGATGGTTGCGTAAGCCATGCCAAACAGAGTCTGTCTTTTATTAAGTTTTTAAAGTTTTTTTTGATAATATGAGTCATAAGGTGGTGATATCATGCTAACATAGATATTGAGTATTATTACTCTATTATAAAAAAATGTTTTGATATTTTTTATTATATGCCAATTGTCATATACATAATTCCATACTTAATTAGTCACAAAATAATAATAAATTTTCCTTATAATAAAATATTAATTGTAATATTCACAATAACACTACATCACCGCTTTAGGACGATTACATTATCTAAAATCGTTAAAAACTCAGCCGATATTAATCTAGAGACATATTTTAAATTTTACATAAATTTTTAAGGCCAATATTAAAAATTTATTAATGTTCTTAAATTAAACTTAAGTTAATTTGAGGAACTTATTTATATATTTTGTTGGGATATATGAAAGCAAAATTAATACATCATACAACATTCAATTATAATAGACTACTTAAGTATGAGTTAAATTGTGCTTTGCTTATTCCCACAGACTTTGGTTTTGTTTGAAGCAGTTTTTTTGCTCTCTTGAATTTTGAAAATTTTTTTGATATGTTTCTCACACCTATTAATAGGTGCAAGAAATGCAGATTCGGCCTAGGATATGCTTCTTAGATGGATTTCAACGGGTGGGTTATGGTCGTATCTGGTTTGGATATACATCTGAATGTATATCCAGCAGATACGACCATATCCCAGTCGTTGAAATCAACATCCAATGGCTGGATCGAGTAATAAACCTCCCATAGGTGTGTTACTCGCACAAAAAAAATCCTTGAGTTCGGACTAAAACGTCACTGTTATATAATGTATGTTTGGCACGACAATGACTATGAGCTGGAGAGGGGTTGGGGTGCTTGGGGTGCTTGAGCTGCAGCCCGGTAACATCGCCTAGAGCGGAGCCGTGACATTATCACATTGTATCGGCTAGGGTCGTTACACTTTTTCTCTATCATTTGGATCATAATCATTAATATTTTTTTCGTAATCTTAGGTCCGCGAGAAGGTCATCTACATTGAGCAATCTTTGCAGACTTACATTGTGAGTTGGTGATTGATCAATGACTTTTCTTTTAAAATATCTATCCATAACTTTCAATTGTTGGGGAACAAGAATCTAGAGCAACTGAAATAAAACAATGAGATGATCAAGATCAGTTGAAAATTGAAATAAATCAATTAAAATAAAGCAATGAGTTACGATCTTCAATGAGTTATGATAAAAACAGTTAATGATAAAACAATTGAAATACATGTTGTTCTTATGATTTGTAGCATGTTACAGACTTGTCTAGGAGAGAAACACTTGTGTGCATCACAGATAACTTCATTACTATGATTGTCCTAATAAAATTTGTGGGTCTTGTATACACAAGTATGTATCAATATGCATGACAAATACTAGTTAATCTCTTTGTTAACCCTCTTTTTAACTGGAGACCTTCGTTCAATGATCTTATAGGATTGTTATGGCTTTGTTTTTGTTTATTATTTTTATATTATTAACATGACAAATACTAGATAAGAAGAAAAATTTGAACAATCCTCCCCGGCTCCAAGCGAATACTGATTCTAAGGGAACATTCTCTTTTTCTCATAACTAGTTAAAATATCTTACAACAATATGGATAAACCATTCTTGAATGTGGGGAAACTTTAACTTTATCAAGGACTATACTAAGAAGTAAGAATCAGTCATAGTTTTTATATGTTTTTTTATAATTTCTAACCGTGTCTTAGTAGTTAATACTATCTAAATTGCCTAATCATATACTTATCAATACATATCAATACATATTTAAGAGAAATCATGATGTTGAAACCTGAATTGTCTGTAGAGAAATGCTAATGAAATTTTATGTGGTGGTCTCTCCTCCAACCAAGCAACTTAAAAAGCATTCCTTCAAAGAATCAAAGATTGATTACTAATGAAAATATAGAATCATACTAACTGAACTGGAACAAGGCTGCAGGAGATTACCAGGATATGAGTATATGACCAGGAACTCAGCAATCAAAGTTTAGGAGTCCAAATCTCTTCAATAAATCAAAAGAGCTTGCTCAGTTTCTCCTGCGGTGAAGAACTGAAAAATCAAATAAGGAATTTGTATTCAAATGAGGGATAAAATTAGGAAGAAGAAGACTCGAAGAGGAATCGCAGATTAGGAAGAAGAAGAACCGAGGGGAATGCAAAGCCGCAACCTGTAGAGGAATCACGCCCAGAGGACTAGAGGAGGATTCTTGGCTTGCGTTTGTTGAGCTCGGAGGAGTCGCCTTGGGTTTTCTTCGAGCCCATCAGGAGAGCGGAGGAGGGCGTGGGGATTAACATCTGGTTCATGCGATCGTAACCGCTTGACCGATGAAAATAAGTCCCCCAAAACATGGCCTTAAATCTTTTGCCGATCTAAAATTACAAATGAAGGCGACATTAAATTGGAAGCCTTAATATTACTTCAAGTACGAGACTTCTATGATGGTAGAAGATACAAGACACATATATGAATTCGTTTTTGGTATGTATATGTACCTATTTTTTTATGTGGGCGCAGATCCGGCCGTATGATCCCTAATTTCAACGACGCAGATCATTCCCCACAAAATACGACCGTATTTCTCGAATACAACCATATTAAAAAGTAATCGTAGTATAGTCCAAAAAAAAATTGCACCGTTGATCTGGGGGATTATACAATTGGTTATGCTTGTGTACAAGTCTAAGGTATGCATACGTACCAAAATACAAAGGTATATATAAGCAGTTGTGCACATGATTTTCTGGTGCCAAGGTGGGACAATGACATAAATCTTTATTGTCTTGTCTACAAATACAATCTTAATAAAAATTTTAAGTAGTAATGTCATTTTTAAAATAAAATATTTAATTGAATTATAAAATTGAAATAAAAAAAGAATTTATAAAATTGAAAAGATGAATAGTTTACTAAAATGTAATTAAACAAAGCAAATGTCGAGAAAATGAAAGAGAAACAAATGCAGCTCCCTGACCTATTTAAATTGGTCTAAATAAATAAAAATAACTTCAATCTATCTTCACCATCATTTAATAATTAGTTGACAAGCATCAAAAGCATGGCTAATTTAAGTAAAAAAAATGTGGGTCTGGTCTTTTCTAAGAGTGATGTTAAGTGCAAATCAATTTTAGATAAATGCAAATTAATTTTGTTAAGGACAAATAAATTTTAGATAAGTGTACCTAAAATTTTTCGATTTGCACATAACCGTGTTTTGCACGTAACCAAAATGAGTTTGCACATAAAAATATTCTTTGTTAATCTATACTATATTAAAGGTGATTATTATCCGCACTACAGTTTTAGCTTTCCGCAAATTTTTGATATCTGCAAAACTGTTTTGTTAAAATTATATTCGTTAATCAAATTGTTATCCGCAAATCAAATTTTTTTATATCCATAGATTGATACACTTTCAATCTTTGCTTGCGCTAGTCCTTCACCACTTAATCCAATAAGAAAGAGAGAACATGATCATTGGATACAGCATTCTCATCCATACAAGCATATATAACATATGTTGTACTAGTTAAGGTAAAACGTCATCAGAGAAAGACCATTTGTCAGCTAACAAAAAAGAATACATGATCTGAAGCCTGAAACATCATCTCAACACACATTAATTATAAAGGATGCAATAACAAATTAAAGATACTAGGTTGTTTTCTTGAGCAGCATCAAAAAGAGAGTATAGTCGTTGAATAGCAAGAATATTATCCTTGCTATTACCCTTCTCTTGTAATCTATCAGCATATCTATTTGGAATAAGGCCAGCATTTGTGCATTCATAATAAAGACGTGATTGTAATATATTCACACAAAGAAGCATGCCCACATGAGTTTAGAACGTCTTCAACATTGTGATCACAACTGCTCAAATCTCTAGTAGCACATCAATATTCAATTATTGCCTCGTTGCATAATTCCAAGAGATCAATTGAGGTCAAATGTTCCAAAGCATCTGATTAAAAATTCCAACTATGATTTTCACAGTTGTTAGGAATTCGATACTCATCAAGTTCGCATCCATGTTTTTTACACTATAATCAAACTCTCATTTGATCACCGGAAAAATTGAACATGACTCTCAAAAATAATGTAAGATAAGGGGAGAAAAATATAGAATGCGGATAGCCAAAACTGATTTGCGATTATCTAACTTTGGAGAGAAAAAACACCTAAAATAGAGTGCAGATAGCCAAAATTGTTTTGAGGATAACAATGGTTATATTAAAAGGAAAAAAACACTCTTTATTTAAACATTCATTTTCCGATTTTACCCATCTTTATTAAAAAAAATTACAATTTAAAACATTATGGTTTTTTAAATTTTTTAAAAAATGTGATCTCATATAGACAGAGCTCTTTACCTACAGTAAAAATGTATTCTCTCTGCTGCTCGCGAACCCCACGCACACCACAAAAATGTGCGATGAGCAGAGTATAATGCTCAGTGTTTTTTGAGCGGCGGGAGCACCGTCGCACTAGGACAATGTCGTGGTCGGGATAATATCGTGCGGGAACGGGACCCCCGTGCCCTATCGCAGTTGAGATAGCGTCGCGATTGATCGTAGCCACGTAGGGGCGGAACCCGTGCATGTCACTCGCGTGTGTATATATATATTTCTTATATGTTTTTTTGAAAATTATATTTATAATTTGCTTTAAATAGCAATGATACAATTCAATTCATAATAATATTGATCTAATTTTTTCAAGTAGTATTGTGTTCTAATTTATAAATAATGCGTATATTTGTATTAGGATATTTGTAGTCTGTATATATACCTATCAAAAACATAATAATAACTAATAACAAACTTTAAAAAATTAAATCATTTCAAAATAAGCTTGGGGGGTAAAATTTAATTATAAAATTGTGAGGCGTATGCGCGGGAAAAAGACAAGGCGGCGTTTCCCGTCAGGAGGAGCTTTCTCGTTTGATCGTGGGGGCCGTTGGCGTTCCGGTGCGGACGGGGCATGAAACTAGTGGCCGGGAAGGGCCGGACGGGCGACTGAACCGGGAGGATTCGGACCGGGTTCAGCGTAGTGAGAGAGAGGGAAATACGGAGTGGAGAGAGAAAGTCGGGCGGGCTGAGGTGGACGAGGTCGCATCGGCCCCCCGCCTTCTTTTCCAAACCACCATATATTAATAATCTCCTCCAGCCAGCGCCAATGGTGGAAAGAAACTGCCTCTTTCTTCGTCTTCTTCATCTTGTTCTCTCGCTTGCATTCGACTCGCGCTTTGGGCTATCTCCGGAGGAACCCTAGTCTCAGCGGAATGGCCGTACCTGCGGAAATGGCGGTGGCTGCGGGCATTGCCGGGATGGCGACGGACACTGCGCCGGCGACGGCGCCGGCGGTGCCTGCGCTGTACGTTGGGGATCTGCATCGGGACATCACGGACGCTGGCCTCTTCGAGCTCTTCTCATCCATCGGCGCTGTCACTTCTGTTCGCGTTTGCCGGGACGCTCTCACCATGGGCTCTCTGGGATACGGCTATGTTAATTACATTTCCGCTGAGGACGGTGAGACGACGATCGATTTAGATATTTCTCGTGCCTTATTCTTTTATCTCGCTCTCTACTTCTAGGGTTCCACATTCGATCGGTTTAGCGTGGGTGGTTTCTGTCGATTGTAGTACGGCATTCAGCGGCTGAGATTTGTGGTTCTTGGTGTTTTTCTGAGGATTCTTGTTGGGGATTGGTGGCTGTTTCGTGCGGTGTCTTTGGTTAGGTTTAGGAAATTGTGTTGCCATTCTGATTTCTCCATTGCTTCTTGTTTGGTTTTCTGTGTTGAATTGGGGAGATTTCATTCGAGGTTTTCTGGTCGCTGTTGTGGTTAAATCGCTGAATTCATTTGTTGAGGTTTCTGTGAAATCTATTTCCTGTTATTTAACAATGTTTTGGATTCTTTTAGGTATTTATTGCTGTTCATGGGATTATTCTCTTTCAGATTCAATGGATTTGACCTCAGCATTATTTCTGTTAATGTTCATTGCCCAACTCCATGTTTTCATCTCTTACTACCAAAAAATGAAAAAGAAGAACATGAATTTCTTATTCAGAGGCATACTTTCCATTAATATCAATCTGTGATTCTTTTTTTTTTGGCAGCGCAAACTGCAATTGAAAAGTTGAACCACATTATCCTGTTTGGGAAGCCGATTAGGATTATGTGGTCGTCGCGCGATCCAAATTCAAGGAATAGTGGGATTGGAAATGTGTTTGTGAAGGTGCGTCTCCGAATCGTATCATGATAGAATTTTCTTCCAGATTCTGATATGGGTTTTGATTATTGTATTCAGAACCTTGGTGGATCTGTTGATAGTGTGAAACTTCAAGAAATGTTTGAGAAATTTGGCAATATCTTATCCAGCAAAGTGGTCACTCATGATGGGAAGAGCAAAGGATATGGCTTTGTACAGTTTGATTCTCAAGATTCTGCAAATTCTGCCATTGAAAGTCTCAACGATACAATAGTTGATGGCAAGAGAATGTAGTCAACTATCTCACTTCTTATCTGTTCGTCACCATTTTCATTTCTGAAGTGCTTTTAATGTCAATCTACTAGTGTTCAATAGCTCTCTCATAATTTTTTTATGCAGATTTGTCGGCAATTTCATCAAGAAGAGCGAGCGATTCATACCAAATGCAGAAGTGAAGTACACCAATTTGTACATGAAGAACCTGGATCAGGACATAACTGAAGATCTTATTGAGCTGAAGTTTTCTGAATTTGGAAAAATCTCTAATGTGATGATTGCAAAGGATGGGGAGGGAAAATCTAAAGGATTTGGGTTTGTGAACTTTGAAAACCCTGACAGTGCCAAAAAGGCAATGGAGGCAATGAATGGACTTCAGCTTGGTATGAATTTGTATTGCCTAAAGCAACGGAATTTGGGGGAAAAACTTTAATTTGATGATTGCTTAATGCATGTTCGATGTTTCTTTTCAGGATCGAAGACGCTATACGTTGCAAGGGCTCAAAAGAAGGAAGAGCGGCAGCAAATACTGCGGCGTATATTTGAAGAAAAACGCAGAGAACAAATTAGGAAAAACATGGCTTCAAATTTGTATGTTAAGAACATTGATGATAGTGTTGACGAGAATGCTCTCCGGGAGCAGTTCAGACGATTTGGTAGCATTACCTCTGCAAAAATTATGCATGATGCTAAAGGAATCAGTAAAGGTTTTGGTTTTGTTTGCTATACCTCGCCAGAGGAAGCCCTCCAAGCAGTAAATATTCTCCATGGTAAATCAATTGTCTGCGAAGTGTTTGTTTGCATCTTGACATTTTCGAACAAAAACAAATGTTTCCATCTTGTCATATTCAAATTCAGGATTCATGTTTCATGGGAAGCCGTTGTATGTTGCAATCGCCCAGAGGAAAGAGGAAAGACAAGCACAATTGCAGCTTAAGTTTTCTCAACGGATGAGTGGGTTGGCCTCAGTTGCAGCCCCCACTGTAATCTCTACAGGGTATCCTCCACTTTATTACAGCCCTCCTACCCCATTTCTGCCGACGGTCCCTGCACGACCAGGTCTCATGTATCAGCCCTTTGGGCTGAGGCAAGGATGGCGGCCGACCGGATTTGTTCCTCCACCAAGGACAACTTTTCAGCCAATTCCATTTCCAGTTGTAAGTCATCTGTGAAGGAGGAGGTTGAGCTTTTAATTTCTCCCTAATTTACTTTACCTTACTCGCAGATTCCTAATACTCCGAGACAACAGAGGCAAACCAGAGGTCGAATGAATGAGCATTTGATGCCTCAATCTGGGCATCCATGGCTATATAGGCCTCATGGCAATTATTTGAAGGATTCTAATGGACAGCAGGTCTGCCTACTCTCTTTCTTCTTTTCTCTTTATTTAAATTTATTATCTGTTTCTCCTTAACAGATCCTTTAAGTTATGATCGACACCTTCTCTCTAGTGTTGTTCGCTTTTTTAGTACATGAATGAATAAATCAAACATAACTTTGCATTTGGCGGTGGAAACATGTTCCAAGTGTTATAACTTTATCAAGTTTTTGAACATTATATTCCACCGAAATCCTGAATCTTGATTATGCAATATGTTTTTGTTTTGTATGGTTGATTTGCTTTCATTATGTTTTGTTTTTGAAATATAAAGTCCAGTTCACTAAAAAAACATCAAGGCTAAAGAAACTGTGAGCAGAACATCTTCATGCCTACTTGAATTTGGAAAATATAAATACTCATGCCATTCTTTTGCGCAGGCGAGATACTTACAAAATGGAAGACATGGTGATATGAGCAATGTGCCACCCCCGGCTCTTTCGGCCTCATCCAACCCACAAGAAACGGAGATGCTGAGCAGCATGCTCGCTGCAGCGCCGCTGCAGCAACAGAAGCAGATGCTCGGCGAACGCCTCTTCCCGTTGATCCAGAAACTCAAGGTTCGCACTTTGAGCCACTGCATTATATGTCGCTGTCGGATCAGCTAAGAAATGCTGTGGCTGTTGCGTGCAGGAGGACATGGCAGCTAAAATTACGGGGATGCTGCTGGAGATGGATAACTCGGAGTTGCTGCTGCTGTTGGAGTCACCAGAATCGCTGACAGCAAAGGTGGAAGAAGCTGTTCAAGTGTTGAAGCTCTCCAAGACGACGACGAAAGCCGGAGGGCAGGAATCTCTTCACCCCAACAATTTCTTGTCCGCTGAGGTTGCCGTGAATTGAGCGGGGAGCTAGTTATGGCCCCATGAAAAAAGTCCAACCAACCATTCCTTCTGATCGTTTGCATTTTGGCCCAGGGGTTTTGGATTTGACATAGTTTAGCTTGTTTTAGAACTGCACCGTTGAGTTCTTTATATATATATATATATATATATATATATATATATATATATATATATATATATATATATATATATATATATATATATATATATATATATATATAAAGATTTGGACCAAATTAAGTACATAACTGCTTAATCCAGAGTACACCATTTGTAAGCTGAGGTTATGTATTTTAGCGCATTGCTTCTTCAAATTGTTGTAGAGTTTGTTTTGAATTTTTATGTACTAAAGATATCTTTGGGTTTATAGGATTGTTGAATTTCAATAAGATAATGAATTAATTCTTTCTTTGTGATATGTTGAATTTATGGCATATTGTATTACTGTCTTTGTGAATATCTATCTATATATATATATATAGCAGGGATGTAGGGCCAGTAGAACTGATTATTTGATCATCGCCAGCTTTAATTCCTCCATCAGCAGCATGTGTGGTTTCATCACTTTGTCATGCATGAATCCCTGCAAGTAGTCTTTTTGCTGTGTATCTTGAATGGCCAGAATCAGCATGTGAGGTTCAATTTAAAATTGAGTTTCCTGCATCTTAAGCTTCTTCAAAAATTCAGTAAGTGATAATTAAATAGAGTTAAGATCAAATATTGAAGTTTGCATTTTAAGCTTCTTCAACAATACAAACATTCGTTTGCATGCACTTGATCCTCTCCTAAGAGATACTATGTGTTAGAAGCAGGCTGTTCACCAGGGAAGTATCTTATCCTGATTAACTGTAAAGTGGTTTCAAAACATGGTGATAAGAAAGTGAATAGTTGTTGTCGGACACCTGGTTTTTTCCCGGTCCGGAGAATTGGAGCGCCTTACTTCAGAATTGGACCGGGTGTGCAAACAGTCAATAGTCAATGAAAAACAACAGCAAATGACAAAAGTCTTTTTTTTAACGTGGAAAACCTGAAAATGGTGAAAAATCACGTGTCGGATCTGTGCCGAGACAAAATTCACTATTTCGTTTGATTTTACAAGAGTTGACAGATTTTCTCGGAGGGTGACAAATCATCAGCCCTCCGTTACAAGTTCAGTATTTGAAAACAACAGAAAATAAACTAAGTCCTTGGAGCATGGGTGGGAGCGCTCCAGTGGTGAAAATCGTTAAGTGCTCGAAGTCTTGATGGAAGCACTTCTGCTAAGCTGGAACCTTGATGAGAGCGCTCCTGTGGAGAAGGAAAACCACGTTTTTGAAGCCTTGAGATGTCTTTGCTCAAGAGAGTGAGCAGAGCGAATTCCGAGCAGAGAAACAATATAAGTCTCATGTCTTCGTCAGAAAACGCAAGAGCTCCATGTAGTCTATGGAGTTGCTTGTTCTTAAATGAAGGCTTGTGGACTTATTTATAGTTTTCTGGAGGGATATGCTGGTAATTGCGTCGGGGCAGAATTTGTGCTGACGAATGACGTCGCTCTGTTTTGGTCACCTGTATCACCAATTTTAGCGAAATAACAAAAGTCCCCCCCCCCCCCCCCCCCCCCGCGGCCCGGGCAGGTTGCCCGACAACGGAGGCGACTGAAGGTGGCAGGGGCACTTGGCCGCGGGTGGGGTGCACCTGCGCGCGCGCGCCTCACAGGAAGCATGTGTGATTGCTCGTTGCGCCACGTGGGTGTGTTGTGCTTGGGTGTCTGTGCTTGGTTCCGCCCCCTCTTTCGGGGTGATTTTTGGTCCCTTCGAGAGTGCGCGACATGTATGTGTAACTCGCTCGGTCGGGTCATATTACTTGTGTGTTTTGGACAAAGTCCTACCGGTTTGACTCGGCAATCTTTTGGGGAAACCACATCAAAAGTAATGCAAGAGGTTTAGCTTTTGCCAATCAAAAGAAGTTTAGCCTTTGACCTCTAGAATTAGGGCAAGAGGAGATCTGAAGAAAATAAGAGCTAGAGGAGTCAGGTTAAGAGATCTCGGGTGAAGAAAAGAAATTATTTACCATAGAAGAAATCAAGACGAAAATCAGAAGTTGTTTAAGTCTTGATTCTTGAATCAGACTAAGAAGGGAGAAGTCGTCGAGGGCTTGAGGCTAGGAAGCTGGGCGGGAATCTCCGATCTTGAAGCTGGGAATCAGAAGTCGTTTTCTTTGAGAATTGGAGAAGGACAATCGTCTGGACTCTGGAGAGGAATCGCTCGCCAGTCACCCCTGTTTTCACCATCAAAGAAAGATCACTTAGGGTGCGTTCGTTTCGTAGGAATTGAGATGCAGGAATTGGTTTTGACCGAAAATCTACGACGTAGAGGAATTGGTTTTGACAGAAAACTAATTCCTTTGTTCGTTTGCAGGAAGGTTTTCTGTCACAGGAATTGAGATTTTCATTATTTCTGTTCGTTTGCAGGATGGAATTCGGAGACAGAAATTGGCCGGAATGTAACACTCAAATATTGCAAACTGCTTCAATAAAAAAATATAAGCTTAAAACATTGCAAACAGATTAACGATACCACTTAAACATTCCAAACGGATTAAATAAAAACACAGCTAAATTAAACATGAGTTCAAGTCTGAAAATAAAAATGCATAAAGATACACCCTCCCTAAATTAGGTCCAAAAACATATAGGTCCAAACATATAAAGATTTAGAAACTACATCCTTTTAGCTTCCAGTACAAAAAAATGTAAGGTCCAAACTACTCGGATATATGGATGTGAAACCATCGCCTCCTAGCAATCTCCGGTAAAACCAAGAAGACCTCGCACTTTGTCGCATCAACACTGAGCAAATCTATGGCTTTTATAAGGTCATCCTCTGAAAGATCAGTCATAACAGATAATGCTTTATACACCGCTTCAATCCTCGACCTCGAAGGTGCTCCAATCGAGGCAATTTCAACTGGATTATCCATGTTCTTCGCAATATATGTGACAGCATCTGCAATCATATTAATTGATGTTGTAGTTTTGGATTTCTTCTTCATTCGACCACTTTGCTCTGACGGAACATCCTCTTCAGGAATTTCTTCCACCCCAAAATCATATAATGATTCCACTCTTGTTGACGTATTACTACCGTTTGCTCGATCAGTCTCACAGAGAGTTCCCAAATCGCCCCAATTTACGATTACTTTATCTTTGTAGTGTTTCAAAGATGGATGTGCCTGTATTTAATGAAAAAAAGTCAGTATTACATTATAACTAAATAAAATTTTTTTTACAACATCAATCTACTTATTAAAACACAAGAAAAATAATTACCTTTATATAATCGGTCCATACTTGTTCGCCATCAACTTGTACTACATGTCGTTCCCAATCCCACCCAAAGCCACTTGTATCCAGCATTGCTGATATTTCCTGATAGTATTATTCCACGTTTTCAATCGTGCCGCTATTTTTTCCTTGTTAATATGGACGCGACACTCATCCCATAGAGCTGTTATAGCAACCGTGAATGCTACTCCTTTCCATCCATTTGAACCCTTATTACCGAGATGTAGTTGCTCTAAAAGAGAAGCAAATAGAGCATAATTCATTTCATTGGTCCAATGAATGTACGACTTCTCCTTCTCCTTTGATACCTGAGTCTTATTCTTATCCATTTCGACACTGTAAAATTTAGTAGCACAAAACTTTTATATATTCAAAATGAGAGTGATACACAATGATAATGCTATAAAATTCTATAGATGCACAATGATAGAGAAACAAAAAAACATATGATACTACGAAACAAGATACTACAAAGCATGATACTACAAAACATATGATGGCGATACAAAAAGCGATAACTACAAAACTAAGGTGTAGGCATATTTGTAATTCGGTTTTGATACTCATTAAATATTGTTAGAGCTAAATTATCCCTGAATGCGGTCCATTAATTTGTTGCCTGAATGGGTTCAGCTGTATCAGCGTACTCAAAACTAGCCTCACTACTATGGGCTGTTAATATGTTCACATCAACTTCCTCCAACAACCCGACATCAGTCAGAAGCCTCTTGTCTACCAAGAATTGTGGAGAATGCAACAAGCATTAATAATTTGAACCTGTGTAATAAGCATATACAATTAAAATATTTGATAATTCATAATATAAGCAGACACATATCGCTTCTATCAATGTCATACATTGTCACAACCCGCATTTTCTCCGAAATGAAGGAGTATCAGAGTACGAGAAAACACGCGTTGTGATGCCACGTCAAGCAGGGGATAACTGCTGACGCTCAGGCAATGCACCACTACTTTAAGTCATGAAAATTCTTAAGTTAAAATGAATAGAAAACCAGTTTTATTTGATGACCGTATCCCTCGGCACAGTGGATCAGCTAGTCCACAATTAAAAATATATATTTATTCGCAGCGGAAAATACTTTATTAAGTTGCTTAAACATCCTAAATGAGCATAAGTGTCCCCGAGGGACGACTCACGGTATGCACGACTCTAAGGTGAGTATAGTATACATAAAAAAGTAGTCTTTACGCTATAAGGAAAAATAGTGCTTTAGTTTTACAAACATGAAATGCATGAGTACATATAGTAATATTTTAGGATTTAAAATAACTAAAATGCAACATAGCATAAATTCTTCCCAAAAGGCAAGTAAACATCCATAAAAAGGTAAAAATAGCAGTTTTAATTCATACCCAGCATCGCAAGTAAGCCACCAGTTGGCGTCAACAACCTGACACGAACCCGCTGATGAGTATGCATGTCTATACAGAAAGGAAAATAACTACCTCACAAGCATGAAGATCGGCAACCTCAGCTACCCATGAGGCTATCAGCAAAGCCCACCAAAAGAACTAGCCGCTCAATCGGCTACAACCTGGACCTGAGGCATTCAAATAAAGAACACCTCAGCAAGTAAAACAAAATATCTGAATAAGAGCATTAGGTCAAAATAGTACAAGTAAAAGGAAATGAACATGACAGTAAAAGCAAACACTATCCAAGGAAGGTCAAAGTGCACCAAGCACGAGAAATCAGCAACAACCCTGCTAAAAACCTGTAGAGGCTATAAGGCTACCATATGTCAAGAAAATACAACAATTTAAAAAGGAAGAAAACAACTAACAATCCTAGCTTGTGAGTTAATAGCAGTAGTAAAAACAACATGGATCTGGGTTGGTGACAAAATAGTCCCCCAAACAACCAGTTCCAACAAGTATGCTCAAGGGTCTAACAGTGGGAGCACTAGGGTCCAACACACCAACATACCCAGCCCGTACCTGGGACAAAAGGGTGGCGGCCACGGCTCAACACATAACTCCACCCCTATTCAGAGCCACAAAACACCACTACCTGCCATAACTCACGATTCGGCCTTCAAAAAAAATAGCCGACAAGTAACCCCAACCCCAAAGGACATTCGCTCGGGAGAAAAGAAAAGACTAAGGCAAAAGCATCGAGATCTCTCGACGCCGCGTTGAGTGAATGTCACTCACTCAACGCCAGGCATTAAACTTCGGGCAGGCGTCGAGACCACTCGACGCTGCATTGAGTGAGCACTACTCACTCAACGCCAAGGATTTAGCCGCAATCTCACCGCAAGACGGCGTTGAGTCAACGCTAGCTAAAATTTCTGAACCACTCAACACCTACAGACAGTACTTTTGCAAAATTAAATCTAAAGCTCCCTAACCTATCCAGCTACAGCCACCAAACAGGAAGGCCAACTCCAACACTCATTTCACTACTCCCAACCCGAGAACAAAGCAACTTAACAGCAGGAGAAAAAAAATAATAGTAAGGTTGATTTTGGAACAAAAAATCTGTACAGAAAAACTATCAACATGCTTGCAAACTCTCGGTTATAATCAAAAGACAAACTGAACTTTTTAGCAAAAGAAACTGGAGGAATTACTAACAGCAAGGAACAAAATGAAACAACAAAAAAAACACTACTTGGCAAGGGCAAAGAGCACCACTTGCCTCGATTTCGGCAGGAAGAAATCGCTGCAACACCAACTCGACACCGGCAGCAAAAGATCGGCCACCAACACCTCCAGCTACCTAAAGAGGAAAAACCTGAAGCTTTTAGCGAGGAAGAAGAAGGACTGAAGAAACCCTAGCTCCTATAGACAGCTCGAAATGCTAAAAAAACATACCTAGGAAGCAAGATCTCGGCGAGAGCAGCTCAAATCCGCTGTCACCCGAGAGAAACGAGCCCCAAGCCTCCGGCTATCGCCGGTCAAAGCTCCAGCACCTCCGCCCGAGTTCCTCCCGCAGGAAGCTAGCTGGTGGCTTGGGAAAAATGGAGAAATGAAGATTATAACCAGCTGACCTCCTTTTAAAAAGCTCCTCCCACTCACTCCACTCAGCAAATAAAATAATCCTATGCTTTGGAAAGCTCAGCCACTTAGCTACAGCACTCCAACCCGCAGCTATATACACCACACACTTAATTATGTATATACATAAGTATACACTCGGCCAATTAGGAAATCAGCCACTCCAGCTGACCCAACCCTTAGCTAATCTAGACTAATTACATATATATAATACTAGTATAAATCCCGGTACAATATACGACACATTTATATATATATACACACATATATATACACTTAGCTACTCAGCACAGCCAACCCGAGTTTCACCCAGCTAGAGTAAATTAATTGAGCTGCAAACCCTCAGCCACCAAGCAAAACATAAGCTTATACACTAATTAAGCTTATTAATAAGACTAAACCACAAGGATATATATATATACACACAGCCACAATCAAAAACTAGGTAACACACCACTAGCTAGGAATAGAACGTCAAAACGACGCGAAAAACCAATGATCTCGGATTTCGACAAAACTCGCACCGTAGCTAAACACTCAAGCTACGAAAACAACGGCGAAGTCGAAATCAACATCCGACGATCAAAACTCGGGCTAACACGACCCGAAGCCAAGACACAAGCATTCCCTGAGAGCTTCATCGAGTCACAAAACTAGACCCGGCTTGCTAGGGAACCTTGCCAACAGGCTATAAACAGGCCACTCAAGGAACCTAAAGAGCTAAGACCACGCTCTAACAACGGCAAAAGGCCGGAAACGCGTCACCGTAACGCCAAACAACAATCAAACAAAACGCAGAAAAACCAGGGGCGTTACAGCCACTCCCCCTAAAAGAAAGTTTCGCCTCGAAACTTTACACATACACTTCTATCAAGAAGAAAAAAAAAAGAAATAGCTAAGCCAGAGCTATAAAAGAGAGCACAAAACATACCATGCACAAGGTCATGGAGGGTAAGCCTTCCTCATTGCCGACTCTTGCTCCCAAGTCGCGCTTTCCACATCCTAGTTCCTCCACAAAATCTTAACCATAGGAATGGTTTTCCTCCGCAACACGCGATCCTGAGCATCCAAAATGCGGACAGGCATCTCCAGATAAGAAAGGTTCGGCTCCAACTGGGGCACAGAATCCAAAACTTGCCTACCACTCTGCACACATTTCCTCAGCTGACTGACGTGAAAGACATCATGCACACCAGGAAAATTTGTGGGCAACTCCAACCTTTAAGCTGATAAACTAATCCGCTCAACAATCAAAAACGGCCCCACGTACCTCGGGTCCAACTTTCTGTTCTTGCCAAACCGCTTGACTCCGATCATCGGGGAAACCTTTAAGAACAGCAAGTCCCCCATAGCAAATTCCAAGTCCGATCTACGCCGGTTGGCGTTCTTCTCATATCTCTCCTGGGCTATCCGAAGCTTTTCCCGAATAAGTTTCACAACAATTTCCATCTCCTCGAGCGCTTCTGGACCCAACAAAGGTCTCTCGCCAACCTTAGCCCAAAACAAGGGAGTCCTGCAGCGCCTCCCACACAAAGCTTCAAAAGGAGTCATTTGCAAGCTTTCTTGATAACTGTTGTTATACTCAAATTGCATAAGCCGCAAGCGCTCATCCCACGCTCCACCGTGGTCCAGAATATAGCATCGGATCATATCCTCCACAATCTGATTTACTCGCTCCGTTTGACTATTGGTCTGCGGATGATATGCTGTGAAATACCTCAAATCTGTACCCAACCCCTCTTGAAGGCTCTTCCAAAAACGTGACGTGCACCTGGAGTCTCGATCCGATATGATACTTACGGGTACACCATGCAATCTGATAATCACATCCAAATACAGCTTGGCTATCTTCCTCATCGGATAGCCGATCTTAAATGGTACGAAGTGAGCACACTTCGTCAATCTGTCCACGATCACCCAAACTGAATCATGCCCCCTAGGAGATCTCGGTAAGCCTGCAATGAATTCCATCGAGATGCTCTCCCACTTCCAAGTCGGAATCTCCAAGGGAGTCAGCTTGCCACTAGGCCTCCCATGGTCGGCTTTCACACGCTCGCAAGTGTGGCACTCAGAAACAAATCTGGCTATGACTCCCTTCATCCCATACCACCAGACAATCTGTTTCAAATCAAGATACATCTTGGTGGATCCTGGGTGGTAGGCAACACTAGATCCATGGGCTTCCCTGCACACCATAATCTGGTTATCTCCAACAACGGGGATGCAAAACCTGTCGCGGTACTTCAAGGTACCCGCATCATCAATAGAAAAATCTGGCAATCCACCTTTCTCAGCTCGAAGGTACAAATGCAGAAGATCGAGATCATCCTTCTGATGCGTCTCGTAAGCGCAATCCACGAAGGTTCTGTCACTGCCAAACTACTCTGCGAATTGCAGCTTCCCACAGAAATGCCCATCAAAAGAAACTCCTCCACTAAAAGCTCGGCGGAGAGATCAAAAATCTTCCCTGACTTCCGACTCAGGGCGTCGGCCACCACATTAGCCTTGCCCGGATGACACTGGATCTCAACATCGTAGTCGACCACATACTCCAACCATCGCCGCTGGCGCAGGTTCAATTCCTTCTGGGTGAAGACATACCTCAAACTCTTGTGATCAGTAAAAATCTTGCACTGCGCGGCATAAAGCAAATGTCTCCACAACTTTAGCGCATAAATCACGGCTGCAAATTCTAGGTCATGCGTAGGGTAGTTTCTCTCATGCGTCTTCTGTTGCCTCGACCCGTACGCAATCACTTTCTCACCTCGCATCAACACGCAACCAAGTCCGACATGCGAGGCATCCACATATACATCATACTCCGTACCCTCAGTAGGCAAAGACAAAATCGGAGCTGAACATAATCTTCTCTTTAGTTCTTCAAAAGCCTCTTCACACTTAGTATCCCATATGAAGGCTACATTCTTCTGCGTCAACTTGGTCAATAGCGCAGACAAGGCAGAGAATCCCTCTACAGATCTTCTATAATAGCCAGCCAAATCCAAGAAGCTTCTGATCTCTTTGGGAGTAACAGGTCTCGCCCATTCCATAACAGCAGCGATCTTTTCCGGGTCCACCGATATTCCCTCCTTATTAATCACGTGGCCCAGGAAAGAAACTTGAGGCAACCAAAATTCACACTTGCTCAGCTTGGCGTATAGTTTATGGTCTCTCAGAGTCGCCAAGACTAGTCGCAAATGTCGATCATGCTCCTCAGCATCTCTAGAGTACACCAAAACATCGTCTATAAAGACAATCACAAACTTATCTAGAAAATCCTTGAAAACTCTGTTCATTAAGTCCATAAATGCAGACGGGGCGTTGGTCAAACCAAATGACATCACAAGAAACTCGAAATGACCATAACGAGAGCGGAACGCCGTCCACGGAACATCTGATTCCCGAATCCTCAACTGGTGATAGCCCGAACGAAGGTCAATCTTGGAAAACACGGCACTACCATACAATTGGTCAAATAAATCATCAATCCTTGGCAGAGGATATCTGTTCTTAATAGTCACTTTATTCAGTTCCCGGTAGTCGATGCACAACCTCATCGACCCATCTTTCTTTTTAACGAACAGCACGGGCACGCCCCAAGGCGAAGAACTCGGCCTTATGAAACCATTCTCCAGCAACTCATCCAACTGGACTCGCAACTCCTCCAGCTCATGCGGGGCCATGCGATATAGTGCCTTAGCAATAGGACGCGTACCGGGCTCCAAATCAATAACGAACTCCACGTCTCTCTCGGGCGGGAGACCAGGAAGATTAGCAGGGAAAACATCAAAAAATTCTCGCACCAGAGGAATCTCCTCCAAACACGGCAAACAAGACTTGGTCTCCAACACCGAAACCAAACAAGCAAAACAACCGGAACTTAAAAGTTCCCGAGCACATACCGCCGAAATGGCCGGAGAATCCTGATGAGAATATCCATAAATGCTCCCAGGTTGACTGTTGTCCTTGACGAAGTCCAAGCGCTTACCCTTGCACCAGATAACTGCATCGTACCTGGACAACCAGTCCATGCCCAAGATAACATCGAAGTCCTTCAGGTCAATCACCTTCAGATCTTCCTTTGCTAGAAAATCTCCCAACAAAATTGGACAATCATGGATGTTGAAACCGGAAACCGGCCTCTTGTGGAGTTCGACCCTTGGGGAAGGGGTGGTCTCGCGCCTACTTCGCACCTGCAAGAAAAACAACGAGAGAGACAAGAAGAGACAGACCCAAGGGCTCGGCAGGGAGGTCCCACCACAAACCCGGAAGATCTCTGAGCGCTTCCCCTCCTTAGCCAAGAGCCGAGCTAAGGTACTCTCAGAGAATACTTGAAAATGAGAGCAAGGAGGCACTGAAAGCGTGTCCTCTGAGGTACCCCTTGGGTCTTATTTATAGATTTTCAGAATCTGAACTGCCAATAACCAAAAGGACTGACCTGGAAGTACCAAAAGACCCCTGGATGGGTCTGCCAACAGCCAAACTCCGCTGTTCTGAACAGCTATGCGCAGTCCAACCTGGTCTGCCAACAGCGAGGCTCCGCTGTTCTGAGTAGCTATTCGCACCCCCGGGCGGTCAGCTCGCCTTCAGTTCTCCCGCAGGAGGCGGGCGCGACCCGGCTCTGGGGCTTGCCTACCCTCACTGGGCGAGTGCGAGCCGATATGGGCGAGCCGCCTGCCTTTTACCGGGCGGATCGGCGGTCAGGTCGCGCTCGGGGTCCGGTTCGCTTGCGGCGGGTCGCCAATCGCGGGTCTGGCTCGCTTGCGGCGGGTCGCCAGTCGCGGGTCCGGCTCGCTTGCGGCGGGTCGCCAATCGCGGGTCCGGCTCGCTTGCTGCGGGTTGCCAGCTCGCTCGCCTGGGATGGGCAGGCGCGGGCCAGCTCTTTAGTCGTTCAGCCCGTCCTGCCGCTTGGGTGCGAGTCGCGGGGGCAGGCCTGTTCAACCTCCCTGGTGGGACCCGCTCGCCGGACACAGGGTTGTACACAATCCCCGCTCTTTTTGAGCTTGAACCAAGCTCGGAAAGAACCATCCAACCCGCGTGTTCGGCGAGCCCCTGTGCTGAGCTGGCAGGGAATCTTCTGGTGGGGGCCCACTGTTCTGCTATAAATACATACCGCTGACCCCTGTAGGAGGCTCCCCACATCCCTTTGTTTTCTCTGAGCAGACTCTTGTTCCTCGATGCCGGTTAGCGAAGAAGTGCGAGCTCGCCTGGCGGCAGCGGTCCTGCAGACTCAGGAGGAGGCCCTCGAGGCCGCCCCCTGGCTAGCTCGCGGATCCTCCGGCCCCCTCTTCAGGCCGGCGAAGGGGAAGATCGTTAAGCGTTCTCTGGCGGGTGACTGCCCGGCCTCCAGCTCGGCGGCGGGTGCTGAGGTCGTCCCCGGGGTGCGTGGCCTTCCGCTGATTATCGCTATTCGTCTGACTCCCTGTTTTGCAGGTAATTCCCTGTGAGGAAG